>JAFMOB010000554.1:257445-347988 GCA_018985215.1 Larimichthys polyactis
TTTGTTGTTTTCTGAAGTTTCCTTCTTTGTCTTCATGTTTTTTTGGGACCATGAATCATGGATTTCTGCCCGGCCTCTGAACACTCCTGTGGTTTGTAATGCGTTGACCACAGAAGAAGGAGAAGTTGGACCCTGGCGTTGCTGGCGTCCGTCCAGGCGTCCGTCCTGCAGACGGGGAGCTCTGGAAGGAGTTTCCCAGTGAAGTGCGTCAGCTGGTGGGCCGGAGGGAACGCGCCCTTCTGCAGCGATGGTTGCATCACGGCTGCTGTCAACATCAAACGCCGCCTGGATCCGTGCTGCAGGCGTGGGCGGGCGGCGGCGTGACACATCCAGAATATCCACTGGCTCCGGAAATAACACGATGCACGCGGCGAGCGGCTCCAGAGGCCACAAAGCAAACACACATTTTACATTGTGACATTTCTTTGTTTCATTTTTAGAGCGCCACATTAAAAATAGACGCTCGGCCTGAAATACAACATCCTGCGTCAGCGCTGAGGAAACCCCGCCGCTCAGAGACCCACGCAGGAAGCTCCATCACGCTCGGCCCGTGATCCCCGACAGAAACACAACGCTGCACTTTCCCACCGCGGCGGTGGGCGGCCATGTGGTGGCTGATGGGATACCTGGCTGCTGCAGCTCTGCAGGAGGCGAGCTCTCCGAGGTAATGGGCATTCCTGTGAGCTGAGCGCACAGCAACGCTTTGAAGACGCTCAAACCACAACACAGCAGACCTCGGGCCTCCAACCAATCAGGCCTTCACGGGGGGAAAACAACCCAGAGCCCCCTGCAGAGAAAACACCTCCGAGACCGAGGCCACCGTCTGCTCCCACGGAGACTCACGGAGACATGAAGGAAGCTTTTATACTTCCACTACTGACTCTGAGCAACGAGAGCAACGGGGGCAACGAGAGCAACGGGGGCAACGGGGGCAACAGGAGCAACAGGAGCAACAGGGGCAACGAGAGCAACGGGGGCAACGAGAGCAACGAGAGCAACGGGGGCAACAAGAGCAACAGGAGCAACGAGAGCAACAAGAGCAACAGGAGCAACGAGAGCAACGGGGGCAACGAGAGCAACAGGAGCAACGAGAGCAACAGGGGCAACGAGAGCAACGGGGGCAACGAGAGCAACGAGAGCAACAGGGGCAACGAGAGCAACGGGGGCAACGAGAGCAACGAGAGCAACGGGGGCAACAAGAGCAACAGGAGCAACGAGAGCAACGGGGGCAACGAGAGCAACAGGAGCAACGAGAGCAACGAGAGCAACGGGAGCAACAGGAGCAACGAGAGCAACAGGAGCAACAGGGGCAACGAGAGCAACGGGAGCAACGAGAGCAACGGGAGCAACGAGAGCAACGAGAGCAACAGGAGCAACAGGAGCAACGAGAGCAACGAGAGCAACGGGAGCAACGAGAGCAACAGGAGCAACAGGGGCAACGAGAGCAACGAGAGCAACGAGAGCAACAGGGGCAACAGGGGCAACGAGAGTAACAGGAGCAACAGGAGCAACGAGAGCAACAGGAGCAACAGGGGCAACGAGAGCAACGAGAGCAACAGGGGCAACAGGGGCAACGAGAGTAACAGGAGCAACAGGAGCAACGAGAGCAACAGGGGCAACGAGAGCAACGGGAGCAACAGGAGCAACAGGAGCAACAGGAGCAACAGGGGCAACGAGAGCAACGAGAGCAACAGGAGCAACAGGGGTTAGGGTTAGGGTTATCACACACCGTGATCTGAAACAGCTGCTGTTAGCTCATGTTAGCTCAGTCTGTTAGCTGCTGTTAGCTCATGTTAGCTCAGTCAGTTAGCTGCTGTTAGCTCATGTTAGCTCAGTCTGTTAGCTGCTGTTAGCTCATGTTAGCTCAGTCTGTTAGCTGCTGTTAGCTCATGTTAGCTCAGTCAGTTAGCTGCTGTTAGCTCAGTCTGTTAGCTGCTGTTAGCTCATGTTAGCTCAGTCTGTTAGCTGCTGTTAGCTCATGTTAGCTCAGTCAGTTAGCTGCTGTTAGCTCATGTTAGCTCAGTCTGTTAGCTGCTGTTAGCTCATGTTAGCTCAGTCTGTTAGCTCATGTTAGCTCATGTTAGCTGCTGTTAGCTCATGTTAGCTCAGTCTGTTAGCTGCTGTAACACTGGACATAATGGCAGAGGAGAAGTGACTGAAAACAGATTTGTGAATCAAACTTCTCCCATGAATCATGTGACGACCTCTCAGATCCATCTGGGGACCCATTGGAGGCCCTCGGGCCTCAGGTTGGAGCTCCTGCTCGTCTCGTGTCCAGGATGACGAAACACGCGGAGACTTGAAAGGAAAGAAGCGGCTCGGTGATTTATTCCATCAGACGTCTCCGGATGAGTTCACTGTCTGACTGAACTGCAGCATGAAGCTCCACCATGAAGCTCCACCGCTCCACCTTAACTATTAGACCCAGTGGGAAAAATGAGAGGGGGGATAATTGGAGGGACCTCCACCCTGCCAAACATGTCAACACGCCTGTTAAAGTGCCAGATGGTGCAGCTTTGATCTGCATGAGCCTCACCTTCCCTGATTGTCTCACAGCCTGGAGACCACGTCTGTCTGCCTGCCGGCCCCGATCTGCTTCAACCAGAGCTCCAACCACACCCTCCACCCTCCATCCATCCTCCATCCACCCTCCATCCATCCTCCATCCATCCTCCATCCATCCTCCATCCACCCTCCATCCATCCTCCATCCATCCTCCATCCATCCTCCATCCATCCTCCATCCATCCTCCACCCTCCATCCATCCTGCAGGAACTCACGTCAGATTTCATATTAGTTAGCATCAAAACAGAATATGTTACATTACCTACCTCGCTAGCTTTGGGTAAATGCTAACGTAGCTAACTGCTAACATGAGCTAACTGCTAACGTTAGCTTCCATTACTTAATGTAAACTGTAGTTAGTTCAGTCAGCTGTGTAGCTAACTGAACTGACTCAGCCCAGGAGGCCAGGAGCCAAAAAGACTGCTGTGTTCACTGTTAGACTGGACACTGCCGGTTCAGAGGTTCTGTTGCTGTGTTCACTGTTAGACTGGACACTGCTGGTTCAGAGGTTCTGTTGCTGTGTTCACTGTTAGACTGGACACTGCTGGTTCAGAGGTTCTGTCGCTGTGTTCACTGTTAGACTGGACACTGCTGGTTCAGAGGTTCTGTTGCTGTGTTCACTGTTAGACTGGACACTGCCGGTTCAGAGGTTCTGTCTCTGTGTTCACTGTTAGACTGGACACTGCCGGTTCAGAGGTTCTGTCGCCGTGTTCACTGTTAGACTGGACACTGCCGGTTCAGAGGTTCTGTCGCCGTGTTCACTGTTAGACTGGACACTGCCGGTTCAGAGGTTCTGTCGCCGTGTTCATTGTTAGACTGGACACTGCCGGTTCAGAGGTTCTGTCGCCGTGTTCGCTGTTAGACTGGACACTGCCGGTTCAGAGGTTCTGTCGCCGTGTTCGCTGTTAGACTGGACACTGCTGGTTCAGAGGTTCTGTCGCCGTGTTCGCTGTTAGACTGGACACTGCTGGTTCAGAGGTTCTGTTCGGTCCGGCCGTGTTCACTGGAAGGTAGACACTGATGCCAGCTCATAGCGTTAGCTAGTAAACAGACTCTGCTTCCTGTTCTTAGTAACTTTTCTGTTTATTGGTTTGACTTTAAACATCTTTCTTTATTTATTTCATCTTTTATCTTCTGTGCTTCAAAGCAGATCAAACACGAAGAAAGAAAGAAAGAAAGAAAGAAAGAAAGAAAGAAAGAAAGAAAGAAAGAAGGAAAGTGAGCAAGCGAGCCGCCTTGATCTGCAGCTCGTCATTTGCCATGTCAATTTGTTTTGAGGCCGCCCGGCATGTCTTCGGTTCGCCTCAGTGAAGCTGTTAACACACAGAACTCATTTTTACACGCTGCCATTAAAAGCCACACTCTGTAAAAGGCCGGCTTATTTTTAGAGTCAGGAAAAGTGGCTTCAGAGCGAGCGCCAAAGCTCCTCAAACTCCGACTTTAACAGCCGAGCCCAGTCCTGCTGCACTTCACCGGGTCGGTTCTGTTTGGTACCAGCCTCTCAGTGGAGGTGCCCACCCACCGTCCCCCATTACGCCCCCAGACCCTCCAGCTCCGCTCAGCTCAGCGAGACAATGTAATTATGAGAAAATGCTCAGTAAAACTTAAAGCAGACCAAGCTGGCGGAGCTCCGAGGCCCCTCCACCCACCAAAAACTCCCAACCAACCCTCCACCAACCCTCCACCAACCCTCCACCCAGGCCCGGCATCCGACACCCAGACTGTGATCCAGTGTCGTGGGAGCAGCGACAGTCTAATATGTGGTCGCTGAGAATGTGTGTTTGACCGCAGAGTGTGTGAAGCGACATATTCGAGTGTTTAACATCTGACACCAGAACATCAACAGAACCAGACCACAACCAGAATCAGAACCAGAACCAGAACCACCAACTTTCCAAATAAACGAGTCACCAGAGAGACGTTGATGTTACAAAACTTCACATGAACGCACCGTCATGAGATACACATGTACAGCCATATATATACACATACATGTATATATATATATATATATAAAGACATTAGTGTACATGCTGCTAAAAACATTAGCATAGGTGTTGCTAAAGTGGTTAGCGTAGCTAATGCTAATGCTAATGCTAATGCTAATGCTAATGCTGCACATACCTGCAGAGACGTTAGCGTAGCTCGACACTGAGCGTTATATAACGTGAACATCACAGAGTCGATCTGATTGGTTGTTTGCCTGTGATGGACGGGTGGTTCGTCCAATCACTGGATCATATTTATATTAAACGTAACATTTCAGACTGGGTCTTCAGACAATAGAGCATTATTGATGAGAAAACCATAAACAGTGTCTGCAGAAACACTTTGGCCCGGATGCAGCGCCGGGCACCGAGTGACTCATGGAAACAGGCTGAGCATGATGGGAAAATAACACAACAAAGGGAGTAATTCACAATAGAAGGAGCAAACGCACAACAGATGGAGGCTGTAATCAATACTGCAGCCCGGCTCCACATCTGCAGCGGCCTGCGGGGAATCATCATCTCTCCATCCCAGAACCAGAGAGCGTGAGCAGAACCAGAGCGGCACCGCGAGGGCGGCTCTGATCCGAGGGGAGTCACTGTCTGCTGATAAGATAATGACAAATATGATAACGACCATAAAGAAAGCCAAAGACATAAGACGTCACAGGAAGCTCCACACGACTTCAACATGATGTAAACATACCACTGATCCTGGACTCAGCAAACGAAGTCAATCAATCAGAGACTCATTAACAATCAGTCAACTCCCACAATGGATGAAATGCATTTGAATATTTTCATGTTTAATTAATCTATAAAATAATAATAAAGAAGATGAATTATAATCTAGTTCATTAACCAGATTCATTTATCTGTGTCGTTTGTTTCAAGTTTAAAGTTTTGAAACCGTCGTAATATATTCATGAAGGTTAGCATTAGCATTAGCATTAGCATTAGCATTCAATCAATAATCGGAAAAGTAGCTTAGCACGAAGTCCGTTAGCATCATCGCGTGTCCGCGACCAGCTAGCTACTGACTGCTAGCAAACATTGTTAAAAAGTGAGACAGGTCCAGAGACACGAGCAGGGAGACAGGTCCTGCAGGGAGACAGGTCCTGGAGGCCTGTCTCCTGCAGACTGTCTCCTGCAGGACCTGTCTCCCTGCAGACTGTCTCCTGCAGCAGGTCTCAGTGCCTCGTCTCGTCTCCTAACGTCTCGCCCTCGGCGCTCGTATTCGGGGTCTCCGGTGTCCGAGCGACAGATGGAGAAACGCTGAGCGAGCTTCCCGCGCTGCGTTCACACGCTGCGTTCCCGCGCTGCGTTCGCTGCCCGTCCGTCCTCCAGACGTTTTAAAACTATTTACAACCGCAGAGTCACAACAAGGAAGCGTGGAGCTGCACCGCGTATCCATTACACGCCGCACGCCGCATGGTATTAACATTAGAAGAAGAATGAGGCCCAACACGAGCCTCGCTTCATTTACTGACCCACAGGAAGAAGAACTTAAACACACCACCCTGAGGACGGACGGACACGTCTGTCCACGAACAGAACCAGGCTGTCAGCGCGTTCATGTCTGAACATGGGGACATGCTGAGACATGCTGAACGTGGAGCTGTCTGTCGTCCTGCAGACAAAGACATCATGATGTCATCATTTCAGCATCATGTGACCTGAGCAGGGTGGCGGGGTCTGTGTCCTCCTGTGTCCTCTCTGAGGACGATAAAGTTTTATACAGCGAGCCGAACAGTGTCAGTGCCGTGGACGGAGACCAGGCCTGTTCTATATGAACAGTCAGGATGTTGGACCGGTTCAGGTGAGGACGCAGACTGAACTGCTTTTCAGTCCAAACTCTGCAAAGACAAACAGAGCCGGCCCGGCTGACCGGCGCTGGTACCGACACTTGGAGACGAGAACCAGCGATAAATAATTAGACTGTGTCACTCTGAACGAGGCCGGACGGCGAGACAGAGATTGAAGAGACGCTGCTGCAAAGAGCTGCGTTTGGACTCTACCAGCTCCAACACGTCCAACGGAAACAGACTGAGACAAAGACTGAAGACTGCAGCAAGACAAGAAACCAACGAGCAAAGACTCTGTATAACCACACACACAAAGACTTATATTTATATATGAAGACACAAGATGAAGACACAGAGACTACGTCCAGGTTTTAGACAGTCTGCGGGGACGTCACAGAGACTACGTCCAGGTTTTAGACAGTCTGCGGGGACGTCACAGAGACTACGTCCAGGTTTTAGACAGTCTGCGGGGACGTCACAGAGACTACGTCCAGGTTTTAGACAGTCTGCGGGGACGTCACGGAGACTACGTCCAGGTTTTAGACAGTCTGCGGGGACGTCACGGAGACTACGTCCAGGTTTTAGACAGTCTGCGGGGATGTCACGGAGACGTCTAGGTCACGGAGACTACGTCCAGGTTTTAGACAGTCCGCGGGGACGTCACGGAGACTACGTCCAGGTTTTAGACAGTCTGCGGGGACGTCACAGAGAACGTCCAGGTTTTAGACAGTCTGCGGGGACGTCACAGAGACTACGTCCAGGTTTTAGACAGTCTGCGAGTCACAGAGACTACATCCAGGTTTTAGACAGTCTGCGGGGACGTCACGGAGACTACGTCCAGGTTTTAGACAGTCTGCGGGGACGTCACAGAGACTACGTCCAGGTTTTAGACAGTCTGCGGGGACGTCACGGAGACTACGTCCAGGTTTTAGACAGTCTGCGGGACGTCACAGAGACTACATCCAGGTTTTAGACAGTCTGCGGGGACGTCACGGAGACTACGTCCAGGTTTTAGACAGTCTGCGGGGACGTCACAGAGACTACGTCCAGGTTTTAGACAGTCTGCGGGGACATCACGGAGACTACGTCCAGGTTTTAGACAGTCTGCGGGGACGTCACGGAGACTACGTCCAGGTTTTAGACAGTCTGCAGGGACGTCACGGAGACTACGTCCAGGTTTTAGACAGTCTGCGGGGACGTCACGGAGACTACGTCCAGGTTTTAGACAGTCTGCGTCTGACTTCAGCAGGTTGAACTGTTTAAAGAACACGTTACAGCAGCTGTCCTCAGAGTTCTGTCCACCTTCTGCAGATTGTTGGATTCGCCTTCTGTTGGACCCGGTCTTTGGACTCGCCGGTCCTGTTTGGACTCGCCGGTTCTGTTTGGACTCGCCGGTTCGGTTTGGACTTGCTGGTTCTGTTTGGACTCGGTTAAAGTTCTTAAAAATAGAAAGTGAGAGTGTTGTCAATAATCACGTTTCTTTTTATCCCGTTGATCTCTGGCTGACAGAGCGAGGAGGGAAAAAGAGTCGGAGCATCAGTAAATCCTTCGGCCGAGCCGAGCCGAGCTGACACAGAACTTCCATGACCGTGTTGGCAGATAAAGCCCGCCAATAAACGAGGAAATGAGACTAATTATTTCCTGAGTGGAAGTCAAAGTTTCTCTCTGAGCGCAGAGTCTGCAGGCCCGGAGGCTCCAGAACTCTGAGAGGTCTGGATAAACACCCACCTGAACTGGACCTGAGAGGAGGAGAGGAGACAAGGAGAGAGGGAAGGAGAGAGGGAAGGAGAGAGGGAAGGAGACAAGGAGAGGAGGAAGGAGAGACAGAAGGAGACAAGGAGAGGAGGAAGGAGAGACAGAAGGAGAAAAGGAGAGAGGGAAGGAGACGTTGAGGAAGGAACAAAAATTGCAGTTTTTGTTTAATTTTTTTTTATCAAACTTTATTTTGAAAGCCAAAACAAAAAATAAAAAGTGAAATATTTAAAATAATTTCAAAATTATTATTATATTACATATTTTCCCAGCATGCACCGGCCTTGTGAGGAGTTGTAAGAATGCTGCCGGTGTCGTGACAGAATAGGAGCTGGGTGAGCATAAGCATTGTACCCGGGCTCAGCAGCTTCTATGGACATGATGGCAGAGGAGGAGAGAGTGAAGAGGACACTGACGGAGGAAGCTCAGAAGAGAAAAGCAGAGAGTGAGAGTAAAGAGTAAATGTGGGACTGTCTCTTAGTGGTTGGTGAGAACGTCTGAACGAGGCTGCAGCCCGACCCGTTTGTGTGGGTTTGATTCAGACTCTCGAGTTCTGTTGGTGTTGGTGTGTTCCTCTCCTGTCAGAGGCCCGGCCCGCTTTAAGCTTTGTTCTGGGAATGTGTTGTCGATTACAAACCACCTCCTGTAATTTGGACCAGCTTGAATTAACTTCCATCTGGATCATCTTGTTCCTGAAGAACACAGCTAATGTTCACCCACATCCCCCTGAACGTTAACTGAACGTTAACTGAACGTTAACCTCTTCAGACCTGAACGTTAACTGAACGTTAACTGAACGTTAACCTCTTCAGACCTGAACGTTAACTGTACGTTAACTGAACGTTAACTGAGCGTTAACCTCTACAGACCTGAACGTTAACCTCTTCAGACCTGAACGTTAACTGAACGTTAACTGAACGTTAACCTCTTCAGACCTGAACGTTACCTGAACGTTACCTGAACGTTAACCTCTTCAGACCTGAACGTTAACTGAACGTTACCTGAACGTTAACTGAACGTTAACTGAACATAAACCTCTCAGTCCTGAACGTTAACCTCTTCAGACCTTAACATTAACTGAATGTTACCTGAACGTTAACTGAACGTTAACCTTTCAGACCTGAACGTTAACTGAACGTTACCTGAACGTTAACTGAGCGTTAACCTCTACAGACCTGAACGTTAACCTCTTCAGACCTGAACGTTAACTGAACGTTACCTGAACGTTAACTGAACATAAACCTCTCAGTCCTGAACGTTAACCTCTTCAGACCTTAACATTAACTGAATGTTACCTGAACGTTAACTGAACGTTAACCTTTCAGACCTGAACGTTAACTGAATGTTACCTGAACGTTAACTGAACGTTAACCTTTCAGACCTGAACGTTAACTGAACGTTAACTGAACGTTAACCTCTCAGACCTGAACGTTAACTGAACGTTAACTGAACGTTAACCTTTCAGACCCTCCAGATAAACTTCCTCCTCCTCCTCTTCCTCTTCTTCTTCTTCTCCGTCACTTTCAGAGTCAGGTTCTGTTCAAAGACGAGACAATAAAGTCGGAGTGTCAGACCGAGGCCACACAGAACTCTCATTTCCCACTTTTCATTGACATGTTCGACGGTTTATAGACGTGTTTTATTGAAATAAAAGCCAGAAGCCGTCGAGTCGACCACTTCACAAAGACGAGCAGAGATTTACAACATTACTGAAATTATTCAAGCTTCTTAGATCTGACCTGGATTCAGATTTAGCTCTTTTTATTGACCTGTAACTGTACAGACAGACAGACAGACAGACAGACAGGCAGACAGGCAGACAGACAGGAAACAGAGAGGGACGTTAACACAATGTTCAAGTCCAGAAGACGTCAGAGGAACCCGTCCAGGAGCTTCAGGCCTGTTTATAGGTTAGACAGACAGACAGGTTAGACGGACAGACAGGTTAGACAGACAGACAGGTTAGACAGGCACAACATCCTGGACTCAAAGGTCCCTTACTGTGTTTTGTGTCAGTCAGAAAGCCGTGGACGTGCCTGTCTGTGTTTGTGTGGTTGCTATCTGAAGGTCGATGACTAACGTCTTCCACAGTGGACAAATTATCACCTCCGTCCTGTTGTCTGGTGTGTTCAGGGTGTGTGGGGTGATTGTGGCCCATTTTTTTGGCGTGTTTGTGTTTTTTAAACGCCGTCCTGCGTTCGAGTCGACGCCACCACACCGCCGTCTGCCAGGGGATTTTCAGCTCGCCTCGACTGTCGTTTTACTGTGCGGTCGAGTAATTCGATCCAAGTCTCAGGAACAAGACAAGAGCTAATAAGTGGAGGCTGTACAGTAGCACCTACTGTAAGTTTACAGCCTCTCTGCTGTACCAGATCCAGATGTTTGGTGAAGTCTGGGTAAATATAGACTCTGTCAGGAGCTGTGAAGTCCCGGCTTCATTCTGTAAACATCTTTCTGACCATAATTTGAATTTTATTATAAACTTTCAGTCTTACAGGGCCGTGAAAAAGCAGCCACGTCCAGCAATAAACAAGAGAGCGGCTCCCGAACACGAAGGCACAGAGACACAGAGACACAAAGACACAGGAGACAGGAGCGGTTTCAGCTCAGCGGGTCGTCACGCCTCAGATGGAGAGCTGAGAAAGAGCCCCACAACGAGGACAAGTACCCCGACCCGACCCACAACGAGGACAAGTACCCCGACCCGACCCACAACGAGGACAAGTACCCCGGCCCGACCCACAACGAGGACAAGTACCCCGACCCGACCCACAACGAGGACAAGTACCCCGGCCCGACCCACAACGAGGACAAGTACCCCGGCCCGACCCACAACGAGGACAAGTACCCCGGCCCGACCTGACCCACAGCGTGGACAAGTACCCCGACCCGACCCACACTGTGGACAAGTACCCCGACCTGACCCACAGCGTGGACAAGTACCCCGACCCGACCCACACTGTGGATAAGTACCCCGACCCGACCCACAGCGTGGACAAGTACCCGGACCTCAGGGACAGGGACCAGGAGCAGAATGAAATGAAAGTTCTGATGATGATTGAAATGATTTCCACGGTGGACGTCAATAAAAAGTGAAACAGTAAATCCAGAAGTTGATTATTGATCATTGAAATTTGTTGATTTGATGTTTTTAAAAGTTTCACTTTTTGACTTTTTGCATAACCACATGCTAATGTAGCTAACCGCTAGTAAGCTAGCTGCCAATCGCTGTCTTCATCAACGCGGACACGGAGACCAACAAACAAACTTGATCTGCTGATGAAGATCATGCAATACGATCAAAAGCTCCAGAAGAGCCTCAGCCTGATGATGAGGACTTCTTCTTCCATGAAACATTTTAAGAGCGAGCGGCAGCGAGTGGAAAAGAAAGAAGGCGAGCGAGGTCACGTTATTAAAAAGAGACGACTGCACTGCTGCTTATTATCTTCTGTCAGACTCGAGGTGTGGACATGGGAGTATTTACGAGCTCTGCTTTTAATAGACTGTTCCTCTTAGACTCAAACAAATGCCTCTCATTAGAAGTGCAGTAATGGCTGCAGACCATTAACATGCTGGTGTGGGAGTGTTAATCTCTCGCACTTTCAGCCACGTTCCCTGAAGTCTGAGCCTGGATCCGTGCTTCTGTCAGACCGGGCTTCAGGGTAACCTCCTCACCTGGCCTTCAGATCCAGACGTCCCGTCGGAGGAGCTGGAGGGGGAGTAAGTAAATAACAAGTGAGCTCACAACTGGGCAAACCGCAGGAAACCTCCGAGCTCCAAGGCCCGGCAACCGGCGAGAGAGAGCCTGCAGGCCCGATGCCATGTTTGGAATAAGTCAAAGAAAAATTGAAGTCTTTTTGAAGGGACAAGGTTAGAAGAATGGTTTGGTTTATTTTCCATAATCATGATGGTGGAATGTGTAAAGGTCTCTCTTCAGAGATTTGGCCACTCGCTCGTCTTATTAGCCAAAATGTGATGAGAGGATTGGCAGCGCCGTCTCTGAGGCTGCTGAACGCAGCGCAGAAGTCCTCCGAGTGGATCCTGGATTATTTAACACTTCTTTAAGGGTTTGTTATTGTTCAGTCAGTTTGCTCAAAGTACTACAGGACCCATGAGCCTCAGCAGAGAGAGGAAGGCCTGCCAATGGAAGGAAGGGGGTACTCCAGGGAGACGGACAGCTCCAACCCTCGTTCATTTATACTGAATATGAGACATCTGTACATTTTTATGTTTTTATATGTGACCCAGCAGTCCTCCAGTCCCCCAGAGAACAGTAAGCCCCTCCACCCCCCTGCTGAGGTCTACAGGGCTAGAGAAGTCAACTACAACTCCCAAGATGCATTTTACCAACAAACAGCCAATCACATAGGCACTAATAGAGAGATAAACCAAGTGTAAACACAACATCTGGTCACGGAGACTACGTCCAGGTTTGGTCCAGTCTGCACAGTTCCCCACAGTTTGAATGCAGTAAATGATCTGAGTACTTCAGTATGAAGGACAGATAACTTAAAGTTTTACTTATATGCAGTGAAGTGATCAACAGTTGCTGATAAAATAGCAGACAGCTCCCCGGGGGGATGGACCGGGTCTGTCTGGATTCCTTCAAACTTTCCGGTTACCTGTGCTTGCTCAGCGGGTCATCGATGAGCGTTCGCCATCCTGCACTAACTGTTTCCGACCCCTGGAAGCTGCAGCTCAGACATCCAGGTGAACCTGCGGCTCATGCAGCCGTTACATCACGTTCTCTGAACACAAGTGCAGACAAGTCAGCTCAAATATGAAGCACCTGAAATCTGCCACATTTTTTGGAGTTCATATTTGAACAGGAAAAGGAAAAAAGCTTCAGAGCAATTATTGCACAAATGAATGAGAGCAGTGTCGGTATGGACGGAGTTCAAACGTGGCCCTGCAGCCAGGCGGGGTGGCCGGGCTGCTTTGGCGCGGCCCGCCATGACGTGACACGTCAAATAAATGTCCGCACGCAAACTCCTCGGTCCACATGAGGACATCGGACTCCACTTTCACTTCATGCAGTCCACTCGTTTGCTCTCCTCCTCCACACTTTTGGCCTTCCCGAGTGTAAAAGTGTCACAGGTCGTAAGTGTCGGAGCGGCGCGGCGCTCAGCAGCCAGACGGTGCTGAAATCAACCTAATCCAGGAAAAGACTTCAAACGCAGCCAGTCCAACCAAATGAGGAGCGAAGGCAGGACGACGTGTGCACAGACACGCTCAGACTGCAACACACAATGTACGTCACAGCCGAGGACAGAAACTTCAGCTTATCATGTAACAACATCAACATCTGTGGATTTCTGTAAAAGACTAAAAACTGTTTTTACAGGATGGAGATCAACCTGAACCTGACACGATGACTTCAGAACGTTTACAAGGAAACAATCAAATATGTTGAAGGACGTTATTTCATTAGAACATACGTACATCAACATTCATTCGTTTCTTTGGACGTAGTCTCCGTGACGTCCCCGCAGACTGTCTAAAACCTGGACGTAGTCTCTGAGACGTCCCCGCAGACTGTCTAAAACCTGGACGTAGTCTCTGTGACGTCCCCGCAGACTGTCTAAAACCTGGACGTAGTCTCTGTGACGTCCCCGCAGACTGTCTAAAACCTGGACGTAGTCTCTGTGACGTCCCCGCAGACTGTCTAAAACCTGGACGTAGTCTCCGTGACGTCCCCGCAGACTGTCTAAAACCTGGACGTAGTCTCCGTGACGTCCCCGCAGACTGTCTAAAACCTGGACGTAGTCTCCGTGACGTCCCCGCAGACTGTCTAAAACCTGGACGTAGTCTCCGTGACGTCCCCGCAGACTGTCTAAAACCTGGACGTAGTCTCCGTGACGTCCCCGCAGACTGTCTAAAACCTGGACGTAGTCTCTGTGACGTCCACACAGACTGTCTAAAACCTGGACGTAGTCTCTGTGACGTCCCCGCAGACTGTCTAAAACCTGGACGTAGTCTCTGTGACGTCCCCGCAGACTGTCTAAAACCTGGACATAGTCTCCGTGACGTCCCCGCAGACTGTCTAAAACCTGGACGTAGTCTCTGTGACGTCCTCGCAGACTGTCTAAAACCTGGACGTAGTCTCTGTGACGTCCCCGCAGACTGTCTAAAACCTGGACATAGTCTCCGTGACGTCCCCGCAGACTGTCTAAAACCTGGACGTAGTCTCCGTGACGTAGTCTTGTACCGTGTCTTCCTGTCTCTGATGTCTTTGTTGTGGACAATGCAGGAAAGCTTTTATTGCTTATTTTAAATGTTTTGTTGTGGACGTGTGTAATGAGCCATTGGGCCTGTAGGGGGCGCTGTCAGAGCCCTCAGGCCTGCAGCCCAGTAATCCGTACCAAACATAACAAATGACTTATTTGTGGAGACTTCATTAAATGAGTCTTAAGCTACAACAAATTCCTCTAACAATGACTGACTTTACGATCACTCCTTCATTTCTTTCAGTCTGTGCTGACAGCTGCGGTCGGCTCGTCTGTCGGCCCTCGCCTCGGTTTATTCCTCCAATCAGGCCTTTCACCTCCCGCCCCGGCTGATCGCTCATGTCATCTAAACATCAGCGACATGCCGCCCACGCCCTCCACTCACTTGTTACCCGAGTAATTGTATAAAGAGTCAGTTAATCAGCCGGAGACCGGAGCTGAATCATCTCATCCGGGCAGCCAGCAGCCAATCGGGGGCCGGCCTCCCTCTCGCCTCGGCGGGGTCCACCCTTCAGGGAGATGTTTCATCCAGGAACAAGCGGTCACTTTTTCCCCCCCGAAACTTAAAGCTAACATAATTATTGAAAGGTTGAGAGGCCGACACATGCCAGGCTCTACCTACCGACCGGCTGACTGACTGTACAGTGGAAAAGCTACAGTGAAAATCAACACACTTAATGACACCTTGATTCAGGGTCGGACACTGCTGCCCTCTTGAAGAGTTGAGGATGTGATACCCCCCCGCCCGGCAGACCCAGACTATAAACAACAACCTGCCAAGGTCTACCTGGGCGCGTGGAGCTGCTGCCTGTGAAAATCAACAGGCTTAATGACACCTTTATTAGTCATCTGGTCAGACGCCCCTGGTGGCAAGGCTCTCCCCATTGAGCTCTGGAAACTTTGGATCACTGTGGCCGCTGACTAACGCACTGTTTACATACCAGAGAGGGCCAACACCGGGGGTGAGGGCCAACACCGGGGGTGAGGGCTGCCAAGGCCGGCTGCTACAGCAGCTCACACCAACCAACCAACCAACCAACCAAACAACAATCCAACCAACCAACCAACCAACCAACCAACCAACCAACCAACCAACCAACTCACCAAACAACCAACCAACCAACTCACCAAACAACCAACCACCAAACAACCAACCAACCAACTCATCAACCAACCAACAAACAAACGACTAACCAACCAACCAACCAACTCACCAACCAACCAATAAACAAACGACTAACCAACCAACTGACCAACCAACCAACCAACCAACCAACCAACCAAACAACCAACCAACCAACTCACCAAAGCATCAACCAACCAACAAACAAACGACTAACCAACCAACCAACTCACCAACCAACCAACAAACAAACGACCAGCCAACCAAACAAAAGACCAACCAACCAACTGACCAACCAACAAACTGACCAACCAACCAACCAACTAGGACGACTTTAATTTCTTTATTTACCTGCAGCAGGTGCGTGCAGGACATCTCATATCTCTGACCTTTGGTTTCTAAAAGTCTGATCAGATGAGCTCCAGCACCTCCATCAACATCTCCCTTGTGTTGATCACAGTAGATGGTTAGATCCACGTCACTCTCAGACTTTGCACAGACGCTGACCCGTCAAACACTGTTGGGCTGTTGGGTTAACAACTTCAACTCATCTGATTCAACCTGATTCAGGGGTGGTGTGACGGGCCATGGTCATGCTCCACCACAAAGATCGAAATAAATACACCCACCTGCACTTCAACCATCATCTGGTACCTACACCGTTAGCTGGGTTAGGTTAGCTGACTGGAAACCACCAAACTGGCCTCTGCTGGTCTCGGATGATATGTTCGGTCCCGGTCCAGGAAGAGTCAGCTACTGACGCACACAACAATCCACGACAGAACTCTTCCTGAGTTACTTCCTTACTTCCTGTTTGAAGGTCAGCTGATTAAAGCTGGATCATGTGATCAGCTCGTGACATCAGTCCGGCTGTGCTGAATCTGATTGGATGTGGCACATGTGGGGTCATATCTATGTTTGGGTGGATAACACGATTTTCATGTGCAGTCATGTTGTGTTATGAAATAATGTCAAATGTTTGGCAAAGACGGACATAGTTAGGGAGTTTGTGGAAATGCAACATGTGAAGTTGCCATAATAGCATGACAAACAGACGGTGGGAGCGGTTTCCATGCAGGCCTCGAGCTCGCCGTGCGGCCTCAGCGCCGAGCTCGAGCTCTGCAGCAGTCCTCCAAAGAGCAATCAGCACCGAGGGCAGCCGGCCAACCCCGTTACACGTTTACAAGCAATTAAAAAGCGATTTATCATCCTCTTCTTAAAGGTGCCTAACCACAGTCACACAGTCGCCTGGTCTGCGGTGAGCTTCTAATGGGCTCTGCAGAGTGGCCACATTTAATAAAGAGAGAGAGCTGACAGACAGAAACACCAACACAGCTCACCGTGTGCACCATCAGCTCATTATGATGTACATTATATATATCAGCTTCCATAACTTTATTAAACTTTAACAAACTGACGTCTGTGACCTCATGTTGATCCACACTGACCTGTGATCAGGTGACCCACACTGACCTGTGATCAGGTGACCCACACTGACCTATGATCAGGTGACCCACACTGACCTGTGATCAGGTGACCCACACTGACCTGTGATCAGGTGAACGGTGTCTCTGTCATTCGTACGTCTGTTCTCTCACTATGTAACTTTGAGAAGTACGTAACGCTTTACGGCACTAAGTCACACAGCAGCAACTATTTCACTGCTGTTAGCTGATGTTAACTCAGTTTGTTAGCTGCTGTTAGCTCACATTAGCTCAGTTTGTTAGCTGCTGTTAGCTCACGTTAGCTCAGTTTGTTAGCTGCTGTTAGCTCAGTTTGTTAGCTGCTGTTAGCTCATATTAGCTCAGTTTGTTAGCTGCTGTTAGCTCACGTTAGCTCAGTTTGTTAGCTGCTGTTAGCTCAGTTTGTTAGCTGCTGTTAGCTGCTGTTAGCTCATATTAGCTCAGTCTGTTAGCTGCTGTTAGCTCACATTAGCTCAGTTTGTTAGCTGCTGTTAGCTCATGTTAGCTCAGTCTGTTAGCTGCTGTTAGCTCACATTAGCTCAGTTTGTTAGCTGCTGTTAGCTGATGTTAACTCAGTTTGTTAGCTGCTGTTAGCTCACATTAGCTCAGTTTGTTAGCTGCTGTTAGCTCACGTTAGCTCAGTTTGTTAGCTGCTGTTAGCTCAGTTTGTTAGCTGCTGTTAGCTCATATTAGCTCAGTTTGTTAGCTGCTGTTAGCTGCTGTTAGCTCACATTAGCTCAGTTTGTTAGCTGCTGTTAGCTCACGTTAGCTCAGTTTGTTAGCTGCTGTTAGCTCAGTTTGTTAGCTGCTGTTAGCTGCTGTTAGCTCATATTAGCTCAGTCTGTTAGCTGCTGTTAGCTCACATTAGCTCAGTTTGTTAGCTGCTGTTAGCTCATGTTAGCTCAGTCTGTTAGCTGCTGTTAGCTCACATTAGCTCAGTTTGTTAGCTGCTGTTAGCTCATGTTAGCTCAGTTTGTTAGCTGCTGTTAGCTCATGTTAGCTCAGTTTGTTAGCTGCTGTTAGCTCATGTTAGCTCAGTTTGTTAGCTGCTGTTAGCTCATGTTAGCTCAGTTTGTTAGCTGCTGTTAGCTCATGTTAGCTCAGTCTGTTAGCTGGTGTTAGCTGCTGTTAGCTCAGTCTGTTAGCTGCTGTTAGCTCACATTAGCTCAGTTTGTTAGTTGCTGTTAGCTCAGTTGTTGCTTAGCTTCAAGTCTCTGTGATTCACATTTTCCTGGTGGACAGTTAGCTTTAGCCTCACCACTCGCTAAAGTAGCAAACTGCTTCAGGTGTAGTTCTCCAGGTGATGGAGGGGTGAGTGGGTTCCTCCTCTTCCTCCTCCTCCTCCTCTTCCTCTTCCTCCTCCTCTTCCTCTTCCTCTTCCTCCTCCTCTTTCTCCTCCTCTTCCTCCTCTCCTCCTCCTCTTCCTCTTCCTCTTCCTCCTCCTCTTCCTCCTCCTCTTCCTCCTCCTCTTCTCCTCTTCCTCCTCCTCCTCCTCTTCCTCCTCTTCCTCCTCCTCTTCCTCTTCCTCCTCCTCCTCTTCCTCCTCCTCCTCCTCCTCCTCCTCCCAGTAGCCATCAGCAGCCTGCAGCGGTTTGTCGAAGCAGAGCTCGTTTAGTGTTTTACACACTTCTTTAAATGACTTTGAGCCTGGCCGCTTTCCTGACAGCGACCAACACGCCCATGGAGGCGACAGCTTCGCCCTGCGCCTGTAACCACAACACCACAACAGCAACATGACTCACTCACAGGCTGCTAATATGGATTCCTGTCTATATTACAGCCATAAATGTGATTCAAAACAACACTTGACATGTTGTATTTTCTGATTATGGTGCAGACAGGATCTGAAACGACCAATAAAATTTGTCTTGGGCAGAAATTGCTGCCACATTGAGATGATGATGACAAGAAAAGTTTGTTCTTGGCCCTCAGAGGTTAGCATAGCTGCTGCTAAAGAGGTTAGCATAGCTGCTGCTAAATAAGTTAGCATAGCTGCTGCTAAAGAGGTTAGCATAGCTGCTGCTAAACAAGTTAGCATAGCTGCTGCTAAAGAGGTTAGCATAGCTGCTGCTAAAGAGTTTAGCATAGCTGCTGCTAAAGAGTTTAGCGTAGCTGCTGCTAAAATAAGTTAGCATAGCTGCTGCTAAAGAGGTTAGCATAGCTGCTGCTAAATAAGTTAGCATAGCTGCTGCTAAATAAGTTAGCATAGCTGCTGCTAAATAAGTTAGCATAGCTGCTGCTAAAGAGGTTAGCGTAGCTGCTGCTAAAGAGGTTAGCGTAGCTGCTGCTAAAGCGGTTAGCGTAGCTGCTGCTAAAGAGGTTAGCGTAGCTGCTGCTAAAGAGGTTAGCGTAGCTGCTGTTTGCATCACTTCCAGTGTTTCAAGAACAAATACATATTTTTGGTACAAATGTCAGAGGATGAAATATTTGATGTAACAGTCTGAAATGTTCCTGCTACATAAACATGCAGTCAAACCTGATCACGGAGACTCTGCACTGGAGTGTTGAACTTGTTCTGCCCAGCGTGGTGGTTTCAGGGCAGGTGTGGTGGTTGGGTGGTGGTTGGGTGGTGGTTGGGTGGTGGTTGGTTGGTGGTGGTTGGGTGGTGGTTGGGTGGTGGTGGGGTAAGGGCCTCGCACTGTGCAGTTTGTTTCAGGGGGCCATGTGGGGGAAATGCCCAATTTGTAAAGTGACCATCAGTCATCGTGACAGGCCGAGATGAGTGCAGAGCAGCTGACTGAGGCCAGTCAGACCACCGTGAGAAGAGCGAGACAAACACCACCTCTGTGTGCAGCAGGTACGGATAAACAGGCCGGGCGCTCCGCCAGCACCGCCCGCTCCGCCCGCTCACCACTTCAGACCTCACACACTAACACTCCTCCAAACAGACGACGCTGCTCAGACTGAGAGAACACGCTGCATCAACGTTCACGTGAATGCTGACCTGCTGGTGGCGCTACAGTAAAAGTCTGCAGGATAATTAATAATAATATTCATATATTATATATCAGTCAGACTGTGTGGAACTCAAAAAAAGTCAAAAACGTTTTTAAAAACTGGTGTTGGTGGTGTTGTTGGTGTGGTGTTGGTGGTGTTGTGGTGTTGTGTTGGTGGTGTTGTGTTGGTGTTGTGTCGGTGGTGTTGTGTTGGTGTTGTGTTGGTGTTGTGTTGGTGGTGTTGTGTTGGTGGTGTTGTGTTGATGTTGTGTTGGTGGTGTTGTGTTGGTGTTGTGTTGGTGGTGTTGTGTTGGTGTTGTGTTGGTGTTGTGTTGATGTTGTGTTGGTGGTGTTGTGTTGGTGGTGTGTGTGGTGTTGTGTCGGTGGTGTTGTGTTGGTGTTGTGTTGGTGGTGTTGGTGGTGTTGTGTTGGTGTTGTGTTGGTGTTGTGTTGGTGGTGTTGTGTTGGTGGTGTTGTGTTGGTGTTGTGTCGGTGGTGTTGTGTTGGTGTTGTGTTGGTTGTGTTGTGTTGGTGTTGTGTGGTGTTGTGTTGGTGTGTGTTGATGTGTGTGGTGGTGTTGTGTTGGTGTTGTGTTGGTGTTGTGTTGGTGGTGTGGTGGTGTTGTGTTGGTGTTGTTTGTTGGTGTTGTGTTGGTGTTGTGTTGGTGGTTGTTGTGTTGGTGTTGTGTTGGGTGTGTTGTTGGTGGTGTTGGTGGTGTTGTGTTGGTGGTGTTGGTGGTGTTGGTGGTGTTGGTGGTGTTGTGTTGGTGGTGTTGGTGGTGTTGTGTTGGTGGTGTGTTGGTGTCTCTGCTTCCTGTCTATCTCCAGCTGTTCTATCAATAAAGGCCAAAAAACAAAAACCTCCACCCTCCTCCACCCTCCTCCAGCGTCTGTCAAACTGACGGACAGCGAGGAATCCTCAGGAGGGAACCAATGAGATCAGAGCTGAGCGCCTCAGACAGGAAGTCAGAGAGTTTGAGATCTGGTAATGACCCATAATCCTCGGCTCTCCACTCTCGGCGTGGTTTGGATGGTTTGGGTGGAGGTCTGCTGCTGCTGCGGCGGAGGAAATAGGTTAACAGGATCCAATCACACGCTGCCGCCAATCCAATTATGTCGTTAGCTGGAGCGCACCTGGCAGAGCGAGCACGACGACATGAAGAGAGAGAGACTGAGACAAGACTGGGACTGAGACAAGACTGAGACAAGACTGAGACAAGACTGACAAGACTAAGACAAGACTGAGACAAACCTGAGACAAGACTGACAAGACTGAGACAAGACTGGGACAAGACTGAGACAAGACTGGGACAAGACTGAGACAAGACTGAGACAAAACTGAAACAAGACTGGGACAAGACTGACAAGACTGAGACAAGACTGGGACAAACCTGAGACAAGACTGGGACAAAACTGACAAGACTGAGACAAACCTGAGACAAACCTGAGACAAGACTGACAAGACTGAGACAGGACTGAGACAAGACTGAGACAAGACTGGGACAAGACTGAGACAAACCTGAGACAAGACTTGGACAAGACTGACAAGACTTAGAAAAGACTGAGACAAGACTGGGACAAGACTGAGCCAAACCTGAGACAAGACTGGGACAAGACTGACAAGACTGAGACAAACCTGAGACAAACCTGAGACAAGACTGACAAGACTGAGACAGGACTGAGACAAGACTGAGACAAACCTGAGACAAGACTGAGACAAGAGACTACGTCCAGGTTTTAGACAGTCTGCGGGGATGTCTCAGAGACTACGTCCAGGTTTTAGTGGACGTGTTGACAGCAGAAGCTGTGTGTGCGGTTTGTGTTTCTCTTTAAAGATAAGCTGTTCAAACATCAGACTGAGCGCGCTCAGTGTGTTAGCCTCAGTTTCAGGAATGTGTGTGTGTGTGTGTGTGTGTGTGTGTGTGTGTGTGTGTGTGTGTGAGTGTGTGTGTGTGTGAGGGTGTGTGTGAGTGTGTGAGTTTGTGTGTGTGAGTGTGTTTGTGTGTGTGTGTGTGTGTGTGTGTGTGAGTGTGTGAGTTTGTGTGTGTGTGTGTGTGTGTGTGTGTGTGTGAGTGTGTGTGTGTGTGTGTGTGTGTGTGTGTGTGTGAGTGTGTGTGTGAGTGTGTGAGTTTGTGTGTGAGTGTGTGTGAGTGTGTGTGAGTGTGTGAGTTTGTGTGTGTGTGTGTGTGTGTGTGTGTGTGTGTGTGTGTGTGTGTGTGAGTGTGTGTGTGTGTGTGTGTGTGTGTGTGTGTGTGTGAGTGTGTGTGTGTGTGTGTGTGTGTGTGTGTGTGTGTGTGCAGCCTTGACTGCTTTCCAGAGTTCTGGTCTGCATTATGTTGGAGGACGGGATCAAGGCGCTGCTAACACGACGTGACGCTGCAGCTCTGCGATGTCGAGGCCTCGTCTTCTCTGAGGTCGCCGCTCGCTTCACGACAAACAAACGTTTCACTTTCTCACGCCGTGAATGGAAGCCTGGAAATACCCAGAATCCTTCAGTGTTTGGCCTCCCTGCAGTCGATCTGTAAATGTCAGTATTCCCCTAACTTTCTTTTTTTGGACCCACACCCAAAGTTCTGTCAGAGCCAGGCAGAGCCAACATGACCACCGAGTCCAACCCAAAGCAGACAAACAACAAGAAGCAGCTCTGCACAGAAAAGACGTGAGGGGTACTCAAACCAAGAGAAGGGGGGCGCTCACCTGGACCAGAAGGTCCTAAAGGTGGACCACATGACTGTGGACCAAAGCTAAAGCTAACAGACTGAGCTAACAGCAGCTAACAAACTGAGCTAACATGAGCTAACAGCAGCTAACATGAGCTAACAGCAGCTAACAGACTGAGCTAACATGAGCTAACAGCAGCTAACAAACTGAGCTAACATGAGCTAACAGCAGCTAACAGACTGAGCTAACATGAGCTAACAGACTGAGCTAACATGAGCTAACAGCAGCTAACAGACTGAGCTAACATGAGCTAACATGAGCTAACAGCAGCTAACAGGCTGAGCTAACATGAGCTAACAGCAGCTAACAGACTGAGCTAACAGCAGCTAACAGACTGTGCTAACATGAGCTAACAGCAGCTAACAGACTGAGCTAACAGCAGCTAACAGACTGAGCTAACATGAGCTAACAGACTGAGCTAACATGAGCTAACAGACTGAGCTAACATGAGCTAACAGCAGCTACAGCTGTCAGCAGTTTACTTCACTGTCCATCATAAACTCTGTAAATCACAGAGAGTTGAGGCGGAGCAGCCGGAGGACATCAGAGGGAAAACCAGAAAACATTTCCTCCATAAAATATGATCCAGTTTCACCAGAATCACTGAAATAGTTGCTGCTGTGTGACTTAGTGCCGTAAAGCGTTACGTACTTCTCCTGACCCGGAGCCCAAAGTTACATAGTGTGAGAACAGACGTACGAATGACAGAGACACCGTTCACCTGATCACAGGTCAGAGTGGGTCACCTGATCACAGGTCAGAGTGGATCACCTGATCACAGGTCAGTGTGGATCACCTGATCACAGGTCAGAGTGGGTCACCTGATCACAGGTCAGTGTGGATCACCTGATCACAGGTCAGTGTGGATCACCTGATCACAGGTCAGAGTGGGTCACCTGATCACAGGTCAGAGTGGGTCACCTGGGTCACCTGATCACAGGTCAGAGTGGGTCACCTGATCACAGGTCAGAGTGGATCACCTGATCACAGGTCAGTGTGGATCACCTGATCACAGGTCAGTGTGGATCACCTGATCACAGGTCAGTGTGGGTCACCTGATCACAGGTCAGAGTGGGTCACAGACGTCAGTTTGTTAAAGTTTAATAAAGTCGGTTTGAACTTTTTCTTCACGATCAGCTGACTCTGATCATCGAGCTGCATCATGGAACCAACCAGTCAAACATGACGTCGTCCACTGAGGCGTCTCCAGGCGGGTGGAGACACTCTGCTGTCTCTTTATTCTGCCCCCCCACCCCCAGTCACCATCACCCCCACCCCAACCACACACACACACACACACACCACCCAGGATCATCACACACAGCCGAACACCCAGAGTGACAGTCAGTGTGGAGATGTAAACAAACAAAACATCAAGACGGAGTGATGTCACTGCTGATACTGATCACACACTCCGCCCTGCACACACACACACACACACACACACACACACACACACACACACACACTGGGTTTCCACCCGAATCTGTCGGGCACGTCTCATGGACAGAAATATGACGGGCGTTCACGTCCAGCATGTTTCCATGAAGTTTTTCATCATGGTGTTGGAGGATCGTCTGAACTTCAGGATGAGGAGACATGATGTTCATCTGTCTGCAGATGGTTCCTGAGTGTGTTCCTGCTGACTGAACGTCCAAGAACATGCTAGCAGCAGTCACTTAATGAGCTAGCTAATGGGACCGAATGTAAACAAAGCTGCATGATGAACAGCTGATGAGTCACCATGAGATGACACCCTCCCTGACTGCACATTACAAAGCAGAGACTCGGCTCAGCTCTTGGGCCTGGAGCTCTCGGGCCTGGAGCTCTCGGGCCGGCAGCTCTCGGGCCGGCAGCTCTCGGCAGCTCTCGGGCCTGGAGCTCTCGGCAGCTCTCGGGCCGGCAGCTCTCGGGCCGGCAGTCTTGGTCTCTCAGACCTCCTGAGAAGTTGCTGTTGCCTCCAGCTGGCAGGTTTCCCAGCAGCCCCTCCCTCGCTGCCTCTGTCTGGGGGGTCCAGATGCTGCTGAAAGTCTCGCAGGCAGTTTGACAAACTTCTGTGAGAAGAATTCAAACTGGAACTTCATGTTGAAGTCGCAGGATTAAGCTCCTGACTGCTGAATCATTACCATAAAGCTCACAGTCGACTTTTGAAAGGGCACCAAGTACAGTCTGAGTTTTACAACCAGGCACAGTAATTCACTTCATATGTGCCTCAACGGACAAACTGCTGCTGCTAAACACTTCATGCTGCTCATGTTAGCTCTGACGCTAGCTGCTGTTAGCTGCTGTTAGCTGATGTTAGCTCAGTCTGTTAGCTGCTGTTAGCTCAGTCTGTTAGCAGCTGTTAGCTCATGTTAGCTCAGTCTGTTAGCTGCTGTTAGCTCAGTCTGTTAGCTGATGTTAGCTGCTGTTAGCTCAGTCTGTTAGCTCAGTCTGTTAGCTGCTGTAAGCTCATGTTAGCTCAGTCTGTTAGCTCATGTTAGCTCAGTCTGTTAGCTGATGTTAGCTGCTGTTAGCTCAGTCTGTTAGCTGATTTTAGCTCATGTTAGCTTAGTCTGTTAGCAGCTGTTAGCTCATGTTAGCTCAGTCTGTTAGCAGCTGTTAGCTCAGTCTGTTAGCTCAGTCTGCTAGCTGCTGCTAGCTCATGTTAGCTCAGTCTGTTAGCAGCTGTTAGCTCAGTCTGTTAGATGCTGTTAGCTCAGTCTGTTAGCAGCTGTTAGCTCAGTCTGTTAGCTCAGTCTGTTAGCTGCTGTTAGCTCAGTCTGTTAGCAGCTGTTAGCAGCTGTTAGCTCAGTCTGTTAGCAGCTGTTAGCTCAGTCTGTTAGCTCAGTCTGTTAGCTGCTGTTAGCTCAGTCTGTTAGCAGCTGTTAGCAGCTGTTAGCTCAGTCTGTTAGCAGCTGTTAGCTCAGTCTGTTAGCTGCTGTTAGCTCAGTCTGTTAGCTCAGTCTGTTAGCTGCTGTTAGCTCACGTTAGCTCAGTCTGTTAGCTGCTGTTAGCTCATGTTAGCTCAGTCTGTTAGCTGCTGTTAGCTCACGTTAGCTCAGTCTGTTAGCTGCTGTTAGCTAACACGGATCCTTTCAGCCTCTTGTTTTGTGTTTTGCTACATTTTGACAAACGATGACGTATTTATATATATTTATATCGATTCATTGATTTGTACTTTGTGTTCTCGCGTCCTAACGAAGCCGCTCGATACCCGTCCATCATTCAGGGACAGTTTACAACATGGACAAAAGTCTGTGGACAGCTGCATGGACCTCCACATTTCAGACATATCTGAGATAACTGGTGTGAGTTTGCAGCTCCTGAGCCGACATTGGTCTCTCGGTGTGAAGTGTGTTTGAGTCGGCTGGCCTGCGATCGGGCTGCGACCACAGAGCCTGCTGGCAGACGCTCTGGCAGTGCTGGTAAGCCCGGCTTACTCTGAGGCCGGTGACGTGAGCCAGCACTGTATTCCTTTCTACTTTGGTATCATAACAAGTGAAGCTCTCCGGGTTTAGAGCGACACCACAGACATTATCCACAACACAACGCCCACTGCTGCTTTTAATAGCTCGCCCTGTCGCATGTGCAGATCGGCCCGTGGAGGCGCCGCACGCCGCGATCAGCGTTACTGTGGAGACGTCGTGGGACATTCAGCAAGACAAGCGGAGTTAACACGATCAGAGAGGAAGTGGACCTCATGAAGCCGAGCTGACCGCTGTGATGGAGAAACTGGGTCCCCACGCAGAGTTCCCATGCTGCCCTGATGACACGGCGGCCTCCACCGTCACGCCCACGCCGATCGGCAGCCAATGGGAGCGTCCGAACCCCACGCTCTGACAGGATGGTCGATGACATCACGCTGCCTCAAAAACAGAAAAGTGAGATTTATTTAGCAGCGTGTGGAATCCCGCCTTCGTCAAGCGGCGTGCCGCCCACGCCGGCTGTGTTTACAGCGAGCGGAGGCCGAGCTCAGAGGCAGAGTCTTCTGCTCTGTGTTTGTTGGCAGCCGCCGCCGCCATTTGTGGCCGTGCCTGAGGTTTGTGGAGCAGAGGGGGCTGCTGGGAGCAGAACCAGAGTCTGGCCTGTGTGGGCCTCCAGCTGGCTGACACCAGCACAGAACAGGAGGGCCTCACTCAGAGCGGGAACCCCCGGGAGGGCGGAGGGTGGAGGGTGGAGGGGCTACCGTGAGGAGGGTCGAGAGCTGAGTCATGTGACCACAGCTGGAGGTCAAACAGCTGACTGAACATAACACACAAGAACCAGAACCAGAACTATGTTCAGCAGTGTTTCCACCATGCAGCCTGCTCTGTGCTGCAGGACTTCAACATCATTGAAACATTCATAATCCATCGTCATCATCATCAGCTGAACATGTTTACACTTTATGTTCCAAACTTTTTAATGTTTGAGCCACAGTGAACACACTGATCTGCAGAGACCCAGAGACAGAAATGTTTGAGAAGAAGGTCCTCCATGTTTGTACAGGAGCCCAGGACGGACAAACTGAACACATGACCACCACGAGGTCACGTGTCAATCTGCGTAAACAGACATCTGTGTCTCCAGACTAGAACATGCTGACAATAACACCTCCATGGGTAAAGACATTCTCTGTGACTCATTCTGGGCGTGTAGTATTTGTGCTGTTATCTTGGGGTTTAAAGTCGATCCACCAGGATGAGTTGGGCAGAATGTGAGACCGACTCAGGCACTTCTGATGAACTTTGAGAGTGTCTCTAATTCTCCTTGGACAAGCGTCCATTAATAATCAGAGGCTCCTGAACACTTTCTGAACTCCTGACCTTTGACCTTTGACTTCAGCAACTTCTCCACAACACCTACAGCTCCTCCCAGATCAGGGGCGTCCCGCTCCACCTTCACAAACCTCCTGAAGGTCTCCAGCTCTTCAGAGAGAACCTCCTCTCCAACAAATGGACCTTGGTTGTTCCCCTCTGAATGTGGTTTTGATAAATCTGCGATGCAGGCTGAACATTAATGTGTGATATAAAAATCAAACCTTGAATTTGAGCAGAATGAAGTTGTTTCCATGCACATGGTATCTCCAGAGACCTTCAGTCATTATGTAACACACCTGCATGCTGAGCGCTCCGGCTAACAATGCACAATAGTCTGCAGCGTCCGTGAGCTGCCACAGTCAATCACAAATGTAAGTAGTCACCTGGGCTGCAGAAACAGGCGCCTGGCTGCCTATTTATGACCTTTCATCGACCATTACGCAGAGAATCATCTGAGGACTAACTTGTGGCCGAGTAAATGAGTCGTAGCGGGGGGCTGTTTGTCTGGGCGCTGAGCTAGCATGAGCTCATTCACACAATGTCGGCCTTGTCGCCTGTCGCAGAGCTTTCTACCAATGTGGTGGGCTTCTTCACATTCAGACGGACGGTTCAGTCCTGATGGTTCTCATTAACATCCAGAGAAGATAGAAGAAGAACTTATCATAGCATGAAGAGCTGCTTCTTCAGGACTAGACCCCTGTGATACAGTAACAGGCCTTCCTGTACGTATGTGTGTGTGTTTGAATCCACAGTCAGCTCAGTTATGAATATGTCTGGATTATGTTAGCAGACCACGTGAAGCTCGAGGTGAAAAACGGACGAACCAACGTACAGCAGGCAGGTCGAGGTGTTTGTTTACGGGTTCGTCTCCCTCGACGACATACGAGTGACGTCTTCTATAAATGTCAAACACCAGCTGACCCAGTTTGAACCGGGTCCAGCTTGGTCCATCAGTTGAAGGGACCCCGTTGGCACTATGGAGCCACATACTGAGGATGTTATACGTCAACGAGCAATGCAACCACAAAAAGCTAGAAGAGAAGCTTGTGAAGCAGCAAACATTTGGACCTGTTTGTCCTGATGGTGGCGCTGGAGCAAAAACATTTACAGGGTTCATCCTCTGAGGAGACAATTCTAGTCAAATTACAGCTGACACAACAAATCCAAGGCTGCTTCCAGTCTTTATGCTAAGCTAGGCTAACAACATGCTGGCTCCAGCTGTGTGTTGAACCCACAGACATCACACTGACGAGTATACTCCACACTTTATGCAAAGGCTTTTTTTATAAACAACAACAGGGGTCATGAGATGATTCATCCTCTGGGGATCTCGAGGATCTGTCCAGTAGTAGTTCAGATATTTGACTCTTTGACTTCAAACCTCGAAATGTTTGGAAACCCTGAAAATAAACTGCAACCTTCAGCTTCAGGCTCCAATAATAGAAACCTGCTTCTAACTTTGGACGTGTTTGACATTTGGGGTTGACTTCAGACTCAAACTGGAGGAGATCCACGAGAGGGAGGAATCCTGCGTCAGAGCGTCACGCCTCCGCCGGGAAAAGCCAGAAAACCCTTCGAGTGGCGAGCTGAGTGTGTTTGGAGCTGTGAAGAGACAAAACCACGGTGGTGGCTGGGCTCAGATCAGTCTGACTGCGGTGTTCCTCCACCATGACTCTCAGTCTGCTGTGTTATTATAGCATTATCCAATCAGCCCCGTCTGGCCCCGAGGGATTTACCCCCAGTTTTACACCGCGCGTTCAGCTCCCCCCACATCACCAGAGGTCAGCCTGCGAGGCGAGCTAACGGGCACTAATGTGGACGCTCGGCGTGTTAATGAGGCGACTGCACAGGGTCAGGGGACCGCACAGGGTCCGGGGACAGCACAGGGTCCGGGGACCGCACAGGGTCCGGGGACCGCACAGGGTCCGGGGACCGCACAGGGTCCGGGGACCACGGCTTTCCCACCGCCACTGATGACAAGTTAGCAAAGTCCATCCACCGCACTTCATTAACACGTACGCCGAGTGAACACTCGACGTGATTTCAAATGTTTCTTCATGTCACAGAAACTTCTACAAGTTACAAATCTCAATATATTACATAATTTTACGATCAAACTTTTTCAAATTTTAAAACTTGGTGTTTTATTCCATATTTTATAAATATATAAATAAATATTATATAAAAAAATACCGTACGAGTGCCGTATAAAATAAAGCTTTTATCATTACGGCGTTTTACTTTAAAACTTTATTACAGATAATTGTCATTTTACATAAATTTGTATGTAAGAAAGCAGAAAATAATAAAATAACAGTTGGCTTGTTAATTTACAGATTTTTTTTATTTTTCTGTATAATTTAAAAAAACTGAAAACTACTGTAAACTACTTATTTTCCATAATTTTCTTCACTACATTTATTTGACTTTAGTGACTCTTAAACTTATATTTATACTTATATGATATTTTAGTTTGCAATGATTTCACAAAAACTGCAGAAATCTGAAAGGTGGAGAGCAACAATTTAAGGATTTCCAGGTAATTAATGACCTATCAAACCCAATAATGAGTGTGGAGGGTCTCCTCTTTATGTTCCTGAGTCACTTCAATAAATCGAATCAGTCTGAAGCTTTAAATCTCGTTCACGATGCTGCGTTCAGATCTGGACTCGTGGAAAGTGAGAGGCCTGCCGACACGCTCGATCTGCCTCCTGCACACACACTTGAATCAGCAGACGTCTGCTGCACTCTGTTATTAGCTGCACGGCTTTATTTTCTATTTATAGAGCCGGAGCTGTCTGATTGGCTCCGTGTGGAAAGTTAACGTTCAGTCTCCACGACAGTGGCACAGTTTCATCTCACTGTCACAACCTGATTCATGAATGTATATCTGTGTTTTGGTGTTTGCAGCCACCTTCCTGCGTCCTCATTCTAACTGGAAAAATCAGATTGTGCTGGCGCCGCGCTCGGCTGCCGCTCGCCTGGCGTGTCCTGCGATGCTGCCTGCAGTGGAAGAAATGCGGCTGGAATTACAGATTCGAAGGCGAGCTTAATCTCCGAGGACACCTTTGCACATGGAAACTGCTGTAAAACCAGCCACAAGAAAAACAGCTCATCACACATGCACAGTAAATATGGAGAATCTGCATCTCTGCAGGAGCACAGAGAAGAATTCAAGACAAAATGAGAAAGTTTCAGAGTCCATGTTCTGCCAGCAGCACAGTTCTGTATATTTAACTCTTCAGTCACTTTTTTATTTACTCATCTGTGATTTGAATTCTTCCAGTTCTCAGCTACTTTCATGAAAATCTGTGAATTTACAGATCATTTTAAAAAACAGAAATGTATTCGTATTTTGTATGTATGTGTTTTTTTACTTCATTACATTTATCGATAACTTTAGTTACTCATTTTAAATCCTACGACAGTCTAACCAACCAACCAATGAGTGACTTGTGAATGGTGTCCAAGTACATGCATGTGATTTACTGCTGCCAACCGTAGCTGCTGTTAGCTCAGTTTGTTAGCCTGGGGAGTGTTTGTACCACAGGAGGTTTGGACCACCGTGAAGAAGAAGAAGAAGAAGAAGAAGAAGAAGAAGAGGAGGTAACCAGGCTCAGCAGCTTCTATGGACATGATGGCAGAGGAGCAGAGAGTGAAGAGGACGCTGACGGAGGAAGCTAAGAAGAGAAAAGGAGAGAGTGAGCGAGCAAGAAGCCGCCGGACAAGAGTAAATGTGGGACTGACTTTTAGTGGTTGGTGAGAGCTTGGTGAAATAAAAGGCTGAAAGACAGACGCCGAGCTGGGCTGACTGCTGCTGGACTAGTCAGTGAGATCAGCTGCTGCTGGGGACCTGGATGATGATTAAAAACACAAACGTCTCATCGTCTTCTGACTCGATACGTCGTCACATTCAAACAGACTCATTCAGTATTTTCCGTCCCCCCTCTCAGACGTTCTTCTTCCTGTGATCCGCGATGTGACGGACGCTCACACAAAGCTTCTTTAGAAGGAGAATCTGAACACAATCTCTAATTTTCATCTCCTTGACAATAAAAACATGTTTATCCATAGAAGTGGTCATGAGTGAGTGTGTGGCATTAAAGAGCTGCCTATGTTCGTCTGTTCGTGGTGCCAGAAGACATTTTCCCCCCTGACTCACTGAGCATATATTACTGTCCTGATCCCCTGTCAGCCCTCATCTGTTCCCCAATATGGTTTCACTTTGAAACAATCATGCAGAATCAGTCACATTTCAGCCGGCTACTTTTTAAAGTGAACCAAGGAAAAGAAAAGAAACGTATCCAATGACATCCGTCGTCCCTCCAGCAGGCCGACCTTTAGATGACGAGTTTCTTTAATGATACAGTTACAGTGAAGATTCAAGTAAGAGGCCGCTCTGACTTCTGATTATGTCAATCAGAGACTACGTCCAGGTTTTAGACAGTCTGTGGGGACGTCACGGAGACTACGTCCAGGTTTTAGACAGTCTGCGGGGACGTCACGGAGACTACGTCCAGGTTTTAGACAGTCTGCGGGGACGTCACGGAGACTACGTCCAGGTTTTAGACAGTCTGCGGGGACGTCACGGAGACTACGTCCAGGTTTTAGACAGTCTGTGGGGACGTCACAGAGACTACGTCCAGGTTTTAGACAGTCTGCGGGGACGTCACGGAGACTACGTCCAGGTTTTAGACAGTCTGCGGGGACGTCACGGAGACTACGTCCAGGTTTTAGACAGTCTGCGGGGACGTCACGGAGACTACGTCCAGGTTTTAGACAGTCTGCGGGGACGTCACGGAGACTACGTCCAGGTTTTAGACAGTCTGCGGGGATGTCACGGAGACTACATCTAGGTCACGGAGACTACGTCCAGGTTTTAGACAGTCTGCGGGGATGTCACGGAGACTACGTCCAGGTTTTAGACAGTCTGCGGGGATGTCACGGAGACTACGTCTAGGTCACGGAGACTACGTCCAGGTTTTAGACAGTCTGCGGGGATGTCACGGAGACTACGTCCAGGTTTTAGACAGTCTGCGGGGATGTCACGGAGACTACGTCCAGGTTTTAGACAGTCTGCAGGGACGTCACGGAGACTACGTCCAGGTTTAGACAGTCTGCGGGGATGTCACGGAGACTACGTCCAGGTTTTAGACAGTCCTGCGGGGACGTCACGGAGACTACGTCCAGGTTTTAGACAGTCTGAGGGGATGTCACGGAGACTACATCTAGGTCACGGAGACTACGTCCAGGTTTTAGACAGTCTGCGGGGATGTCACGGAGACTACGTCCAGGTTTTAGACAGTCTGCGGGGATGTCACGGAGACTACGTCTAGGTCACGGAGACTACGTCCAGGTTTTAGACAGTCTGCGGGGATGTCACGGAGACTACGTCCAGGTTTTAGACAGTCTGCGGGGATGTCACGGAGACTACGTCTAGGTCACGGAGACTACGTCCAGGTTTTAGACAGTCTGCGGGGACGTCACAGAGACTACGTCCAGGTTTTAGACAGTCTGCGGGGACGTCACGGAGACTACGTCCAGGATTTAGACAGTCTGTGGGGACGTAACTTGTCTTGTGTCTGTGTACAGTCTGCATGTAAATGAATATAAATGAACTTGTGTGTGGTCTCCTTTTAATTTCCTCGTCCCACCTTGATCCAGATTGTGACTTTATCGTGTCCGTAAAGCGCCTGGTGTCTCGTTATCGGCGTCTTCAGAGCAGACTGGGTTTGTTTTGAGGATCCACACAGACGTGAAGGAAGTTAATGAATTTGTGAACACTGTGAGTCTTTACATCTCCACAATAAACGGCACATTTACGCATGTGGAAACATTTTACAGCCTCTCGGTGTCTCCGTAAAGAAGAAAGCCTCCAAATGAAAACCATCCCGAGCTCGCTAACGTTTTTTTAATGACCGCTCTCCTCCGTTATCTCGTTAGTGATGTCTCTGTGCTTAGCTTCTATCTTTAGCCTCAGCTTTGATATAACAGCCTCAGACATCGGCCGGACATTTAATTAAGAGTAATAATTTAATTCGGGTTCATTGATGACGAATGTTGTCCAAGACAAAAAAAATGATATTTTCCAAGTAAAGCTCTGACAAACAGATACGACCTTCATCGTTACGTAAGAGTCACGATAACGTGAAGTCAGTTTGATCATTAACAGCTGATTGTTCAGAATATTTATAGATGAAGATCATAATGACAGAAATGTGAGGTGATTCTTAGAGAGTACAGAAGGTCGAATACAGTACAAGAAAAAAACAGTGCATACAAAATACATTTACATTAATTACACGTCTTTAAATGAATCATTTCTACTTCCTGCAGGTTAAATAAAACACGCTGGTCTTATCTTATTCTAAAAAGAATGTATTGTTTTATCTTAAAATCAAAATATTGTAACGTTAGCTTAGCAATGGAGTCTATAAAGAATTTAGCTGGTTAACGTTAGCTTGCTCGCTAACGCAGACAAACTGCTAGCTCGCTAACGTAACAAAGTCCAGTCGCGTGTCGATGACGTCAGTCACATGCAGCTAACATTGTTGCTAACACAACACTACGACTGGGTTAGCAGCTAACGTGCTGCATGATGCTAACGTGTTGACTTTAGCCAACAATAAATGATGGTGGAGCTAACATGCTAACGGTAACTGAAGCTAAGCTAAGGGTTAGCCGTCATGGCGACGCTCGGCTGCGTGTCGTCATGGCGACGCTCGGCTGCGTGTCGTCATGGTGACGCTCGGCTGTGTGTCGTCATGGTGACGCTCAGATAACGCTTAACGTCCGCGTGACTTTGGTGGATGAAGAGGAAACGAGTCACGACCTGCTCACGTACTGTCTACAGGCATCATGGGTAAATGTACAGGACGTGAGTCATGAGCGGCCGTCTCGTGTTTGTCGCAGGTTTGATTTCCCAGAGTCAGCAGGGCAAACTAAACATTGACCGTCTGCTCCATTGACTGCGACGATGTTTAATGTGCACCTTTAATTGACTTCATTAGTTTGGATGAATCATCGTGCAGTCCAAACACTAACGACCTTGTTTACTTCCTGCAGTCCAGTGACCTTAACCACGACTTTTAATGAGTTCATGACATTCATTCAAAAGATCAAACCAACAAACGTCATTTTAAATCAGAGTTCATCATCAAACATTTCAGCTGGAATTTAAATAATTTATCGTGTTAACTCCGACAGTATATCGAAAAGGAGTTCATACATTAATAATCTTTAAAGTTCTGTTTGTCCGGTACACAACATGTTACGTTGTAGTGCAATAATATATTTATTTGGATTAAAAGTCTGCAAATAAAATAAAAGTGCTTCTGAATTATTCAAAAAGTACAGTAACTAAATATAATGTGCTCCAAACCAGATGATGTAACAAAGCCAACAAGTAATCAAAAAAATAAATAAAATAAGACTGACGGATCCATCGGTAATTAGAAAAGGTGAGCTAACGTTAACTCACTTCAGACGAGCTAACGTAAACTCACTTCAGACGAGCTAACGTTAACTCACTTCAGACGAGCTAACGTTAACTCACTTCAGACGAGCTAACGTAACCTCACTTCAGACGAGCTAACGTAAACTCACTTCAGACGAGCTAACGTAACCTCACTTCAGACGAGCTAACGTTAACTCACTTCAGACGAGCTAACGTTAACTCACTTCAGACGAGCTAACGTTAACTCACTTCAGACGAGCTAACGTTAACTCACTTCAGACGAGCTAACGTTAACTCACTTCAGACATGCTAACGTTAGCTCACTTCAGACGAGCTAACGTAACCTCACTTCAGACGAGCTAACGTAAACTCACTTCAGACGAGCTAACGTTAACTCACTTCAGACGAGCTAACGTAAACTCACTTCAGACGAGCTAACGTTAACTCACTTCAGACGAGCTAACGTTAACTCACTTCAGACGAGCTAACGTTAACTCACTTCAGACATGCTAACGTAAGCTCACTTCAGACGAGCTAACGTTAACTCACTTCAGACATGCTAACGTTAACTCACTTCAGACGAGCTAACGTAAACTCACTTCAGACGAGCTAACGTTAACTCACTTCAGACGAGCTAACGTAAACTCACTTCAGACGAGCTAACGTTAACTCACTTCAGACGAGCTAACGTAAGCTCACTTCAGACGAGCTAACGTTAACTCACTTCAGACGAGCTAACGTTAACTCACTTCAGGCGAGCTAACGTTAACTCACTTCAGACGAGCTAACGTTAACTCACTTCAGACGAGCTAACGTAAGCTTACTTCAGACGAGCTAACGTAAACTCACTTCAGACGAGCTAACGTAAACTCACTTCAGACGAGCTAACGTTAACTCACTTCAGACGAGCTAACGTTAACTCACTTCAGACGAGCTAACGTTAACTCACTTCAGACGAGCTAACGTTAACTCACTTCAGACGAGCTAACGTTAACTCACTTCAGACGAGCTAACGTTAACTCACTTCAGACGAGCTAACGATAACTCACTTCAGACGAGCTAACGTTAACTCACTTCAGACGAGCTAACGTTAACTCACTTCAGACGAGCTAACGTTAACTCACTTCAGACGAGCTAACGTTAACTCACTTCAGACGAGCTAACGTTAACTCACTTCAGACGAGCTAACGATAACTCACTTCAGACGAGCTAACGATAACTCACTTCAGACGAGCTAACGTTAACTCACTTCAGACGAGCTAACGTAAACTCACTTCAGACGAGCTAACGTAAACTCACTTCAGACGAGCTAACGTAACCTCACTTCAGACGAGCTAACGTTAACTCACTTCAGACGAGCTAACGTAAACTCACTTCAGACGAGCTAACGTAAACTCACTTCAGACGAGCTAACGTAACCTCACTTCAGACGAGCTAACGTAATCTCACTTCAGACGAGCTAACGTTAACTCACTTCAGACGAGCTAACGTAACCTCACTTCAGACGAGCTAACGTTAACTCACTTCAGATGAGCTAACGTAAACTCACTTCAGACGAGCTAACGTAATCTCACTTCAGACGAGCTAACGTAATCTCACTTCAGACGAGCTAACGTTAACTCACTTCAGACGAGCTAACGTAACCTCACTTCAGACGAGCTAACGTAAACTCACTTCAGACGAGCTACCGTAAACTCACTTCAGACGAGCTAACGTTAGCTCACGTAAACTCACGTTAGCTCAAACATTTAAAGGGTTCGATGTGTATTTCAATGATTGTTTATATGAATGTAGTGTCAGTCATATCTCAGGGCAGCTGTTGACGATGTTTCTCAGGTGTTTTTCTTGCCGCGACTCTCTCGTGTACGGTAAATACTTGTTGGCTCTGGCAGACAGCAGCAGCGTCTGGCTTGGACTCAGTCCTCGCTCATGAAGGAGGGTTTGACCCCAAAACCACGGCGACCCCTCTGCTAAACATAGCGAACCTCAGACCAGATGGCACGGCTGGAAACAGCGCTCTGCTTTCGTGTTGGGGGTGAGGAGGGACGCTACGCAAGCAGGCGAAGGCGTGACGGACAAACCACTACTACCATGTTTTGGAGAGCTCTCTGTTTTTCAGCTCCCGCCTCCGGTCAGCGCTGAAAGCTGGGGGTCATTACTTAATACAGTAGAATTAAAGTGAGACGAAAACACAGCAGACGACAGACTGTTTTCATAACGGCTGTAAAACGATCACATTAACGTGCCTAAGTAAAGTTTGTGCTCAGGTTTAACGTGTCGGTTTCGTTGCCGTGCCTCAGTGACGTGCAGCACAGTGAAAAATCAATGTGAGACTCAAACCACCACGAAACAACACGCAGCGCTGACATGTGTCATTAGTTTAGACTCTGCATTAAAGTCGCGGCGTGTTTGTGAGGGAAGGAAAGGACGAAAGGAAAGGGGATGTGGGAGGAAGGAAAGGAGGGAGGGAGGGAGGAAGATAGTGAGTAAGTTGGTCCATCTAATTACGATGCAGCGGATTCTTCTGCTACCGTGAGGCGTGATGACCGCCGTGTGATGTCAGCAGGAGGGCTCAACCTTTATTTAAAAAGCAAAGAGAGCACAGACTCCACAACAACCTCCAACAAACCCTCCAACAACCTCCCAGGAACCAGAGGAGCTTCTTCTTCTGCTTGAGTTCAGGGACGTTTGGTTGTTTCACAGCTGCTCGGTGGATTCATGAAGAAGACGACACGAGCTCTGATACAAGTGAGTTATGATTCATTCATTTATTATGAACAGAAGGTGTCTGTGTTTAATGTTCATGTCTGACTGGAACAACAACAAACCACAGTTTAGATCTGTGTGTCAGAATTTAACTTGAATGTTTAAATGTTACAGGAATGTTCGACTTTATTTTTATTATTCTCAATATACAACCTTTTTCAAATATTCATTTTCCCCTGGATGTTTGTCTGGATGTGGTCGACTCAGTTTGAAGTGGATCCATAAACTAACCAGAGACGATTCAACCTGATCCTGGATGTTGTTAACGGGCTAACGGGGATATAATCCTGACCCGGTTTGTCTGACCCGGTTCTGTTACGAGGAACAGAGCGGACCCATCGGGAGAGTTTTAACACGACTGCAGGAAATAATGACATCAAAGTTATTGTTTGAAACTCAGTCACATTTTTACGTTTATTATTATATATTAAATATTTTAGATACTAACAAACAGACGGTTTAACAAAGAGTTACTTTAATTATGCACTTGGATGAAACACGAAAACTAAAAGAAAACAGGAAACAGAACCTGAAGACAAACAGGTGAAACTAATCAGACAGGTGAGAACTACAAAATAAAACAAACTCTGGACGACTTTAATTAAAGAAAAGTAATCAGAAACAGTTTCTTCATTTTACTGAGCAACACGTCATCGATCTGTCTGCTGCCGTTAACGAGAAAGCTGAATGTTAATGAGCTCATAAACAGTTTAACTTTAAATCATAGAAGAGTCTATAAATGTAAAAACAAACTTCACGTCTGTCCATTCGACAGCTTCATTTCTTAAATTAATCAGTCGAGCAGTAATTAACATTTTCATATTTCAGTGTGTTTCCAACATTGTGCTGCTGGTTTGGTTACAGTCTCGTGTTGTTTTGTTCGTTAGTTAAAGTCTCGTGTTGTTTTGTTTGTTAGTTAAAGTCTCGTGTTGTTTTGTTCGTTAGTTAAAGTCTCGTGTTGTTTTGTTCGTTAGTTAAAGTCTCGTGTTGTTTTGTTCGTTAGTTAAATCTCGTGTTGTTTTGTTTGTTAGTTAAAGTCTCGTGTTGTTTTGTTCGTTAGTTAAAGTCTCATGTTGTTTTGTTCGTTAGTTAAAGTCTCATGTTGTTTTGTTCGTTAGTTAAAGTCTCGTGTTGTTTTGTTTGTTAGTTAAAGTCTCGTGTTGTTTTGTTCGTTAGTTAAAGTCTCGTGTTGTTTTGTTCGTTAGTTGAAGTCTCGTGTTGTTTTGTTCGTTAGTTAAAGTCTCATGTTGTTTTGTTCGTTAGTTAAAGTCTCGTGTTGTTTTGTTTGTTAGTTAAAGTCTCGTGTTGTTTTGTTCGTTAGTTAAAGTCTCATGTTGTTTTGTTCGTTAGTTGAAGTCTCGTGTTGTTTTGTTCGTTAGTTAAAGTCTCATGTTGTTTTGTTCGTTAGTTAAAGTCTCGTGTTGTTTTGTTGTTAGTTAAAGTCTCGTGTGTTTTGTTCGTTAGTTGAAGTCTCGTGTTGTTTTGTTTGTTAGTTAAAGTCTCGTGTTGTTTTGTTCGTTAGTTAAAGTCTCGTGTTGTTTTGTTCGTTAGTTAAAGTCTCGTGTTGTTTTGTTCGTTAGTTAAAGTCTCGTGTTGTTTGTTCGTTAGTTAAAGTCTCGTGTTGTTTTGTTCGTTAGTTGAAGTCTCGTGTTGTTTTGTTCGTTAGTTAAAGTCTCGTGTTGTTTTGTTCGTTAGTTAAAGTCTCGTGTTGTTTTGTTCGTTAGTTAAAGTCTCGTGTTGTTTTGTTCGTTAGTTAAAGTCTCGTGTTGTTTTGTTCGTTAGTTGAAGTCTCGTGTTGTTTTGTTTGTTAGTTAAAGTCTCGTGTTGTTTTGTTCGTTAGTTGAAGTCTCGTGTTGTTTTGTTCGTTAGTTAAAGTCTCATGTTGTTTTGTTCGTTAGTTGAAGTCTCGTGTTGTTTTGTTCGTTAGTTAAAGTCTCGTGTTGTTTTGTTCGTTAGTTGAAGTCTCGTGTTGTTTTGTTCGTTAGTTGAAGTCTCGTGTTGTTTTGTTCGTTAGTTAAAGTCTCGTGTTGTTTGTTCGTTAGTTGAAGTCTCGTGTTGTTTTGTTCGTTAGTTGAAGTCTCGTGTTGTTTTGTTCGTTAGTTAAAGTCTCGTGTTGTTTTGTTCGTTAGTTAAAGTCTCGTGTTGTTTTGTTCGTTAGTTAAAGTCTCGTGTTGTTTTGTTTGTTAGTTGAAGTCTCGTGTTGTTTTGTTCGTTAGTTAAAGTCTCGTGTTGTTTTGTTCGTTAGTTGAAGGCGCTGTGGGTTCACACCTTCGCTCACTTTCACTTTTCTTTACTAATGAATCCAACGCACAGAGGACGGTGTGTCAGCTCCAAGTGCTAAACATCATAACCATAAACCCAGAAAGCCCGTTAGCTCTGAACCACGGCGCTGACCATAATCAGATGTAATTGATCAGCAGACTGCAGGCGCCGCTCGCTCCTCTGAACACTGCTGATGCTCAGCTAACGAGTCCACTAACGAGTCCGTCAAACGAAGACGACATGTGACGTCTGTTGAAGTCACCGTCTGACGGGCGTTACGTGATGACACATTCAGCTTCAGCTGAAGGTTTGAGTCTCATCATTTAACAGGGAACTCAAAATGTATTCTACTTTAACAAACCACGGCCCGGTGTGTGCATGAAGAGACCCTGCTCGGGGTCTCAACCCGGAGCTTGGGCTGTGATCATGGTGTCAGATGGTCATGGGGTCAGAGCGGGAAGCTGTGAAATGTGTCTGCTGCTTGTGGTTGCACAGCGGTGGTGCAGCATGTGTTCCTGTGGTGGGCGTGTGACCAGAGGGAGGAGGACGCAGTCTTTAAGACTCTGTAAGTCTCTAAGACTCTGTAAGACTCTGAGACTCTGTCCGTCCCCAAAAACAAATAAAAACTAAATGTACATTCCTGAATTCCTCCGGTAAAATATGTCGCCACTGCGCGAGGCCAAAGAGGAGGGTCGAGGGTAAGCCAGAGGTCAGGACGGGCCACCCCGGAGACGTCTCACAGTCTCTGCATCACCGCTCATCATCCATCACTCCCCCCTCCTCCCCTACACTCACACATTAACATCATTTGGCCGTCCGGACTCCATTCCTCACCCGCCTCACCCCGAGAGCTCCTCCATGATTCACAGCTGCTGCACAGAGCGCCGTCACCTCCTTAACCACAGGAACACTTCACCCACCTGAAGACTCCTGACACGTCACTCAGAGTAAGATCGAGTCCTGTTTTAGTCTCCGTCTGAGATTCCCACAGACTGTCTAAAACCTGGACGTAGTCTCCGTGACGTCCCCGCAGACTGTCTAAAACCTGGACGTAGTCTCCGTGACGTCCCCGCAGACTGTCTAAAACCTGGACGTAGTCTCTGTGATGTCCCCTCAGACTGTCTAAAACCTGGACGTAGTCTCTGTGTCGTCCCCACAGACTGTCTAAAACCTGGACGTAGTCTCCGTGACGTCCCCGCAGACTGTCTAAAACCTGGACGTAGTCTCTGTGATGTCCCCTCAGACTGTCTAAAACCTGGACGTAGTCTCTGTGACGTCCCCGCAGACTGTCTAAAACCTGGACGTAGTCTCTGTGACGTCCCCGCAGACTGTCTAAACCTGGACGTAGTCTCTGTGACGTCCCCGCAGACTGTCTAAAACCTGGACGTAGTCTCTGTGACGTCCCCGCAGACTGTCTAAAACCTGGACGTAGTCTCTGTGACGTCCCCACAGACTGTCTAAAACCTGGACATAGTCTCTGTGACGTCCCCACAGACTATAAATTCTTAATTTGACACCAAATCTGACATTTGTAATGTTTTATTCAACACTGGTTAAGTCCCGTCGACCCGTCCAGTCTCCCTGCAGACTCTGGTTCTGGTTGTTGATCAGGACTTTATTTAACGTGACCTGATGGGGTTAATGTCCTATCAGCTCGGTGGATGGAGCGCTGATGGAGGGGGGGGCTAACAGTACAAGTCTTTGTGAGGAGAATTGTTTTTAGAGGTGGAGAGGCGGGGGGTGCGGTCGCAAAGATTAAAAGCGGACATTTGTTTTGTGTATGTCGTGCTCTGCCAAGACGCTGCAATTTTCTATGAATCTAAACCAGCTTTCCTGGCTCGGACCCCACGGGCCGCCCGCTGCCAGGAAAAGACTTTCCCCTCTGCTACCTGTTTCCAGGTGAAGCAGCTCTCACATGAGAGACTTATTTCCAAGGTGGGCGTCGGGTCGACGACAGGTAGCCGTTCCCACCGCCGATCCGACGCTCCTCCTTTTGTTCTGGCCGGACTTTGTGTTCCTGAACCGAGTCCAACCAGAGCAGCTCATAAACTGGAAGGAGCTGGACTAATTTTCAGACAAACTGCTCCCATGATCCTCTCTGGCAGCGATCACCCTCCATCAGAACGTTGATTTTTTTATGGTGGACTTGGAAAGCAGCAGTGGATTGTGTTTATGATCCCTGATGAATGAACGCGGGAGCAGAAAGGTTCATTGCATCACCGCGCCCAGCCTCCACGCTCAACAATAATGTGTTCATTGTGTGTTTCATGTTCACGCGCTGACCTTTACAGCCGAGCTGCTACTTCTGGGTAAAAATCAAGGACGCATCAACAGACTGCCGTCGCCAGGCCCGAATGTTTCAGATAATTGAGTAAATTGGAAACACAGTCTGACTCCAGTCAGCCAGCCGGCTTCATGTTGAGTCAGGCTGAAGGGAAACCCCACAGATATCTACATCCACATCTACGTACGGATCGACCCCACAGATATCTACATCCACATCTACGTACGGATCGACCCCACAGATATCTACATCCACATCTACGTACGGATCAACCCACAGATATCTACATCCACATCTATGTACGGATCAACCCACAGATATCTACATCCACATCTACGTACGGATCGACCCCACAGATATCTACATCCACATCTACGTACGGATCGACCCGACAGAACTGCCCGTAACGTTAGCTGAACGTTTGGGACATTTAAATATGGTCGCTTGAGGCCGCCTGAAGGTGTTCAACTCCGACTAAATGATCACGTGACTTCTGGATTTGGAAGTCAGAAAGTGTTTGCTAGTGTCGTGGTTGCGTTGCTAGCGGTCTGTTGTTGCAGGTTGACCTGAACGTTGATGTTGATGATCTCTCAGACTTCATCTTCTCGTGCTGCAGGTACACGCAGTGTTTTTACCAACACCGTACTTTGTGCGTCTGTAGACGATCGCAGCGAGCGGCTGCAGAACGAGCCGCTGGTTCGAGTCTCTCGGTTCTGTTAGTGCAACTTAAAACCAACTCATCAGCTTTTGTTGAACTAAATCTCAGAAACATTAATCACACGTCTGTTTCTAAACACGGGAAGAAAAACTACACGTAAATCTCCGTCATGTGACATGTTGGTGCCGCATGCTCGTGTAAACACTTCTCCCCACAGCGAGCGATAAGACGCCATGAGTGAGCGAGTGAGCGCCGGCCTGCTTCTCTCTGAGATCTGCTTTTAATCGTCAGAGGCGACAGCTGGAACGCATTGTGATGTTTCAACACGTGTCAGTCAGAGCGGTGGAGGAATATCAGTGTGTCTGACTTACTGATGTTTGCTCTGCAGGAGGACTGAAGGCTCCATGTGTGGAGGTTAACTCAGGAAACTTCACGTCTTTCTCTCGTTGTTCTCATGGCAGCTTTTTAAACTGGGACTTTCCTGAAGAGTCGGAGTCGCTCTCAGAGCTTCGTCCTCGTCTGTGTGATGGTACCAGCAGCTGAAGCTTGAACTCACCATCCGACCCAACTTCTGCCCTCGAACTGGGTTTTCCATCGATACATGTCCATGCAGCGTGTACACGCCTGGCTACATGCTTCACTAGCTTCACTGTCATCTTCTAAATGTTGAGGTTCGAAGTCATGGCACGGATCAGCGACGGCTTCTAACTAACTAACACACAGAGCTGGTTAACGAAAGGTCACTTCGTTATTTACTTGGATGAAACACAGAGACTCCAAAATAAAACAGGAAACACAACAAACTCAGGACAAACTGAAACAGTCTCAGTGACTGAAGTCCAGCAGGACCTGAACCAGGTCTCTAGTCTGAGATGAGGTTTAAAGTTCATGTATCTGGTGTTAGCACGAGGCTCAGTGTGAGCGTTACATAAGAGCAGGGACGGCGTCGGTGGTCTGAAGATGTTTGCACATGATGAACATGACATGGAGTGTAATGATCTGTGTGGAGGTGACGCGCGTTAAAGAACAAAGTTAATGATCATTAGCAGACTGATGACAGATAATGTGGATCATGAACGCCTCGCAGCAGCTGATGTGCAGATGGTCGAGGTGATGTTTGAGGAGCTCTCAGCTGATCGTCGTCAAGATGGCAGAGCAGCGAATGTTCGTCAGCTGATCGCTGTGCGCGCCTCTGAGAATCACTTTAATGATCACACGTGACTCTAACGAAGCGACCTCCAAGACGAAATGACAGAAATCTGCTAACGGCACGTTTGAACGGCGCTTCACTCTTCTGTAACTGATAGCAGGCGTCGCCCTGAGGAGAAGTTTCTGTTTTCATGTCTGAAGTCCAGAGTTCAACTTTGTGCCTGGAGGCCGAGCGCTCTACCTGAGACAGACCACCTGACCTAACAGCCAATCATCAGCCAGGTCCCCAGCAGCCAATCATCATCCAGGTCCCCAGCAGCAGCTGATGTCACTGCCTAGTCCAGCAGCAGTCAGCCCAGCTCGGCGTCTGTCTTTCAGCCTTTTATTTCACCAAGCTCTCACCAACCACTAAAAGTCATGGTCAATGGTTGAGCATTTTTGGCACTAATCACTCCTCATAGAGTGTTTAATGTTGCCATCTCTTCAGCATGAATTTTCTCAGTGTTGACACTGAAATATTAAACACCATACTCAAACTCTTCAGATGGAGCAGTATTTTTGGCACTAATCACCCCTCATAGATTGTAGATTTTTGCCGTTTGCTTTATTTGTTTTATTTTATCGTGTAGTTGTGTTACCTTGTTGACATTGAATATTAAACATGAAACAGACAAATAAGTAGTTTGGACACTAACTGTGCCTCATAGATTACCAGACTCAAACTGCTCCAACCAACACATCTGTATATTTTGGCACTAATCACCCCTCATATATTTTCATATATTTCGGCCTTTTATTTGTTTTTATTATTTTATTCAATGTTGCGTCGAGTCCAAGTATGAATAAATCTCCTCAGTGTTGACACTGAAATATTAAACACCAAAGAAACTATTTTTGTTTTTATAGTTTTATAATTTATTCACTTGAGCTGCTCAGACAGACAAATCAGTATTTTTGGCACTAGTTAGTCTTTGGGTTTTTTGTTTTTTATTGTTTGTGTGTCGTCGTTTCATGATTTTAGTGTCCTCAGTGTTGACACTAAAAATTCAGACACCATACTCAAACAGACATGTCGTAGTATTTTTGGCACTAATCACCCCTTATAGCCTCGTATGTTTTTGCCTTTTGCTTTGGTATTTTTTGTCGTTTTAAAATGTCTTGATTCAAGCTGCTCAGACAGACAAATCAGTATCCTTGGCACTAAACACCCCTCATAGTTGTGTTTGTCTTTATGTTTTTTTGTCCTCAGTGTTGACACTGAAATTCAATCACCAGACTCAAACAGACATGTCGTAGTATTTTGGCACTAGCGACCCCTCATAGGTGTTTGTTTTTATTATTTATGGCTCATGTGTCGTTGTTTCACATGTTGCAGCATGAATGAATCTCGACTCTGAAATATTAAACTCCAAACAGACATATTGTAGTATTTTGTGGCACTAGCGACCTCCCGTAGCTCCAGCTGTGTGTGCGTCTCGAGTGCCACCTTCCTGTCGGTTCTCCTCGTCCACTCTTGGGTGGGCGGGTCCGTGGTGGAGGTCCCTCCTCTTTCCTCCTCGGTCCTCCCTCCTTGTCGCCTCTGACCTCGTCAGGCAGCATGAAGCCAACGTTCCCATCAGATCATCAGGACCTGCAGCCGAGCAGCAGCAGCAGAGCAGCCTCCTCCACCCGTCCGTCCCTCCGTCAGTCTAACACTCACCTTTAACTGAGGACACCTGGACGCCTGCTGCAGCTGCAGACTGGACTTCTTCTTCTTCTTCTTCTTCTTCTTCTTCTTGTCGACTTGTCGGACTTTTTAAAGGAGGAACTAAAGTTTAGAGACGAGCTGCTGGATGTTTTCTTGCTGGAGGGATTTTTCTGTCATCACCTGGATTGTTTGGGAGTCGAGTCTGAGACGGAGACAGACGTTTTTCTTTCTCTTGATCTGTTTTATTTTCCGTGTTGGACAGACGCTGCTGAGGGACAGTAAGTTTCCCGTTAACTCGTCTTCTTCTCACTTTGTTTTGGTTCCTTCACTCTGGGCCGGTCCGGTCTCGTCTGCAGGTCGGCGGCTCGTTCACGGTTCAGAGGTCTCGACCCTGCGACCTGCAGGATGCGTTGACAGCTGGCGGGCGTTCACACTGTGTTTGTTTGCTTGCAGGACGTCTCCACCATGTTCTGCTCCAGGAGGGTTCTGCAGCAGTGGTGCTTCGCTCTGTTCCTGCTCTGCTCTCCGGTGCCGCACCACGGCCGACCCATCGACGCCCTGAGCAGCAGAATGTAAGTCTGATCTTTATTATAGGACGTGGAACAAACCTTCAGATAACCCTTTCCACATATTTGCACATATTCACCTCCTCCTCGTCCTCCTCCTCCTCGTCCTCGTCCTCCTTGTCCTCCTCGTCCTCCTTGTCCTTGTCCTCCTCCTCATCCTCCTCGTCCTCCTTGTCCTCGTCCTCCTCGTCCTCATCCTCCTCGTCCTCATCCTCCTCGTCCTCCTCCTCGTCCTCGGTGGGCGAGCGGAGGCTGGTAAATGTTTGTGAGCGTGCCGGCAGCTGTTTGGTTAGCCGTCCACCTGTGTGTTTACGTAACGTTGGACGCCGCGAGGCCTCGGCGTCTCCGTCCATCCCGACAGAGTGAAGAATGCTGATGTTCTGCTCGGCGCCGACCCAAACCAAACGAGCTGCTGCCGAGCGTCCAAACAGAAAAACAAAAGTTCTCTCAGGTTGACGAACAGTTTGAGATGCTGCTGCTCGGAGGCAGAGCTCACGTCTGAAGAAGCAGCACAGTGAAGCGGGTCGGGTCGGGTCGGGTCGGGTCGAGCAGGTTTACTCTGACGGGCTGCAGACGTCTCCACGCTCCGCTCGGCGAGCTCGTGTCCGGGGAAACAGAGCTGTGATGATGTGACGGGTTAAAACTGACCTCTGACCTCTGACCTCTGACCCGCCTTCAGATTCTTTAACTCCGAGTCAGAACGTTTGTCAGATCGGACTGAAAATAATCTGCTGACTCATCTGAAGCTCTGAACACTTCAGAATGTTTCTGCAGCAGCTTCACTTCATCATTCGACCTTGTCTTTATTCCTGCTGAGAGAAACAATTAACATGAAGCAGGCGGGCGGAGGTCAAGGACAGAGGTGGAGGACGGAGGTGGAGGACGGAGGTGGAGGACGGAGGTGGAGGACGGAGGTGGAGGACGGAGGTGGAGGACGGAGGGCTCTGGGTGGCTGCCACCTCAGGATGAAGCTTTGAAGCATTATTAAAGGTGGATCATGTTTCAAAGAGAGAGAGACAGAGAGAGAGAGAGAGAGACAGAGAGAGACAGAGAGAGAGGAGACAGACAGAGAGAGAGACAGAGAGAGAGAAGACAGACAAAGAGAGAGAGAGAGAGAGACAGAGAGACAGAGAGAGAGAGAGAGACCGGAGACAGAGAGAGAGAGAGAGACAGACAGAGAGAGAGACAGAGAGACAGAGAGAGAGAGAGAGAGAGAACACAGAGAGAGACAGAGAGAGAGAGAGACAGAGAGAGAGACAGAGAGAGAAAGAGAGAGACAGACAGAGAGAGAGAGACAGAGAGAGAGACAGAGAGAGAGAGACAGACAGACAGACAGACAGAGAGACAGAGAGAGACAGACAGACAGAGAGAGAGAGAGACAGAGAGACAGAGACAGAGAGAGAGACAGACAGGAAGTTTCTGTATGCAGATCAACAAAGACGGTGCCGAGCGCCAAGATCAACAGAGATCCGACGAGCAGCCGAGACTCGAAGAATCTGTTTGTTTCTTTAAACGTCAGAGGTGAAGCGAGCCGCCGGCCTCAGGGCGGCTGCAGAGGTGGAGCAGGTGGAGCAGGTGGAGCCTCTGTTTGTGTGTTCAGACACCTGAAGTGTTTGTCTGCTGACGGAGAGCGGCGTTCCCAGGCTCTGAGACACCGGGACCTCCATGTTTGTCTGAGAGACAGAGACAGACAGAGACAGACAGAGAGACAGAGACAGAATCAGCTGGAGCTTCTTCTTCTTCTTCTTCTTCTTCTTCTTCTTCTTCATCAACGTTCTCTGGATGTTTGTTTTTAGTTGCGGCGTGGTTTCCTCCGTCACCTGTCACAAACACGTTTGATTGGTCCGTGAGGTGTTTCCTGTGGTTTGTGGTCACAGAGCGCCCCCGTGTGGCTGCAAACATTTCAACTTGATTTCTGCACAAACTTTCATGGAGTCGTTCAGTTTGAACTCCGACAGGTGTTCCAGGTATTCCAGGTGTTCCAGGTGTTCCAGGTGTTGTGGGCGTGGTCCTCATGACCTCACAGGCTCCATAGCTCAGGGGTTAGAGCACTGGTCTTGTAAACCAGGGGTCGCGAGTTCAAATCTCGCTGGGGCCTCAAACATGTTTTGGATGCTCTGTGTTGCTTCAACATGAACTCATGCTGTCTCACCTGTAGGCGGCGCTACGACGTCCTGATGAGTGTGTAACGCTCTTCAGAGCAAGTTTTAAACTCGTGTTTGACCTCTGACCTCTGACATAGCTGTGCTGATGTCACACAGGCCTCCAGGCTCCATAGCTCAGGGGTTAGAGCACTGGTCTTGTAAACCAGGGGTCGCGAGTTCAAATCTCGCTGGGGCCTGAAACATGTTTTCACGCTGCTCACCTGCAGGCGGCGCTATGACAGCGTGACTGCTGTGCAAACAAAGGTCAGAAAGTTTTTATGGTCAGCTGGAGCTCTGATGATGTCACAGAGTCCTGAGAGCTTCATGAGGAATCATGGCTGAGCTGATGCCGCCCTCTGCTGGTCAAACACGCTCACCTGTGAGCAACAAGTGTCCGTGCTGCGTTCACAGCGTTTACACTTTTAGATTATGTGAAGATGTTTTTATGTCTTTATGTGTCTTTATGTGTCTTTATTTGTCTTTATTTGTCTTTTATTCAGTTTTCTTGTCTCTGTCTGGACGTTCGTCACGTATCTGAACTCTGACGTCAGACTCTGTCTTCTGTTTTGCAGAAAGCGCTCGGTGACTCACGCTCAGCTGATGCACGACAAAGGCCGGGCGCTGCAGGACTTTAAGCGCCGCATGTGGCTGCAGGAGCTTTTGGACGAAGTCCACACGGCGGAGATCCGGGACCTCCCGGTCCGGACCACCGGTGGAGGCGGGAGCAGCAGTGGCGCCGGCGTCGGGCTGCCGGGAGTCAGTCTGGGCATCAACCTGAGCACCACCGGCAGCACCCTGCACTCCAAACCGCCCGGAGGAACCAAGAACCTCCCCATCAGCTTCAGGCTGGAGGAGGAGGAGGGCACCAACCTGCCGCAGGAGACCAACAAGGCTCAGCTGTGCAAGGACGGCGTCATGAAGCCGCCCTGCAAGAGGAAGAAGAAAGGGAGGTCCGGAAAGAGGCGGGAAGGAGAGAAGAGGAAGAGGAGGGCGCGCTCATTGGGGTGGAGGCTGGAGAGCGAACCAGGGAGTGGACTCCACCTGGAGTGGAGGTCTCTGCTCGGCCTGCAGAGGGCGCTGCTTTAAAACGCTGTCAGTCTCTGGCAAAGGTGAGTCCACGAAGAAGAACGGCCAAAACAGACAAAACTAAACTTTGATTTTAGATCAAAGACATGAACAGCATGTGATCAGCTGATCGTCATGTGATCAGCTGACCTTCATGTGATCAGCTGACCTTCACGTGAAGATCAGCTGACCTTCACATGACGATCAGCTGATCACATATTTATCATACTTTATTAAAACTTCAATTTAATCCGTCACTAATTTGTTTAAAGTTCACGTAACGTAAACTCTGTGAAAACATCAAAGTAAAACGACTCCATAAAATTAGTTCAGTTATGACTTTAACATTAAACTTAAAAACTTCTTAAAAACAGTTTAAATGTTCCTTATTGTTTTTGTTTGGTAAATATAAAATCATCTTTTCTTGTGTTTGTGTTTCAGATCCCTGCGGACAGTCGGAGTGGACTCCTAAATATTCATGTTACAGTCGTCTGTAATTTTGATTGTTTGGAAAGAAATTGGAAAATATTTATTATCTGTAAATATTCTAAATATCGCAGAATAAATAGCAGAATATGATAAAATCTTATTTGATGCTCTGTGAGGCGACAGATTTGAATCTTTGTGAATCCTCGCTTTCTTCTTTTTTTATTCCAGTTATGTTTTTTTGTTTGGCGGTAATTTATTTTGTCTGAATGGTGTATTTATTTTGTAAATGTATCGAGGTGCTGCTGACCTTCTATATTTTTGTACCATATTGCACTTTAGATATATAAATATAAATATATATACCATTAATTTTGTTCATTGTTTGTTTGAAATGAAGAAAACTCGACGTTCGTCGCTCTGTGTTCGTTCTTCTCGCTCTGTTCAGTTTGTTGTTTCTTTGCTGCTGTTCATTCGGACGTTGGCGGCTCCGATCGCAGCCGTCGGGTTCGTCCGTTCGTTGGCTCACGTTTGTGTTGGACCCCCTGCTGCCTCCTCCGCTTCTCAATGCCAAAGTTCAGATCTGTACATAAAGCAAACACGGCTCCATATCCATGTTTTTGGCACTTGCACTGAGATAAACACTCTGTACTGAACAGATTAAACATTTGACAGTAAGCGCTCCGTCTCCTGTGTCTTCATGTCACATTGTTTACACCTGAAGTGCTCTAAATGTTCCTCAGACTCTTATTTAAGGTGTTGTGGTGTTCCTCAGGGCTCAATCCTGGGTCCTCTTTAGTTTGCCTCGTACGTGCATCCTTTGGGTTAATTATTTTAATAATCATATTTAAACCTCAGAATTCTGCAATAACAAAGAAAATGTCATTTCTTTTACTCAGACTGGGATTAAATAAGTTCAGCAATTTAAAGTTAAATTAAAAATAGAAATGAGGTAAATAGAAAATGTTTGGATATGTTGTGGTTGCTAACGAGTTAATTTGTGGTTGGGGAGTTGTCAGGATGTGTTAAAATAAAAGAAAATAAATCTTATGTCTCTCAGACTGAGATCGTCTGAAGGCGGCTCAGCCTCTTTAAACTCGTCCTTGTTGGTTTCTTCAGGCTGAGTCAGAAATGAGAAAGTTTCCACTGAAGCTGAAGAACTCAAATCTTTTGGCCTGCTCGTCGTCTGTGAACGCTGAGTCAGCTTTAACGACGAGTTCTTTATATGTTTGTTTTGGGTTCTTTACCAAACTAATCACCCTGTAAACCTTGAAGTCCGTCACAGGAAGCACGGACTCTACCTATTTCAGGTTTTTCAGAGTAAGACTTCCTCCAGCTGTCGGCCACACTCTGTTCCTCTGCAGGTTTTCGTCTCCATCAGCTGAGAACTGAGTTTTTTACACGTCTGCACAAACAGCAGGAAAGAAAATTACAACTTTCCACTCAATCGAGCAAACGTGTCAACAAATTGTCGTCGCTCGTCATAAATTCCACCCAGAATCTCTCAGAGATGAAGAGCAGCTCCACCGCTGGATCCACGACACAAGTTTGGTTTGGCAGCCACAGAGAGCTGAGAGAGAGAGAGAACGCTTCTGCAACGTCCAACCAACCAGAACAGAACCAGAGACTCAACAGGGTCAGAGAGAGGTTTAAGACAGTCTGCGGGGACGTCACGGAGACTACGTCCAGGTTTAAGACAGTCTGCGGGGACGTCACGGAGACTACATCCAGGTTTCAGACAGTCTGCGGGGACGTCACGGAGACTACGTCCAGGTTTAAGACAGTCTGCGGGGACGTCACGGAGACTACGTCCAGGTTTTAGACAGTCTGCGGGGACGTCACGGAGACTACGTCCAGGTTTTAGACAGTCTGCGGGGACGTCACGGAGACTACGTCCAGGTTTCAGACAGTCTGCGGGGACGTCACGGAGACTACGTCCAGGTTTTAGACAGTCTGTGAGGACGTCACGGAGACTACGTCCAGGTTTTAGACAGTCTGCGGGGACGTCACAGAGACTACGTCCAGGTTTTAGACAGTCTGCGGGGACGTCACGGAGACTACGGCCAGGTTTTAGACAGTCTGCGGGGACGTCACAGAGACTACGTCCAGGTTTTAGACAGTCTGCGGGGACGTCACGGAGACTACGTCCAGGTTTTAGACAGTCTGTGAGGACGTCACGGAGACTACGTCCAGGTTTTAGACAGTCTGCGGGGACGTCACAGAGACTACGTCCAGGTTTTAGACAGTCTGCGGGGACGTCACGGAGACTACGTCCAGGTTTTAGACAGTCTGTGAGGACGTCTCAGAGACTACGTCCAGGTTTTAGACAGTCTGCGGGGACGTCACGGAGACTACGTCCAGGTTTCAGACAGTCTGCGGGGACGTCACGGAGACTACGTCCAGGTTTTAGACAGTCTGCGAGGACGTCACGGAGACTACGTCCAGGTTTTAGACAGTCTGCGGGGACGTCACAGAGACTACGTCCAGGTTTTAGACAGTCTGCGGGGACGTCACAGAGACTACGTCCAGGTTTTAGACAGTCTGCGGGGACGTCACGGAGACTACGTCCAGGTTTTAGACAGTCTGTGAGGACGTCACGGAGACTACGTCCAGGTTTTAGACAGTCTGCGGGGACGTCACGGAGACTACGTCCAGGTTTTAGACAGTCTGTGGGGACGTCACAGAGACTACGTCCAGGTTTTAGACAGTCTGCGGGGACGTCACGGAGACTACGTCCAGGTTTTAGACAGTCTGCGGGGACGTCACGGAGACTACGTCCAGGTTTTAGACAGTCTGTGGGGACGTCACAGAGACTACGTCCAGGTTTTAGACAGTCTGCGGGGACGTCACGGAGACTACGTCCAGGTTTTAGACAGTCTGCGGGGACGTCACGGAGACTACGTCCAGGTTTTAGACAGTCTGCGGGGACGTCACAGAGACTACGTCCAGGTTTTAGGCAGTCTGCGGGGACGTCTCAGAGACTAGGTCCAGGTTTTAGACAGTCTGTGGGGATGTCTCAGAGACTACGTCCAGGTTTTAGACAGTCTGTGGGGATGTCTCAGAGACTACGTCCAGGTTTTAGACAGTCTGCGGGGACGTCTCAGAGACTATGTCCAGGTTTTAGACAGTCTGCGGGGACGTCACGGAGACTAAGTCCTCGTCTGAACATGAATCTTCAGTTGGATAAAAACTTTAATTTGTTTTAATCAAAGATGAATCTGGTACTTCAGTGTAAACATGAACAGCTGATGACGTCACATTACTTCTGTTCCAAAATGGCTGACCTGTAGTGTGTGTGTGTGTCCTGCAGGTGGTGCTGTTCTAAAGTCAGAGGACAGTGACCCGATCACTCAGAACCAGAACCGTCTGACGAACAGACAAACATGAAATCAGACCAATCAGACGTCGTGTTGGATTCATTCGTTTTATTTCTGCACAAAGTGAAACTCTTCAGTAGAACGTGTTCGGTCTCTTGGTGGTGAAGCGAGGTTTGTGCTGACGACGAAGGACCCGGTGAGGCAGAGGGAACTTGATCTTAGAGTCCTGCAGAACCAGAACCAGAGAGACCACGTCAGTGAGATACAGAAAAACTTCATTTAAAATATGTTGGAAACTTTATTTAAATCGTAAACTTTATTTAAATCATCATAAACTTTATTTAAATCATCGTAAACTTTATTTAAATCATCATAAACTTTATTTAAACTGTCGCCAGTTTCAGAACCGCCAGGTTTAAAGATGGAAGCTGAAATCTGGAAGAGGAATCTGGCTTTGAGTGTGGCAGGTTTTTAAACTGGAGCTGACCAATGAGGAGCCAGCCCAGAGAGAGACCTGCGGAGCCGCCCGGGTCAGAACAAACAGAACCCGGGCTGTGGACACTTACGTGGAACTGCTTGATGGCAGGTCTGCGACACTTGTTGGCAGCGATGACCTGAACCTTCATGATCTGGATGGAGTGAGCACGAGCGCGATGGCGAGCTCCCATATCACGATCTGAGGAACAAAGAAGTCCAGATCAAACAGAGTTCAGGTTCTGCTGGACTGAACAGAACCTCAGAACCAGCAGTCTAACAGTGAGCAACAGAACCGGGTCTGGCTCCTGGACAAGTCTGTAAATCACCGGTACTGTCACTGAGCATGCTCAGTATCCATGACAACGGGACAAACTGAATCTGTCCAGCTGTGCGTCATGGTGAAGTGTCTCAACACCTGAACCTTCAGGTCACATGACTCACCTGAACCTTCAGGTCACATGACTCACCTGAACCTTCAGGTCACATGACTCACCTGAACCTTCAGGTCACACGACTCACCTGAACCTTCAGGTCACATGACTCACCTGAACCTTCAGGTCACATGACTCACCTGAACCTTCAGGTCACATGACTCACCTGAACCTTCAGGTCACATGACTCTCACCTGAACCTTCAGGTCACATGACTCGTGGTTAGTTTAACGTTTGGAGTCCTGATCGACCCTTTCAAAATAAAATCACCTCGTTTTAATGTTTTAATTATTTAAATATTTCAGATTCTGCTCACAAACGTTTGACCTGTTGTTCTGCCTGACGACAGGTGAGTTCACAGGATGTGACATGTGTGACTGGACTGTCACAATAAAAGCACGCTCTAAACTATCAACTTCGATCTTAAAGAAAATTAGTTCACGTCCAGTTTGGACTTCCTGCAGTGACCTGCTGTCTGACCACGAACACGGCGTGCGAGCGTTGCGTGAACGTTATACTCACAGCACTGGGTGACGGCTCCAGACGTGGTCAGGTCTCTGTACTCTCGGTACATGTTGTGGGTTCCACTACGAGAGTCGTAACGCAGCCAGATGCCGAAGTTCTTCACCTTCAGGGGGGTCTTCTCGTGGACCTGAACCAGAACCACAGACAGTCAGTTTAAACATTTCAAACCTTCAGACTTTCTAATCAAACCCACGTGGACCCAAACTGACGGGTCGGTTCTGATCGAGGAACTCAGCGAGAGTCCGATCGTTTCTCTTAAATCAAGAACGTGTCCAGAAACTGACCTGAGATCAGAACTGAACCACGACGGAGCGACTGGACTCTGTCACCGTTCAGACTGATCTCACACACCGCGATGCGTTCAAAGACAGCCAGTGTTGACCCCTGAATTCACTTTCAAAGGCACGGCAGCGGCAGAGAAAGGCGACAGGGGTCGGTTCTGTTTGCACGCCAGACTAATTCACACCACGGGCGAGGCGTGAGCTTTGGGTTTGGCTGCAGAGGAACAAACAGGACGGGCTTTAAAGGTTCTGATGATTTCAGTCCGTGTGAAGAGACTCCACTGTATCCGTCCACAGTTTGAACCTGACCTCTGACCTCCTGCACACTCACCAGTCCGCAGTAGACGGTCTCTCCAGAGGCCTTCTTCATCTTCCTCAGCTGGGAGACGAAGTACCAGAAGCGGGACTTGGCCACGACGTGGTTCGGGGCAAAGATCCTCATGCGGTACAGAGGAGGGGCCGGGTTCTTGGCCGAGGGCAGCAGACGCCCGATGACTTTGTATTCCCGAAGCTGCGTTCAGAGGAGAGAGAAGTCTGTTAGACAACGAGCTGATCTCACACGCCGCGAGGCGTTCAAAGACAGCCAGTGTTGACCCCTGAATTCACTTTCAAAGGCACGGCAGCGGCAGAGAAAGGCGACAGGGGTCGGTTCTGTTTGCACGCCAGACTAATTCACACCACGGGCCAGGTGTGAGCTTTGGGTTTGGCTGCAGAGGAAGAAACAGGACGGGTATGGAGCCGCTGACACGGGTCAGAACTTCAAATGTTCAAGTCTCATGTTTCTGTGTCACGTTCAGGAACATCGACAGTCTGGAGAACTCAGACCTGACTGAGACCAGTGTTGTACTCTAATTACTTTTTTCGTGTAACCTAACGTGTTAAGTAATCAGTAACTTTGTTATTTTAAAAAAGTAATCTGTTACTTTTAGGACAGAAAAACTCCGACAGTACTGAGCCACCTGGACCTCAGTGAGTCCGACTGTTTCATTCAGAGGACAGACTCAGAGTCGTAGTATCTTTAGTCAGGTGTCGAGGTCGATCAGTTAAACGAGTTCCCAGGAGTTTAACATCCACCAACACACGACGGAGTCTCGTTCTTCCTCCTCAGAGAAACCGACTGTCGGACGTTTGGAAACGTTCGTTTGAATCTCTGAAGAGTAACTGAGGACGATGGTGGAGAGAGTTCAGGCCTGTGACGCCTCGACGCTGTTTCCATAGTTCAGTGATTTTAATGTTTGAGTTTTTCCAGTTAAAGGAACCTGAGGCCTGTGTTTACACTTCAATGACTGGAGTCAGTTCTGACTGTTGACGTTCTTCATTAACAGTCAGTTCAGCTGTGGTAACCATGACGACTCTAACGAGTCACTTTGATTCACAGGTGATGCTGTGATGTAACAGATTACTTTTAATTGATGGTAACGTTGTAACCTGACTTAACTACTTTCCAAAGTAACTACACCAGCACAGCTGAAACCCCTCGCCTCACTTCAGACCAGCGCTGACGTCAACAGTTCACGTTTCATTCTGGACCTTTAAGTTCAGCTTATGCACGTGACGTCACAGCGTACAGAGGTCTGCCAGTCTGAACGTTACTTTAACGTTAAAGTAACGTTAAAGTAACGTTACTTTAACGTTACATTAACGTTACTTTAACGTTGCTGTCTGTCGTTGAGCCTCCATCACCATCACACTTTTACGTCCTTTCACTGATTCTGCTCGTTAAACCGGCTCCGTGCTGTCCGTGTCGCGGGTTCGAGTCCACACACACACACACACACGCGCTAACGTTAGCTTCACGGTGCTAAGCTTCTGGTCACGTGCCCCGTTAAACGGTTAAATAAACTAATTAAAATATTTAAGTTTATTTACGCTGTTTTCCCGCGTGCACACACACACACACACACACACACACACACACACACACACACACACACACACACACACACTGATACACACAGACACACACACACTGATACACATAGACCGTCCACATGGTGCCGCCATGTTGGACCGTGTCACGCACCGGGCTGTAAAACTCTCCGTTTACCGTCAAACCGGATTTTTTCGGTGCCGTAAATTCATAAATCAGAAGAACAAAGTGTTACACAGCGGAACGAGTCGGCGCAGACCGAGTGCTCCCGGTACAAACCGGTAAATTAACGGTTACGTACAGTGCCGGACGCCTTCATGGTGTCTCTCTGCTCACGCCACAGGGAAAGAGGAAGCAGCAGGGCGGAGCCTGCTGACGTCATAAGGACGGAGGGGGCGGGACTTCCGGGGGCAGAAGGCGGGTCCTCCGGCTGAAGTTGGTTTGACGCTGGAGACTAAGACAGACTTCATTTAAAGTTTATTTATTTAAAGTTTATTTATTTAAAGTTTATTTATTTAAAGTTTATTTATTTATTTAAAGTTTATTTATTTATTATTTATTTAAAGTTTATTTATTTATTTAATGTTTATTTATTTAAAGTTTATTTATTTATTGTTTATTTATTTATTTATTTAATGTTTATTTATTTAATGTTTATTTATTTATTTATTTAATGTTTATTTATTTAATGTTTATTTATTTATTTAATGTTTATTTATTTATGTAATGTTGATTTATTTAATGTTGATTTATTTAATGTTGATTTATTTATAAACGTGCATATTATTATACATATATATTATAATATATTTTTTATTATTTATTTTATGTTATCATGTATTTTGTTTTCTTGTTGTTGTGTAACTTCATTCTGTATGAGCCGTGTGTTTTTATGTGTTTTTATGTGTTTTTATGTGTTTTTACAGGCAAATGACAACAAATATCTTATAATATTTTTATTGTCTGTTAATAAAATGACCATCAGTACTTATTGAATCTCACTGCAGACTGTCAGTAGATCGTCTTTATATTTAAGTTTGTTTACTTTATAGAACTTCCTGGAGTCAACACCGGGTTGCCAGGCAACCAGCATCCTCCCAAAAAACAAATAAAAATGTCTGTCACGTGACTCTCAGCTGAAAGATTCATATCCATTTCATGTACAGAAAACACCCTGGAACATGAACATATGTGATATTAACTGGTATAGGTCAGGTGTGTCCACACTCAGCAGGTGACAGGTAACACTCACACAGACTGAGGCGCTGACACTGACCTACCAAAACATGTTTGAGGCCCCAGCGAGATTTGAACTCACGACCCCTGGTTTACAAGACCAGTGCTCTAACCCCTGAGCTATGGAGCCTGTGAGAAACACCTTCATACACACAGAGCTATAAACATACAGATAAACACACATAGATGTGGCCCTGTGTTCATTTGTAGTTTGCTCATCTGTACTCAGAGAATTCAATTAGAAATAATATTTACTATTTAGCTTTTTAAACGTACATATAGAATCTACACACACACACACACTTTATAGTGTGTTTCCTTTATAGTATATTTTTATTCTTATGTTGTCACTTTGTGTAATGCTGCTGCTGCTGCACTATAATTTCCCAGCTTGGGATAAATAAAGTATATCTATCTATCTATCTATCTATCTATCTATCTATCTATCTATCTATCTATCTATCTATCTATCTACACACACACACACACATATATATATTTACCTTTTTATATGTACATAGTTCTTGTTTATGTTTACCTGTGTCTTTACATGATTGATGTGTGTGTTCACACATCTGATGGATTCAAGTGATTCTGATGAACTTATAGAAAACACATGAATAAAACGAGGTCACTCAAATGTTGCAATAAATAGAAGCCAGTAAGAAACACACATACATAAACAATGAAACATTAAAGCAGGTGAATAAAAAATAAAGTTAGTTTGATTTGAATAAAAATTAAAAATTGTTGAACTGTTCCTTTAGTGTTCTGACCAATGAGAAGCTAACTTCATCCCGCGAACAAACAGTAACAGAAAACTTCAGATTTCACCTGAAACAAACATTATTATTTATTATTATTTATTATTATTATTTATTATGATGTATTATTATTTATTATTATTTATTATTATTGTTATTATTTATTATTATTAATTAGTCTGATGATTAAACTGTGTGTCGCTCTTAACGAAGCCCTTCCTGTGTGTGTGTGTATCTGTGTCTGTGTGTATGTGTGTGTGAGTGTGTGTGTCTGTGTGTGTGTGTGTCTGTGTGTGTGTGTGTATCTGTGTGTGTGTGTGTGTGTGTGTGTATCTGTATCTGTGTGTGTGTGTGTGTATCTGTATCTTTGTGTGTATCTGTGTGTGTGTGTGTGTGTCTGTGTGAGTGTGTGTATCTGTGTGTGTATCTGTGTGTGTATCTGTGTGTGTGTGTGTGTGTGTGTGTGTGTCTGTGTGTCTCTGTGTGTGTGTGTGTATCTGTGTGTGTGTGTGTGTGTGTGTGTATCTGTGTGTGTGTGTGTGTATCTGTATCTTTGTGTGTATCTGTGTGTGTGTGTGTGTGTCTGTGTGAGTGTGTGTATCTGTGTGTGTATCTGTGTGTGTATCTGTGTGTGTGTGTCTCTGTGTCTCTGTGTGACCCGGATGCTAACGGACACGCCGCCCCGCTGCCTCCGTGTGTCGGTGAGTCTCCACGCTCCTGCTGCTTCTCTCTCGGCGGCTCGGTGCCGCGCTGACCGGAGCTCCCGTTAGACAGACTCGGTGAGTTGGTTTCCGGTACCGTGATCCTCTGTACCGGGCTCGGGCGGTTTAAAAAGCGGCTAACGGTTACCGGACAGCGGGGATGTGATTGAAGGAGCAGACATCAGACAGGTAACGTTACCGGAGCCGCGAGGACACCGGACGACCATGAAACACGCCACACACACTGTCGGTACCGCCGGTAACGGACGCTTTATCCGGTGCTCATCGCGCACGCGGGGTCAGAGGCTAGGCTAACGTTAGCTCGAGCTAGCATCGGGAGCTAGTTTGTATGGACAGAAGTTGTTAGCCGTTAGCATCGCTAACTTTCCAAAGGAGTGGCACCATCAGATGACACGGTCACCTCTTCGTCCGTAACACGGGCACCTCTTCGTCCGTAACACGGGCACCTCTTCGTCCGTAACACGGGCACCTCTTCGTCCGTAACACCCAGACCCCCCCTGTCACCTGTGAGTGTTAATTAGAGTTTTAATTAACGTGTGTGTGTCATCATGAGGCTCGGAGTGTTACATCATGTAGGAGAGTGACGGAGCTGTCAGGACTGCTCCACCTCCTCCTCCTCCTCCACCTCCTCCTCCTTCACCACCTCCACCTCCTTCACCTCCTTCTCCTCCACCTCCTTCACCACCTCCTCCTCCACCCTCCACCACCTCCTCCTCCACCACCTCCTCCTCCACCCTCCTCTACCTCCTCCTCCTCAACCCTCCTCCACCTCCTCCACCTCCTCCTCCACCCTCAGATCAAAGCCGGGCTCAGGTGACATGTTGTCGGTGATGAGTCGTCACTTTTTAAGGCACGCTCACCTGAACGTCACTTTGTCACGCAGCCACGTTACAGCTGTCAGTCAGTCAGCCATGTTTGAGTACTGTGTAATCCCACTGTGTAACCATGACTACAGCTGTACTCGAGTATTTACTCTGATTACTTTGCTGTCAGTCCCACATTTACTCTTGTCCGGCGGCTTCTTGCTCGCTCACTCTCTCCTTTTCTCTTCTTAGCTTCCTCCGTCAGCGTCCTCTTCACTCTCTGCTCCTCTGCCATCATGTCCGTAGAAGCTGCTGAGGCTTTGCTAACGGACAGTGAGCAACACAAGCTAACGTTACCGCGAAGCTCTCACGTCATATTTCAGTTTTAGCAGAATATAAGTTAGCATCCATAATATTAACTTATATTCATATTACTTATGTATTGCCCAGCTCCGGTTCTGGCACAACACCAGCTCTGCTCCCCGTCAGCATTCCCCCGTCCTGTAAACTACTTCTTCTTGGAGGTCCAAAACACCTGTGGTACAAACACTACACAGCTAACATGAGCTAACAGCAGCTAACAGACTGAGCTAACATGAGCTAACATGAGCTAACAGCAGCTAACAGACTGAGCTAACATGAGCTAACAGCAGCTAACAGACTGAGCTAACATGAGCTAACATGAGCTAACAGACTGAGCTAACATGAGCTAACAGCAGCTAACAGACTGAGCTAACATGAGCTAACAGCAGCTAACAGACTGAGCTAACATGAGCTAACAGCAGCTAACAGACTGAGCTAACATGAGCTAACAGCAGCTAACAGACTGAGCTAACATGAGCTAACAGCAGCTAACAGACTGAGCTAACATGAGCTAACAGCAGCTAACAGACTGAGCTAACATGAGCTAACAGCAGCTAACAGACTGAGCTAACATGAGCTAACATGAGCTAACAGACTGAGCTAACATGAGCTAACATGATCTAACAGCAGCTAACAGTCTGAGCTAACATGAGCTAACAGCAGCTAACAGACTGAGCTAACATGAGCTAACAGCAGCTAACAGACTGAGCTAACATGAGCTAACAGCAGCTACAGCTGTCAGCAGTTTACTTCACTGTCCATCATAAACTCTGTAAATCACAGAGAGTTGAGGCGGAGCAGCCGGAGGACATCAGAGGGAAAACCAGAAAACATTTCCTCCATAAAATATGACCCAGTTTCAGCAGAATCAGTGAAATAGTTGCTGCTGTGTGTGTGTGTGTGTGTGTGTGTGTGTGTGTGTGTGTGTGTGTGTGTGTGTGTGTGTGTGTGTGTGTGTGTGTGTGTGTGTGTATCGGAGTGTGTATCTGACCTGTGTCTCCTCCTCAGATGAGAGTAATCTGCCCGGCGACAGCAGCGTGGACTGAACCTGCCTTGGAGCAAAGCTAACCACGGATGGCCTGCCAGTCTGTCTCTGCAGTCATGGACGAGCAGGCCCTGCTGGGGCTCAACCCCAACGCCGACGCCCGCTACAGGCAGCGGGTACGCCGCCACCGCCACCGCCAACGCCAACATGTTTCTGTTTCCTCATCTGTGATATCTGCATTATTTACTGAAGTGTGTGTGTGTGTGTGTGTGTGTGTGTGTGTGTGTGTGTGTGTGTGTGTGTTCAGGCCATGGCTTACTTCGAGCAGCTGAAGGAGTCTCAGGACGCCTGGGAGGTTTGTGCTGAGGCGCTCGCTAAAGGGATTTATAAGTGAGTGACCTGCAGCTTCCTCATGAATATTTAATCACGTTTAATTATTGGTGCAGATCAAAGACGCCTCGTCTGTTTGTTTCAGTGACGACCACGTCAAGTTCTTCTGCTTCCAGGTTCTGGAGCATCAGATAAAGTTCAGGTGAGCACGACGACGAGGCTCAGCATCACGCATCTCATGAATATTAATCAGCTGGTTATCTGAACATGCTGTGTGTGTGTGTGTGTGTGTGTGTGTGTGTGTGTGTGTGTGTGTGTGTGTGTGTGTGTGTGTGTGTGTGTTGCAGACACGCCGGTCTGAGTGCAGCTCAGCAGCAGCTCATCAGAGAGACTCTGATGAAGTGGCTCCAGTGTCAGGTACGAGTGTGACCATCAGGTCACATGGTCACAGAGTGTGTGTGTGTGTGTGTGTGTGTGTTGATGAGTTACTGACAGTGTGTGTGTGTGTGTGTGTGTGTGTTGATGAGTTACTGACAGTGTGTGTGTGTGTGTGTGTGTGTTGATGAGTTACTGACAGTGTGTGTGTGTTGATGAGTTACTGACAGTGTGTGTGTGTGTGTGTGTGTGTTGATGAGTTACTGACAGTGTGTGTGTGTGTGTGTGTTGATGAGTTACTGACAGTGTGTGTGTGTGTGTGTGTGTGTTGATGAGTTACTGACAGTGTGTGTGTGTGTTGATGAGTTACTGACAGTGTGTGTGTGTGTGTGTGTGTGTGTGTGTTGATGAGTTACTGACAGTGTGTGTGTGTTGATGAGTTACTGACAGTGTGTGTGTGTGTGTGTGTGTGTTGATGAGTTACTGACAGTGTGTGTGTGTGTGTGTGTGTGTGTGTGTTGATGAGTTACTGACAGTGTGTGTGTTGATGAGTTACTGACAGTGTGTGTGTGTGTGTGTGTGTGTGTGTTGATGAGTTACTGACAGTGTGTGTGTGTGTTGATGAGTTACTGACAGTGTGTGTGTGTGTTGATGAGTTACTGACAGTGTGTGTGTGTGTGTGTTTGTGTGTGTGTGTCCTCAGCTGATGAACACACACCCTGAGAAGCCGTTCATCAGGAACAAGGCGGCTCAGGTGTTGGCGCTCACCTTCGTCATGGAGTACGTGACGCTGTGGCCCAAGTTCTTCTTCGACATCCTGTCTCTGGTCGGTCTGAACCCGCACGGCGTGGACATCTACCTGAGGACGCTCATGGCCATCGACGCCGAGGTGGTGGACAGAGACATCCTGCACTCACCTGAGGTGAAGACGAGCTCCGCTCTGCTGTCTGTCTGTGTGTCAGGAGCTCCATGTTCATGAGCTGTGTTTCCTTCAGGACACTCGCAGGAACACTCTGATCAAAGACACCATGCGGGAGCAGTGCATCCCTCACCTGGTCGAGTCCTGGTTCCAGATCCTGCAGACCTACCAGCAGTCCCACCCGGAGCTCACCTGTCAGTGTCTGGAGGTGGTCGGAGCCTTCGTGTCCTGGATCGACCTCAACCTCATCGCCAACGACCGGTCAGTCCCTGCAGATACCAACGTCTCAGTGCTGTGCTCCTGAGGTTCTCCTGAGGTTCTCTGGAGGTTTTTCTGAGGTTCTCTGCTGGTTTCAGGTTCGTGAACCTCCTGCTGAGTCAGATGTCGGTGGAGGAGCTGAGAGAGGAGGCCTGCGACTGCCTGTTTGAAATCGTCAACAAAGGGATGGACCCCATGGACAAAACCAAGCTGGTGGAGTCTCTGTGCCAGGTCCTGCAGTCAGCCGGGTTCTTCAACGTGGAGCAGGTCGGACCTGAAGTTTAGATAGTCTTTACAGGGTCTTTGCAGTCTTTACAGAGTCTTTACAGTCTTTGTAGAGTCTTTACAGTCTTTATAGAGTCTTTACAGGCTTTACAGAGTCTTTACAGAGTCTTTACAGAGTCTTTACAGTCTTTACAGAGTCTTTACGTCTTTATAGAGTACAGTCTTTAAAGAGTCTTTACAGTCTTTACAGGCTTTATAGAAACTTTACAATCTGTACAGAGTCTTTACAGTCTTTGAAGAGTCTTTATAGAGTCTTTACAGTCTTTATAGAGTCTTTACAGTCTTTACAGAGTCTTTACAGTCTTTACAGAGTCTTTACAGAGTCTTTACAGTCTTTACAGAGTCTTTACAGAATCTTTACAGAGTCTTTACAGGCTTTATAGAGTCTTTACAATCTCTACAGAGTCTTTACAGTCTTTACAGGCTTTATAGAGTCTTTAAAGTCTTTACAGAGTCTTTACAGTCTTAATAGAGTCTTTACAGTCTTTAAAGTCTTTACAGAGTCTTTACAGTCTTAATAGAGTCTTTACAGTCTTTAGAGTCTTTACAGAGTCTTTACAGTCTTTACAGAGTCTTTACAGTCTTTAAAGAGTCTTTACAGTCTTAATAGAGTCTTTACAGTCTTTAAAGTCTTTACAGAGTCTTTACAGTCTTAATAGAGTCTTTACAGTCTTTAAAGTCTTTACAGAGTCTTTACAGTCTTTACAGAGTCTTTACAGTCTTTGAAGAGTCTTTACAGAGTCTTTAGTCTGTCTCGTAGCATCTCGTCGTTCAGGTTTTCTTCACAGCGTCGTGTTTTTGTTCGAGGTCATGAGGTCACGTCCTGAATGTTTCCCTCTTCCTGTCCCGTCAGGAGGAGGACGTGGACTTCCTGGCCAAGTTCTCGCGCCTGGTGAACGGGATGGGTCAGAGTCTGGTGCTGAGCTGGACCAAACTGGCCAAGACGGGGAACGTGAAGGACACGGCGGAGACGCTGCAGGCCGTGGAGGCCAAAGTGCCGCTGCTGCTGCAGCTGCTCGTCCACGAGGACGACGACATCTCGGCCAACATCGTCGGCTTCTGCTACGAGTACCTGCACGTCCTCAAACAGGTGACAGGAAACAGAGACAGGACAGAGAGTTTCAAAATAAAACGAGTGGATGATGGCTGGATGTTTTTGTTTTGCAGCTTCCTCAGCTGAGCGAGCAGCAGAAAGCCAACGTGGAGGTGAGTGTGTGACGAGCTGAACGAACACATGTTAACGTGTACGGTACGACCATGTGACCTTCTGCTCTCCTCAGGCCATCATGCTCGCCGTCATGAAGAAGCTGACCTACGACGACGAGTACAACTTTGAGAACGAGGTGAGTCTGCGACCGCGGCACTTTGACGCTCGTTCTCCTCTGAGGACGCTGAAGACGTTAAAGCTCGGTCCGGTTCTTGTGGTTCTGTCGGGCAGGGCGAGGACGAGGCGATGTTCGTGGAGTACAGGAAGCAGCTGAAGATGCTGCTGGACCGCCTGGCTCAGGTTTCTCCTGAGCTGCTGCTGGAGGCCGTGCGGCGAGTCTTCACCAGCAGCATGCAGTAAGAGACGCCTCCGTCCGTCCGTTCATTGGTTGGTTCGGTCCGTCAGCTGACCGCGTGTCTTCTTTCAGGACCTGGCAGACGGCTCCGTTCATGGAGGTGGAGGTGGCCATCCGGCTGCTGTACATGCTGGGCGAGGCGCTGCCGGCGTCTCACGGCGCTCATTTCTCCGGAGACACGGCGAAGACGAGCGCCCTGCAGGACATGATGAGGACGGTGAGTCACGTGACCGGCTCATGGTGCGTTCACTGTCTGCTGTGTTTGTGTTTAGCACTGACCACGTTTCTTCTTCTTCTCTGACGTCAGCTGGTCTCCTGCGGCGTCAGCAGCTACCAGCACAGCTCGGTGTCGCTCGAGTTCTTCGAGACGGTCGTCCGATACGACAAGTTCTTCATCGTGGAGCCGCAGCACATCCCCAACGTTCTGGTGAGCTCTAAACTGAACGTCCCTGAACGTGTCGTCAGCATCAGAAATGAATATTCATGTTTGACGGCGTGCTGCGTTCACTGTCAGATGGCGTTTCTGGACCAGAGAGGACTGAGACACAACAGCCCGAAGGTCCGGAGCAGAGTCGCGTACCTGTTCTCCAGATTCATCAAAACACTGCAGTGAGTTCACGGAGAGAGAGAGTGTGTGTGTGTGTGTGTGTGTGTGTGTGTGTGACATCATCATCACGTCTTCTTGCGTTGACAGTAAACACATGAACGCGTTCATCGAGGACATCCTGACGAGGATCCAGGACCTGCTGGAGCTCGCTCCACCTGTAAGTACGGAGACAGGAAGCCGTCTGTCCCAGCTGCATGACACGTGAGCTGACGGTGACATCACTTCCTTCTGTCCAGGAGAACGGCTTCCCGGCGCTGCTGACCAGCGACGACCAGCTGTTCATGTTCGAGACGGCGGGCGTGCTGATCGTGAACGGGGAGAGTCCGGTGGAGAGGAAGCAGGCGCTGATGAGGAGCCTGCTGCTGCCGCTGATGGACGCCTTCCGCCTGCTGCTCGCCAAGCTGCTGCAGGAGACAGAGGAGGAGAGGCAGGCGGCGCTCGCCGACTGCCTGAGCCACGCCGTCGGCTTCGCCAGGTGAGGACTCGATCCGGAGCGAGCCTCTGCTCGGTTTGTGTCAGCTGACCTGGTCTTGTTCTCTGCTCGCAGTCGGACCAGCAAAGCGTTCAGCAACAAGCAGACGGTGAAGCAGTGCGGCTGCACCGAGGTGTACAGGGACTGCATGCAGAGCTTCCTGCCCGCGCTCAGCTGCCCCGTCCAGCGGGGGGTGCTGCGCAGCTCGGTGCGCTCCTTCCTGCACCGCATGATCATCTGCATGGAGGAGGAGGTGCTGCCGTTCATCCCCGCCGCCTCCGAGCACATGCTGAAGGACTGCGAGGCCAAAGACCTGCAGGAGTTCATCCCGCTCATCAGCCAGATCACCGCCAAGTTCAAGGTACGTTCAGGAGCGTTCGCACGCCTTAACGAGGCCACGTCAGGCCGCGGGGTGACTAACGAGCTTCCTGTCCCGTCGCCATGGCAGCGGCAGGTGTCGCCCTTCCTGCAGCAGGTCTTCATGCCGCTCGTGCTCGCCATCTTCGAGGTGTTGGCCCGGCCGGCGGAGGAGAACGACCAGGCGGCCGCGCTGGAGAAGCAGATGCTGAGGAGGAGCTACTTCACCTTCATCCAGACGGTGACGGGGAGCGGGATGAACGAGGTGATGGCCAATCAGGGTGAGTCTGTCTGCTGCGCTAGCAGCGACGTCATGAACGTTGTGTGAACGCTGAGCGAACGTTGCGTGAACGTTGCGTGAATCATGCGTGAACGTTGCGTGAACGCTCCGTGAACGTTGTGTTCTGGTTTCAGGAGCAGAGAACATCGAGCGCGTCGTGTTCACCATCATCCAGGGCGCCGTGGACTTCCCCGACCCGATCGCTCAGAAGACGTGCTTCATCATCCTGTCCAAGCTGGTGGAGCTGTGGGGTGAGGCGACCTCGACCCTCCGTCACACGATGCTTCGCCCGCCTGCGTCTCCGCTCTAACGTTTCTCTGCTCTGACCTGCAGGAGGGAAAGACGGCATGGTCGGCTTCCCCGACTTCATCTACAAACACATCGTCCCCGCCTGTTTCCTGGCTCCTCTCAAGCCGACCTTCGACCTCTCGGACGCTCAGACCGTCCTGGTAAGTGTCATGAAACAATCTGTGTGCATGCAGTCTGCTCCGAGCTCGGCTCGGCTCGGCTCAGCTCGCTCCGTTTGTCTTCCAGACGCTGTCGGAGTGCGCGCTCACACTGAAGATGATTCATCTCAAACGGGTAAAGTCAGATTTTTATTACGGAACAAACTGAAGTTTGTTTTTGCTCGTGGTTCTTAATATTCGTGTGTTTGTTTGTTTCAGGGGCCGGAGTTCATCCAGTTCCTGCAGCAGGAATATTTACCGTCACTTCAGGTGTCACCAGAGATCTCACAGGTACGACGACCTACGTGACGACACGACACTGAAGTCTGGAAACAAACTGCATCACGTTAACGTAACGTCACGGTCTTTCCTTTCAGGAGCTGTGTCAGGTGATTGAGCAGCCGGACGTCAAAGTCCTGAAGAACTACATCAAGGTACGAGTGCGTCCTCGTCACTGATTGGTTGTTTTTTTATTGGATCGATCAGCTGATGGTTGTTTCCTTCCTGTCCTGCAGGCGTTCTTCCAGCGAGCCAAACTGTAGGAAACCAAACTGGAAGTTTGCCGGGGCTGAAAGGACGATTCACAGGAAGTGGTCGTACAAAACAAACAAACAAACAGGAAGTTAGCATAGGAGCAGCTTTTGCACTTAAACCGTGGATAACAAAGTGTGTCGAAGCCGGGACGTGGAAGGGACGTCGTGGACGGATTAATCCCTCCGAGACGAGACGAGCTGTCCACGGACTCCCGGACTCAAGACGTGAAGAGGACGAGGACCGAGCGGGCGCGACCTGACGCTCGCAAAATATCCTGGAACCATAGCTTTATTCTCGTCGCCGTAGAAACCACATTTAAAAAAACACGACGGACGAAGGGCTGGAACGTTATTTTAATTCACAACGCAGCGTTTCCATTTTTCTTTGTTTGAACGTTTGACGTGACGCTCGACTCGATCTGCAAACATTTAAATAAAATGAGTCGCCTGACGGGACGGCGATGTTTCAGCCCGCATGCCGAGTTTATGAAAAATGTTTTTGTTTGAAATATTCGGGGCTGTTTCTTTTTTATTTTTTATTTCAGATAAAAAACGGAGGAACAAAAATGTAAATAAGAAAATAAGATGTTAAAAAATGTAAATAAAGTTCCTAGTTTAGTTTTTTTTTCCTTTTTAAATCTTCATTGGAAACTAGATACGGAAGTTAGAAAAGATACAAAAACCGTCGAGATATTAAGTTCGTTTTTATTTATCGTCCTCGCAGATTAATTGTAATTTTCAGACTTTTTCATTGGTCAAAATCTTCTGAGTTTTTTTACGTTTGACTCAGTAAATTTCATTTTGATCATTAAAGTCAGATTTTCAGTTACTTTTGTTACTTAATGAGTATTTTCATCATTTGACCTTTTCAAATCAAAATGCTGAAAGTCAAAGTTCTGATTTATTTTCTTGTTGAATCAAAATTTTGGCTGAAAGTTCGAATCGTTGTATCAAAGTTGGACTTTGAGTATTTTTCTTTTCTTGGCGCTGACGAGCTTCCGTAGAAACGCATGGAGTCATTGACAGGATTGTCGTGTACAGCTCATGTAAAATAAATAAATCGATGAATTTTCTATTCGAGCATTTGTGACAATTCAGGACGACGGACGGATTATGCAACGCTCGACTGCGAGCGATACTGTGAAGGAGCCGATGTGGAAATCCACGTTTGAACCGTCGACCTCGTCACCGCTCGCTGAGCTCGTCGTTTGATTTATCCGACACTTTTAATTCTTCTGTTTTTCCCAGAATCTTTGGAAAGAAACCTCCAGAGAAAGTGCCTGAAAGAGTCGAGTTCAGCTGGAAACAGTTCAAGTGTTAACGAGGTGTTACTTAGTTTAAATCAACAGATCCACAAAGACTCCGAGGCTCCGAACACGGCGCTTTGATTAGAGTCATTTATATTTTATCAAACAGGAAGTGGATGGATGGTTGAACATTATTTGAACGCGGCTGTTTCTGATCCAACACTAACTCACAAACTGTCGACACGTCGATGAACTCGTGAACCAGCCACATCAACTCGAATCACGGACGTCGTCTCACCGTGTGGTTTAAGTCAGATTCTGACGCTTTAAATCGGCTCCGTCAGATCGTCGGTCATCGATCCAGGTTCTTGGAGCCTGTTTTTATTTCTCATCTCCGCAGAGGGAGGTCCGGCTCAGACCTGAGTTTTGCTTCTCGTCTCAGACAAACTTGCCAAATGAATGAATTTTCTTCACTGAAGGTGAAACGTGTTGATTTGATGTGATGAAACTTCTGTTACAAACATGTTAGAACCAATAAAGTGTTAATAACTAATCACAACATCCAAAGTGCTTCAATGTTTTTATTGTTTTAATGTTTGAACTGAAGTTTTGATTTAACGAGGTCATGTGTTTGTAAAGTTTGAGTCGAGCTGAAAGCGTCTTTACAAAATGAAGTAAATTAATTTAAAACCAACATTTCTAATGAGAATAAACTGAATATAAATAAATTTGAGTCTGAACGTGTCGACTGTATCTCAACATCAGAGCTGAAGGTGTAAAGACGATGCTCTTGTTTTGAAACAAACAGGAAGTGACTACTTTTATACTTCATACTTTGTTCTCCCGTCATTCGTGTGACGACCCCTCAGATTCATCTGGTGACCCTCCGCAGGGCCTGACCCCTCAGGTTGAACCCTCAGTGAAACATCAGGATGAACAAAGTTTTACTGCATGAAGCTGATACTTGTAGTGTATTAGTACTTGAGTAATCTGATTACTTCAGTTTGAAGTTTATTTGCACGAGCACAAAGAAAAACATTTTGAATGTTCCATCTCATTTTGCGGCTCTTCAGTTCCTGCAACAGAAATTCATTCCAGACAAACGAAAACAAAAATTAAGCGACTTTCTTCTGACGCGTCTCTTCGTGACGTCGCGGCGTCCTTCGCTTGAATTGTCTTTAAACGGGAAGTCGTGCAGCTTCAGCCTTTGATCACGGCGATCGGCCTCAGTTTGATCGCCTTCTTACTGATTCCAGCCTCGTGACACGTGTTGACGACGTCCGTCACGTTTTTGTACGATTCAGGAGCCTGAAACAGAAAAATAACGTGAGCAGGAATACAGACGGAAAACGTTTGTTTCGTGGTCAAAGCTCGACAGAAAAGCTCTCGTCACCTCCTCCATGACCAGTTTGGGTGAAGCCACTCGGATGGCGATGCCCTGGTCGGCCAGTTTGTCCAGGACGTCCTGGAAGTCGAGGTTCCTGCGGGACTTGGCCCGAGACAGAGCGCGACCCTGAAACGACATTTCGATTCGATTTACATGACGTACATGTGAGAGACGTTCGGAGGGTGAAGCTCTAATTCGTAAGTCGTACCGCTCCGTGACAGGTGGTGCCAAATGTCTCCGTCATGCCTTGTTCGGTTCCTGTGAGCACGTAGCTGCAGGTTCCCATCGTCCCTCCGATCAACACCGGCTGACCTGTGAGCTGAAACAAGAAGACACCGTCAACATGGAGTCGAATCTCCAGCAGCTGGTTGTGTCCGGCGCTCTGAGGTCTTCTGTACCTGGTAGTCGACCGGGATGAGGGGGTGGTGTGGGGGGAAGGCTCGGGTGGAGCCTTTGCGGTGGATCAGCAGCGTCTTCTGCTTCCCGTCCACGATGTGCTCCTCGACTTTGGCGATGTTGTGAGAGACGTCGTAGATGACGTGCATGTCCAGGTCGTCCGGCGTGGTGCTGAACACTTTGGAGAAGGCCTGAAACAGAAAAGAGAAGTCAGATGAAACAAACCGAGGACTCTGTGGAGTCTCCAAAGGTAACACCAGGTGAGTGTACCTGTCTGGTGAGGAAGGTCATGGACGAGCGGTTGACCCAGGCGTAGTTTCCTGCAGCAGCCATCCCCTTCAGGTAGTCCTGTCCTTCCTGTGACGTGATGCGAGCGCACGCCAGCTGCCGGTCGTTCACCGTGATCTTGTCTCGTTTCATCGCCTTCTCCATGGCGACCAGAGCGTCTGTCGACAACGTTCAGGTCAATCTAACGGAAACCTTTCAGAAAACCGTCCTCCAGGTGTTGGACTGGACTTCCTACCTGTGGCGACCTGGTGTCCGAGGCCTCTGCTGCCGCTGTGGATCATCACGCACACCTGCCCTTTGTGGTCGATGCCCATCTTCTTGGCGGCGTAGTCGTTGTAGATCTCGTCCACCACCTGGATCTCGGCGTAGTGGTTTCCTGCTCCCAGAGTTCCCAGCTTCAGCACACAAACACACACAGGTGGTTCAGCTTCATAAACTTAACTCATTAATATTCATAAGGTGAGCTCCAGGGCTGCTGGGATACCTGCGGCAGGCCTCTCTTCTTGGCCTTCGATGAGACTTTGTTGGGGTCGGCCTGCAGCATCCTGCCGTACTCCTCGCAGTGCTCTTTGTCCTCGGCCCAGGCGTAACCCTCCCTCAGAGACCAGTCCACCCCCATCTCCAGAGCCTCCTCCAGGTCCCTGAACACACACAGGTGACACAGGTAAACAGGTGACACAGGTGGAGGCAGGTTGTGGTCTACAATCCGCTCCCTGCTTACTTGGCTCCCATCGGGATGACTCCCTTGGATCCGACTCCCACCGGGATGTGGTCGAACAGCGACTGGGCGAGCTGCTCCTTCACCGGCTGAACGTCGCCCTCGTCCAGGTTCGTCCTCAACAGACGGACGCCGCAGTTTATGTCGAAACCAACGCCACCTGCAGGACAAAAGAGACGTTTACGCCAATTCATTAAGAGGAAAAAAAAAAAAAAAAACTTGTCAGAGACGTGTCACCTGGAAAACAAACAAACAAACCTGGAGACACGACGGCGTCCGGGTCGTTCATGTCGAAGGCCGCCATGTTTCCGATGGCGAACCCGTACCCGGAGTGAACGTCGGGGAGACCGATGGACCTCTGAGGAGTCACAACTTTAAGATTTCAACTTAAAGTTTCACGTTTAAGCTGTCAGATCTTTGTACAGAGCGTTTAACCACGTTACTCACGTGTACGATTCCTGGCAGCGCCGCCACGTTCCCAATTTGTTTCATGGCTGGAAGGAATCCACCCACACCTGAAACACAGTCAACCAATCAATTCATTAACCAACCAACCAACCAACCAACCAACCAACCAACCAACCAATCAATTCATTAGCCAACCAACCAACCAACCAACCAACCAATCAATTCATTAGCCAACCAACCAATTCATTAGCCAACCAACCAACCAACCAACCAATCAATTCATTAACCAACCAACCAACTAACAAATCAACCAGTCAACCAATCAATTCATTAACCAACCAACCAACCAACCAACCAACCAACCAATCAATTCATTAGCCAACCAACCAATTCATTAGCCAACCAACCAACCAACCAACCAACCAATCAATTCATTAACCAACCAACCAACTAACAAATCAACCAGTCAACCAATCAATTCATTAGCCAACCAACCAACAAATCAACAAATCAACCAGTCAACCAATTAACCAACCAACAAGTCAACCAATTAACCAACCAACCAACCAGTCAACCAACAAATCAATTAACCAACCAACCAACAAATCAACTAACCAGTCAACCAACCAGTCAACCAACAAATCAACCAATCAACCATCTGAAACTCCTGATGACTTCAGGGGTGGACCAGGTGAAGGGCAGCTCACCTCCTCCTCGACAGGCGTTGCGAAGCTCCTCAAACATCAGCTTCTCCAGCGAATCGTTGACGTAGAATTTTCCTTCAACCTGAAACACAAACAGAGCGTCGACCAATCAGTGATGACCACCAGTCCACTTCCTGTTGACCTGCTTCCTTCAAACGTCGACAAAGTTTTTTAGAAAATAATTTTTAATTAGTTCATTAATAATCTTAATAATAATAATAATAATGTTTACTGAGATTATAGATGAACACAAACATTTAAAACAAACTTTTAAAAAAAAGAGTTCAATGTTTGTTTGTATCAATGACTCATAACGTCTTTGTTATGTTATGACGTCATAATGTAACTTAATTAGCCTCATTAATTATGCATGATTAGCCCCATGTGCTCGCGGTGAGCTAACACTCACCTGCATGTTGGGCACGAAGCCTTTCCGGATCCTCCAGCAGCAGCTGCTCACCTTGTCCAGGTACTGCAGCTCGTCGTTATAGCTGCGACTCATTTCACCGAGGTAATTAAAGTAATTAACGTGAAGGAGTGAGAGAGTTAAAGAGTGAGAGAGTGAGAGAGTGAGAGAGTGAGCTGCGCGTCAGCCTGTCTGCTGCCAACACACTGCGCTACGGGAGCCCGCACACAAGATAATGACAGAGAAACGCGATTGTTAATTTGTCGTGACGCATTAAAAAATAAATAAATAAAATGTGGAGAGATTTTAAAATCTGAGTCCAAACAAACAAACAAACAATCTGAGGTCAAACGTTCACGTTCAATTCATTTAATTTAATTCGTTTTATTCCTTTATCCGGAGTTTTGACTCACAGCTAAACCGCTCGCTTGCCGTACTTGTAGTCAGAAGAGACGAGCCGGAAGTTTGATGCGTGGCTTTCAAAATAAAATATTTCTTATCAGAATCAGGTTTATTGAGTAAGTTTACACATAAAAAGAATTTGTCCTTTTGAAGCATAACAAACAAACATTAAGTAAAAAATGTAAGAATATAAATAGATACTAACAAAAATAAATAAACAAACCTGCTGCTGTAAACTGTTTACAAACTGTTTACAAACTGTTTACAAACTGTTTACAGACTGTTTACAAACTGTTTACAAACTGTTTACAAACTGTTTACACTGTACACAGATTTGATTGTTTATATATTGACGCTGTTTCTGCTGCTGGATCTATATTTCTTTCTATATTTGCCATATGTTGTTTTTATCTTTTTATAGTTGCCATATTTTTCTTGGATCTCTTTAAACTTGTATATTTATATATTTAATGTTTCATGTCTGTCGCTGTTTGCACCATGTGTGGCAACGTTGACAACAAAGTTGACGTATATGTATATGTGTTGTCATGGAAACGGATCAACCGCTACTGTCGGTTTGAACAACCCGTCTCCATGACAACAGAGCACAAATAAGTGATAAGATGACATATATAAATTAAACAGCATGTAAATATGAACTCGTGTTTTTAAAAACGCATATTTATTTATTTATGTATTTATGTATTTGCGTTTGAAACGCCCTAGCGTGGTTTTACTTTGAAAGTCTCCGCTTGTGTTAACCGGAAGTGTAGTGTTCGCTGTGTGTGCTCCGGGTCGGTGTGTTAATCAGCTGCTGTCATTAATTAAATTAAATTAATTTAACGGAATTTATTTTATTTTGCTGAGACTGTAAGTCTGTCTGTGTTCAAACGGCGGGAAAACACGTCACCAGGTAACTTAGCAACTAGCGGAGTTAGCACAAGTTACCTAGCAACAGAAACTTAACGAAACGTCCAGAAACGAAAACGAAACGTTTAAGTAACGTTAAAAAAAACAGCTCGAGTTTAAAGTTTGAAATGTTTGAAATGTTTGAAATGTTTGAAATGTTTGAAATGACTCATCAGAAAATCAAAGATGGAGACTCGGTTTGTTTCTTCAGGTTTATTAAATAAATTAAAACTTGTTTTGTCACTTTATGAAGTGGCCAGAAGTCTGTGGACACCACGTGGTTAATGCTGCATCATCTTCCTCAGGATGAAGCTCCGGGTTCGGATCAGCCGTCAGACCAGCCGGGTGGAGTTACCGGGAGCAGAACCGAGTCTGAAGGAGCTGCTGGACCACGTCCGGGACACGGTGCTCCCTTCTCTTGGACTGAGGTCAGACCGGACACAGAACTCCATCAGTGACGGTCAGTGACATGTTTAATAATGTTTGTGTCCTGTTGGTCTCTCAGCGCAGACACACACTTCAGTTTGTCTCTGAACGGTTCTGAGGTTCTGACGGACTCCGGTCAGGCTCTGTCGTCCTGCGGCATCATCTCCGGCGATTTGATCTGCGTCGTCCTGGCTGAACCTGCTAACGCCAACGCCAACCACGCCCACGCCAACCAGTCCTCCACCTCCACCTCCACCAACACACCGAGCAGCAGCACAGAGAACCAGAGGACAGAGCAGAACCAACAGAACCAACAGAACCAACAGACCGTGGACATGACGTCCAACCAGGTGAGTGAGTGTGTTGTCACATGATCCTCTGTTTGTCAGTGAAGGTGAAGGTGAAGCATGCAGGTGAGGCGTTCAGGTTCAGGTGAGGCGTTCAGGTTCAGGTGAAGCGTGCAGGTGAGGCGTTCAGGTGAGGCGTTCAGGTTCAGGTGAGGCGTGCAGGTGAGGCGTGCAGGTGAGGCGTTCAGGTTCAGGTGAGGCGTTCAGGTGAACACGGGCTGACTCTGCTTGGACCCGTCACACACCAGCAGCCGTTTAATGCTGACTCATGTTCCTCTGAACTCGCTGACTCGTCCTCGTGTCTCTGTGTGTCCAACAGCCCGACAGCAGCTCTGTGGCGCCGGCAGACTCCGAGCAGACGTCTGCAGACCCGCTGGACTCCGTCGGACCTTCGGCGTCCACCTGGGAGCCGATGCTGTGCAGCGAGGCCGAGGACGGGCAGGCGCCGCTCTCTCTGGACCTGCTGTACCACTCGGCCCAGACCGCCAGCCCCAGCGACGCCATCATGGTGGCCGGACATCAGCTGATGCTGGAGACCGGGTTTCTTCCTCAGGTGAGACCGCCGACCGACAACGCAGAGGCTTCCTGTGTGGTGATGACATCAAGGTAAAGGTGTGTGTGTGTGTGTGTGTGTGTGTGTGTGTGTGCAGGGCTCTGAGCTGCAGCCGGCTGACATGCCTGCAGGGTGGAGGTCGTCAGCTGGACTCTACAAGCTGCAGTACACCCACCCTCTGTGCGAGCACAGCCTGGCCATGGTGCTGTCGGTGTGCATGGGCCCCGTGCTCGTCATCAACGGTGAGTTCACGGACACGCGACGTGTTACAGGTCAGCCTGAAACACATGAACGCTCAGTGTAACGGACACGTGACGTGTCACACGTCATAAACATCTGACCCGTTTGTCTCTGCAGCGACTCTGAAGGTGAACCAGACCGTGGACGCGGTCCGCAAACTGTGTCTGAACCCCTCCACCTACGTGACAGACGAGTGGCCAGGTAGAGCGCTCTGATTGGCTGATGTGACACCTGAATGAATGACTAACACTGTGTCACGTCGTGTTTCAGGAGGAAGTGCAGCGGCGGCGTTCAAAGATCTGAACAAACTGTCCCGGATCTTCAAAGACCAGCTGGCGTACCCGCTGATCGCCGCCGCCCGAGAAGGTAACGATCCACCTGGAGACGACCCGACGAGGTCTGACCATGTTTGATCTGACTCTGAGCTCGCCGTGTTGTCGTTTTCCAGCGATGGCGCTGCCGGTGGCGTTCGGTCTGGCGGCTCTTCCTCCGGAGCTCCTCCTCAGAGTCCTCCGCCTGCTGGACGTCTGCTCCGTGCTGAGGCTGTCGGCAGTCTGCAGGCGCTTCAACGTGGCCACGGCCGACTCTACGCTGTGGAGACACCTGTACCGCCGAGACTTCACAGGTGAGTCCAGACAGGAAGTCCTCCGAGCGATGAGGTCATGAACACATGAATAAAGTGTGTGTGTGTGTGTGTGTGTGTGTGTGTGTGTGTGTGTGTGTGTGTGTGTGTGTGTGTGTGTGTGGTTCAGATTCAGATCCCAGCAGACCCAGAGACACGGACTGGAAGGAGGTGAGCAGCACTGACCATCACCTGTTGTCACCTGTTGATGATGATGATGTTATTTTACTTTAATTAAAGGCTGTAATCTCATTACTTTATGTATTTATATATTAATAACTTCTGTCCTCAGCTTTACAAACGCTCTGACAAACTTCGCTGTGACCTCCGGCGAGTTCGCCACCGCTCCCTCCCTCCGTTCCCCCGACTGCCCCGAGACATCTTCAACCCGCTGCCCGTCCCGCTCCACCCGCCGCTGCCCGGGATCATCGGCGGCGAGTACGACCAGAGGCCGAACCTGCCCCACGGCCTCCTCCCACGACCCCGCTACGACCCCATCGGCCCGCCTCGAGTCCGACCGACGGGAAGACGACCTGCAGACGTCCGGCGAGGTTTCATCTGATTGGTCTGGACAGGAAGTGATGTCACTGTTTGGGGATGTTTGATTTCAGCTCCGATCAGTCGACAGAAACTGAGATTAAAGACGTTTCCTGCAGCTTCATGGATTTATTCTTATTATTTAATAAAATAACAGAGTCAGACCTCTTTGTCTAACAAAGCGTCTGAGCTGTACGGAAGCCCATCAGGGCCAAGAAAAGAGAAAATATGTGAAATGACAAAGAGGTAAGTCAAAATGACGAGGCGGCATCATCGTCATCATCGTTTGTGTTTTTACTAACAAAGTTCAAGATTTCTGACTAAATATGACGAATAACAAACACTGGAATCATCTGCATTAAACAGAAACAGAAACTATTCAAACTTCTGCTTCATTATTTCTTCAGTTTGGTTTTAAATGTCTGAAGTGTCAAATTAAACTTAAAATAACAATCATTTTGATTTTTATGTTTTTTACTCAGGTAAGATTTTGACTTGTTACTTTGAGTCTGAGTCACAATTTATTGAGAATTTTAGACGGAATTCAGACTTTAAGTCAAAAGTAAGTTTTTTTTAAGATGTACAAACCAAAATAAAATTACAAAATTTGGGAGTTTACACACAAATCTGTGATTAACTGTAATTTTGAGATAAATTTAAATTATGAGATACTAAATCATAAGTTATAACTTTGCCTGTTTCTTCATGTTTCTTTAACTATTTAAATGTTAAAATATGATGTCATATTTCATAATTCAACATAACTGTTACGACGCGGACACGAAACATCGGATTAGTTTGTATATTTTAATATTTACATTCGGTCAGTTACAAACTTCGGGTTTTTGTATTTATCACGTTATTTCGTGTCCGTGTTGACACTTTGCTGTAAAACAAACAAAAAAACGCGCTAAAATATTCGACGTTTTCCCGCTTTTTTCCATGATACGTTAACGGTTAGGAGCTCGTGAGACAATGACGTCATCTTTTGTCTTGGAACAAAGAGCGCGCTCGTTCTTGTTCCACCGACGGCGAGCTGCAGTCTGCGCGGGCGGAGTTTGACGGCGGTGCAACACCGGTGTTACGCAGAATTCTGTTACCGTCACATGTTGTGACCCGCGTTAACGCCGCACGAGCTTGCTGCCATTTAACCGCGTTTATCGGGACGAGGACACCGGAAGTCCTCAGACTGTCACGTCCTGTTCGAGGTTCGTTTTTGTGGCGGTAACAGAATCTGTCCGGTCACAGGCTGCACCGTAACACCTGTGTCCACCGGGGAAGGACGTGAACAGACCGGTAACGGGAAACGGCTACATCATGTTTACAAGCTTAACGGGGACGTTATCTCTCCCGGTGACTTCACTAACGGTACTTTTATATAAGTACAGTCCATTTACTTTAACGGCCTCCGCCGGGCGGGGACTGTCCTGCTTTCTCCCACCGAGCAGCTAACAAGGGTGCGTTTGATTCACGACCCGCTAAGCACCGTCGGACAGCAGGATCAGAATAAATAATTAAAAATCATTCTAAGATATTAAATCAACTGTTTCTGTCTGAAATGTCCAATTAAATTAAAATATATTAAAAATTAGATATTAGGTCAAGTAAAAATTAAAATGAAGTTTAAATGAAGTGAGTCAAATTATATTTATGTATATTATTAATACATATTTAGTGTATTAATAAACGATTGAACAAAAGTTAGACTCACAACAAACAAATGTTTGAGTGAAAAGTCAAAACTTGGACTTATTAAATTAACTTTAGTATAAAAAACAGGATAATAGATTATAGAGTGTTTATCTGAGGACTAATATAACTTAATGTGTTACAGTGGCCTGAATCTGCGCGGTGACAGATCTGTCCGTAACACCGGCCCGTGTCTCTTTAAGAGCCTCGTGTTGTTACAGGAAGTGTGAGGGGTGTTTCCAGCTGATCTGCACAACAGAAGGACCGTGAGTCCGAGCGCGGCTCAGCCCGACCGACCCGCTCCGCTCCTCGGCTTCCTCAGTCCGACCGACCCGCTCCGCTCCTCGGCTTCCTCAGTCCGACCGACCCGCTCCGCTCCTCGGCTTCCTCAGCCCAGCGGCCCCCGGCAGGTCTGCAGCCCGAACACTGAGCATCTTATCGGGGGTTGAATCCAGGTGTCCTCCGCTCTCTTTCTCCTCCAGCCGCCGTGAACCGGAGCCGTGAACCGGAGCCGTCGGTAGCTGTCAGCCCGGACTGTCATGATCCCGGCCCGGAGATGGCGTCCTTCCCCGGTTTGTGTCAGCCTGTCGGGCCCGCGGAGGAGAACGGAGAGCTGGACGGGTCCCTGCAGCAGATGCTGAAGGCCATCGCCGACGAGAGGAACCGACTGAACATCCGGCAGGAGATCAGCGGACTCGGTGAGCTCCGTTAATCGGTGCCCGGTCTGAGCCGGGTCATATTATAATGAACACGTTAATCACAGCAGCTGTAATAACGACAGACAGACAGGTACCTGTCTCACCTGTCTCACCTGTCTCAGGTGATCCACTGACCGGATCAAGGCCTCATGTTAAAGTAAAAGTACTCTGTTACTCTCAGAGTATCCGGATACTCTGTTACTCTCAGAGTATCCGGATACTCTGTAAATTTAAAGTATCCTTCGTAAGCCCCGCCCCCCTCTGGCTCTGTGCTCCAATCACAGTCGAGCAAATGCTACGTGTTAGCCACGCGTTAGCAACGTTCCAGCTAACTAACTAACCAGCTAGTTAATCTACCAGAACTGTTAGCCGGTTAGCTACGTGTCATGGATAACGCTAATTAGCTAACTAGCTAATTAGCTAGTTTAGATCAGTTGTTAGTTAGCTAGTTAGCTACCTAGCTTAAGTTAAAATGTGGCTATATGATAGTCTTTAGTTAGCTCATGTTAGCAACATTCTGGCTAACTAATATATCAATGATTAGCCAGCTAGCCAGCTAGTTAACTGTTAGCTAGCTAGTTAAAAGCTAATGTACTAGCTAACTAGCTAGTTTATATCAATTGTTATTCTGCTAGCACCGTGCTAACATTAGCTCCTTTAAGATGTGACTGTTATCTTTGAAATGTGGCTGACGAGCTAACGCGTGGCTAACGTGTGGCTAACGCGTGACCGAGGCTGGCTCAACTGTGATTGGAGCACAGAGCAAAGAGGGGCGGGGCTTATGAAGGGTGAAAGTGCAGTAGAAGTATAAAATATACAAAGTACTTCAAATACTCAGGAGTACAAATACACTAGAGCTAAGCTAAGCTAAGCTAACATGAACATGCTGATGACGTTAATGAATCATCAGATAAACACAGATGAAGACCATGCAGCTGATAGAAAGCTCTGCAGAGACTTCACTGTGATGTGTGTGTGTGTGTGTGTGTGTGTGTGTGTGTGTGTGTGTGTCTGTGTGTGTGTGTGTGTCTGTGTCTGTGTGTCTGTGTGTGTGTCTCTGTGTGTGTGTGTGTGTGTGTGTGTGTGTGTGTGTGTGTCTGATGGAGAAATCAATGCCGCTCTGTTCACGACTCATGACTTCATCACAGCTCGTCTCTGTTTGATATGAGAAGCTCTGTCCACACGATCACACTCAATTGAAATGAGTTTGTAATTAAAATAAAACATGACAGGTGAGTCATTAACTCCTGATCCATCAGCTCTGCACTCGATAATGTTACATTTTTTTATTTGGACTAAATGTGTTGATGAACTTAAAGAAAAATTAATTAATCAACGAAGAAAATAACAAAACCAACTCTGCATAAAGTGCCTCTAATGATAATATGACATGATCTTCATCGGCAGATTTCAGTGAATTAAATCTTAAATATTCATTTATTTTAGTTTTAATCCTTTAAATGACAGAAACACAAAGTGAATTATGTCAATCAAAGCGTCCACGCTCTTAATCCTGCATAACTTTAAGCCTTAATATAATGTGAACAGGTGAGTTGTATATAAATTCACCCTCAGTACAGTTGTCATGAACGGGGAAATTAGCTACAGAGACCAAAACTGTTTTTTGTACCAGGCTGTAAACATGTTTATTTCTGCTGTGAAGTTGGACATTTGGACATGGGGACTTATGGAGACTGACTCACTTCTGGAGCCAGCCTCAGGTGGACGTCAGAGGAACTGCAGGTTTCTTGATTTCAACAAACAAAAACCAAGTGATGAGGCAGAAAGACGTTTTCGTCCATGTTGGTTCAGAGACGTGATGAGATGATTCGTGATGGCGCCCACATGCAGGAGAGCTTCTCGTGTTTGAGCCGGTTCTGTTCAGTGTTTCGGGTCACGGGCCGTCCTGCAGCTGATGTTTCTTTATTCACAGTCTGTAGTCGGTGCCCTTGGATGGTCCTCTGCTGAGTGTGACTCAGGTCTGACAGCATCAACAGTGACTCAGTGATATGCTGCTTTATCACAGCTCCACTCTTATTTTGGTAGGTTCGTTCATCCTGTCAGGACTCAGGGTTTCTGTTTATCTGTCAGTCAGCGTGTCATCGTCTCTGGTCCAAGCGGCCTGATGTATCTGTGCAGGTTTGTGTCACGACAGAAACCAAAATCTGTTGTTGTGAGACTGAAATCAGGAAGTTGGATGAGCATCAACAACCAAAAACCAAAAATCCTGCCGAGCAGGTTCATCACGTTCGACCCAGCGAGTCACTTCATGTTCTTTCATTTATTATCAGAAGGTTCAGATCCATGTCAGGACCAAGCGGCTCCAGAACTGTCTAATATCAGCAGGGAACAATCCATTTCCAGGGTTCCCATGTGTCCTGGAAAACCTGGAAAACAGTTGACTAATTTTCCAGTCATGGAAAATGAGAGAGAAGTTGTTGTGATTACACAGAATGTGAAACGTAATGAATGAATTCAAAGAGCTGAGCTAACTGTGAAACAGCAGCTCAGACAGGAAGTGACACATGAACATGGATGATTCAGGTTTCGTTACCTCCCGACACACCAGCGTATCCCTCCACGGTGAAATAGGGCTCCTCCGCCTGCTATAAATACACCGACGTGAGCTTTAATGTGGAGCAGCTCTTTGTTCACAGATCGATGGATGGAGATCTGAACGACGTGGCCGAGTTACTGTAAAAATAGTCTGTGACTCACCGACACACAAATGATTCCAAACCTGCTGAATGTTTCAAATGAAACACGAACACGTTTCTCTGTCATCGTCTCTAAGCACATATGTGTTGTGGTATACGGCTGCAGGACCTGCAGACAGACGGAGAGCACAGCGGGGGGTCTTCCATCTGTTTACATTGTACTGTGTGTTTGAGGAGAAGCCGAAGCTGACCGAGCAGTTTGGAAACGTTTCCGATCACAACAACAAGCTGCTCTGGTTGCGTCACTTACTTCCTCTTCTTTGCAACAACAGAAGACATGGCAGCAATGTCCATACATGCTGCAGCTCCTGTTCTGGCACGACACCAGCTCTTCACCTTCACAACCAGAAAACATTTCCTCCATATTCTGAGTTTACTGACTGACTTCAAAGTTACTTTAGATTTTGATAGATTGTTCTGACAAACAAAAGTCAGGTGAGCTGACAGGAAGTATGGTTGAACAACGGGAACAAAGAAGATTCCTGAGGACTTACAGGAAGAACAATGTGAGTGTTTCACTGTTTTCTGTCATTGTACAGATCAAATTCACCTTTTAAAGCTTGGACCTGGATCTGTCCTTGGACCTGGATCGGTCCTTGGACCTGGATCGGTCCTTGGACCTGGATCGGTCCATGGACCTGGTTGGGTGTGTTTCAGAGGTGTCTGTTGAAGACACCAACATGAATTAAAATCACGTCACGCCGCGTCAACCAGCTGCAGGTTCCTGTGTGGAGACTCTTTGTTCAACCTGCTGCGTGTCATCAGCTCCACCACTTCACACAGGAGATGCAGCATCACATGACGCAGTAATTCATTCGACCTGAACACATGACGGAGGTGACACAAAGTCACATGGTTTACAGTCACTCTATAGCAGAACCTCTTTATATAAAACACCAGCTGACCACAGAGCTGAGACCTAACAGGTCATTTCAAGTTCAAATAAAGTAGCCTGAACGTGGAGGTGGGACTAATGAGTCAATAAAAGATCATCTCATCTCTTATTTTAATATCAAGAGGGAGTCTAACCCAACTGCCAGGTTGGGAACCACGGTTTGGTTCTCATGGTCATTGATCTGGTTCCTTTAGACAGCTCTAGTGGTCCTGTATGGGTTCTGGTGTTCACCGAGGAGGTTTCCAGGGTCCTACAGGAGAGTCTAGACTCTAGAGGTCCTTTGGTTCTTCTACTAATCATTGAATGAGTTCTGGTGTCCCTGTAGGAAGGTTCTAGTGCTAATTCGGGAGGTCAGGGTCAGTGAGGTGATTCAATGGAACCTATGGGTGGTTATAGTGGTTATGTGGATGTTTATAGTTTGCTTTGTGGTCATCGAGAAGGTTGTTGTGGTTCTTTAAGAAGTTATATTGGTTATTGAGGAGGATTTACGGATCTTTAGGTGGTTCTTGTGGTCCTTTTTTAGGAGTTCTCTTTGGAGGTTGTTGGTCATTAAGGAAGTTCTAGTGAAGCTTTAATATTTGAAGGATTCTTTAGCTGGTAGATTCTGGAGCAACTTCCTGTTTCAGTCTCATTTCTAACTGTAACTCTTGAGGAATTTAAACCTGAGTGGTTCAGTCAGTACTGAATGTTTCTGTTCATCCATCCATCCATCCATCCTTTTGTTCATCCTTTCATCCAGGTCACTGGAGCTTTGACAGAGTGTCAGTACGCTCCCACCATGTATTATATAACTGTAATGAAAAATACAACAGCTCGACCGTGGCTCATGATATTTCTCCTCGCTGCCAGCAGAGATAGATTTTGGAGTGATAGTGCACCGGGCTTCGTAACACAGTTGATGTATTTTTAAAATGGGATACGCAGCTGTAAACAGACTTTTATGATGTGCAGGACGGCCGAATATGAAAGTTGTCAACTGATTTTCAAAAGAAACTTTCCAGACCAAACGAGTACTTCAACATCTGAGAGCGATGGTACGATGAGCAGTTAGCATCCTACCAGTAGGTGAAGGGTACAGGTCATAACGGACACTGATGTCTGAGGAAAACAATCAAGGTCCAAGCTGTCTAGAAACTACGAGGGCCTTCAGTTGAGTTCTTCTTCTGTCTCGGACGGTGTTTCCTGTTGCTGTTCAGATGTGACGTTCTGTTTGCCAGAAGGTTGTGTTCACTGACTCACCTCTGTCCGGGAAGAACATCCTTCATGCCAAGTCTGACTGGACGGAGGCCAGAGGTCGTGTCCGAGCTTCGGTTGGCTGTCGGCCTGAACACAGAGCTGTCGAGTTGTTACTCACATTCTACCATAGCATCTCATTACAGATACTTCGTTAGCTGGACATTGAAGCTCAGACCTCAGAAATGTTGGGTGTCACCTCATCGTGGGCTTCTCACCTGGTCCCACCAGAATCTCTCCAAAGTTCCACTTGATGTCAGTCAGGTTGCCCAAGTTGTCTCAGCAGTTTCTCAGCCGTGCAGGTCACAGTGTCTGCTGAAGGTTGTCACAGGTAACTGGACCTGCTTAGTTTCTCAAGGCTGACACCTTGAGGGACATGTGACTCATGGACTTCTGTGTTTCTACTGAAGGAGCTCTGGATCAGGTCGACCTTCTTCTGTTTCAGCTCAGGTGTTTAAATGAAATGAAAGTCTGAGGCGATCAAAGCAAACAAGGTTAATCCTGATGCCCAACGTTAAATCAACATAATCCACTTTGTGCTGTGAAATGAAATGAAATGCCAACACAACGTTCACATCACACAGCTGATCGTCTCCACTCTGTGTTCACACCTTCTTCAACCGAATACACCTGAACATGAACTTCCTCCAGCTCGTCATGAAGTGAAGCCTGACAGAGTTAATTAATGCTGACGGAGTTCAGCTAACGATGAAGAAGTCTGATGAAGGGTAAACAGGATTTCAGGCTCTTGAAGCTTCAAACAGGAGATCAAACGAGCTCTCCAGGCCTGAGGGAAGCAGCCGCTCTAACAGGAAGTTCAACTAAATGCCATGTCATCCTCTGCCCGGTTGCCTGGCAACAGTTGCCGGGCGGCAGGCAGGTACCTCGGCCTGTAGAAAGGTAGCAGAGACCCCCTCCGTCCTCCACCCCCGAGGTGATGGAGGGCAGGTGGACCACGCTTCCTTTATGATGTCCGGTCATTTTTCAAAATAAAAGCATCATTTATCAGCTCTTCTGTGGCTGACACTTCCTGTTTGTTTGTGTGTTTTTGCAGGTTGTTTTAAGGATGACCGCATCGTGTTCTGGACCTGGATGTTCTCCACGTACTTCATGGAGAAGTGGGCTCCTCGGCAGGACGACATGCTGTTCTACGTCCGCAGGAAACTCGCCTACGTCAGCGCCGACAACACAGAGGGCAAAAAGGTGACGAGCTGTGATTTATTCAAGGTTTCCTGATCCAGACGGCGTCGCAGGTCGAGCACAGGCAGCACACCTGATCGTGTCAGCACGGAGATACGAGGTCTCCACAAGACAGGAATGGTTTCCATGGTTACACTGTGAATATATATGTGTGTGTGTGTGTGTGTGTGTGTGTGTGTGTGTGTGTGTGTGTGTGTGTGTGTGTGTGTGTGTGTGTGTGTGTGTAAAACACCACAAACATCCTCGTTACAGTTTGTTGAAAACAGGAAGTGAAGAAAATAAAAGTGCTGAATCAGCGTCCTCACATCGTCGTTACAGAGTTCACATTGTTCCGAGCGTCACGTAACCAACGTGATCACGTGATCACAGGAAGCCTTCACGTCATTGGACAACTCTTTGTTTGAGTTGAGCGAGTGTGTTTGCTGTTATTTCATAACTTCAGCTTTTATTTTGACACGTCAACGTGACGATGTGTCGTCCTATCACAGGTGTGTCCAGGTGAGTCTGAACACACGAGATCATCTACAAACATGTTGTTTGTCTTTCTGGGTTAGAAAGATATTTAGTTATTTCCTCGTTATGAACTCTGACCTCTCCGTTCTTTGATGTTAGACGGCTCACACACTCCTCCTGTTGTTGTCATAGTAACACACCTCGTCACGTTAATGATGTTCTGATGAAGTGTGTCTGTTTTCAGGTGGAGGTGGAGGTTTACAGGAGAGACTCCAAGAAGCTGCCGGGCCTCGGTGACCCAGACATCGACTGGGAGGAGAGCGTCTACCTGAACCTCATCCTGCAGAAGGTGACGACGCTCAGGACTGGAGCTTTAACTTGAACTCATGTTCGTATGTGATCGTCTCGAATAATCAGAGAGTGCACACGTCAAACTTCATTTTGATCCATTCGTCAGAGTTAGATATTTTTCTCACCTCATGAGGCGACCAAAGCCGTTCAGTCATCCTCGTGATAAAACGTCTGGGACTAAAATCCTTCGACCACGCGAGTTTCTACAGAACGATCGACTCTAGAGAGACTTCAGCATTCAGAGTTTTAGATTCTCATTGATGCTTGAAAGGAAAGAATGAGGCGATCACACTGGTTCTTCTTTTTATAAAAATGATATGATGAACAGATGTAAACACTGGTGAAGAGGAATTATCTTTGTATGCAGATGTTGTTCTATCTTCACACTAACCTGAAAACTCTTCTACCTTCCAGCTGGACTACGTGGTGACGTGTGCCGTCTGCACGCGCTCAGACGCAGGAGACATCCACATCCACAAGAAGAAATGTCAGGTAGGAAAGTCAGACTCAGCTCCACCTCTGTCTTGACTCCAGAGCAGCTCTGATCAGCTCCGTCCTGTATTCATTCTGTCCGTGATGTTCACAGGAAGTGTTTGCGTCTCCCAGCAAACACGCCATGGACAGCAAAGGAGAGGAGTCCAAGATGAGCTACCCCAACATCTTCTTCATGATCGACAACTTTGAGGAGGTGACGTAGTCTGAGCATGTGTCGTCTTACTACGTCTTCCTTTAACACCACAGTGTGGAGTGGTGTAAAGATGCTGGAGGTCTCAGTAAAGTCCGCTCGGTGCTGCCGGTTAATGAAGTGTGACTCCATGTGTTTTCAAAAAACAAGCTCCGGTGTTAACGCCTCGTTTTCTGGGTCGACTGGAGACTCAGATTTCTCTCCTGGAAGGAATCGATGAACGATCTTCTGCCTGAAGCAGCTGAAGCAGACAGACACACAGAGGTGAATGATACAGACATGAAGCTCTCTGCAGGTGCAGTAATGTTTTCTTGTCCATTCTGTGCGTAGGTGTTCAGTGACATGACGGTGGGCGAGGGGGAGATGGTCTGTGTGGAGCTGGTGGCCAGCGACAAGAGCAACACCTTCCAGGGAGTCATCTTCCAGGGCTCGATCCGCTACGAGGCCCTCAAGAAGGTCTACGACAACCGGGTGAGAAAGTGCAGCCTCTGTGCCAAACGCTCACGGCTGTTCACACGAAGGCAACAAGTTCAGACTGCAAACATTCAGAGTCACCCAGCGAGTCAGCTGAGGGTCTGTGCTTGTTCTCTGCAGGTGAGCGTCGCTGCTAAGATGGCCCAGCGGATGTCGTTTGGTTTCTACAAGTACAACAACATGGAGTTTGTGAGGATGAAGGGTCCGCAGGGCAAAGGTCACGCTGAGATGGCCGTCAGCAGGGTGCCGACAGGTGACACCTCGCCCTGCGGCACCGAGGAGGACCAGGTGTCACCTCTGCACGAGAGGGTGAGGAAAACAAACACACACACACACACACACACACACACACACACACACACACACACACACACACACACACACACACACACAGGGTAACCTGGATGCAGTGATAGACAGAACGCTCACAGCAGTCAGTCAGAACTGAAACCTCTCTGATGAGAGACGAGGCGTCTTCAAACAGGCACTTTGACCTGAATAAAGTAATCGTCTTCTTCCAGGTGACGTCCTTCAGCACGCCACCGACTCCAGAGAGAAACCGTCCCTCCTTCTTCTCGCCATCTCTGAGGCGGAAAGTTCCCCGAAACCGAAACGCAGAGATGAAGAAGTCTCACTCCGCCAACGACAGCGAGGAGTTCTTCAGGGAGGAGGAAGACGAAGGTACGGACTGGACATGACATGGACGTGGACTGGACATGGACAGGACATGGACCTGTCTGACTGTTTGATGAAGCTGTCTCTCTGTCTGTCTGTCTGTCTGTCTGTTTCAGACCTTCACACCGCCACCAACCTCCGCTCTCGCTCGCTGTCCGGTACCGGACGCTCGCTGGTCGGCTCCTGGCTCAAACTCAACCGGACCGAAGATTACTTCCTGCTCTACTCGCACCTGACCTACGTCACCCTGCCGCTGCACCGCATCACCACAGGTCAGAGGTCACGCGGGTCATTCATTGGTCGTTAATTAGTTAAGTAGTTAATTACTGAATGGTTTAACAGAGGTTCTGTTGACGTGGCCTGTGTGTTCCTCTGTCAGACATCCTGGAGGTGAGGCAGAAGCCCATCCTGATGACATAGCAGAGCTGGATCAGCATCACTACCAAGTGCCTCCTGCATCAGGCCCCTGAGACGACAGCAGCGCCCCCCGGTGTCCACACCGAGACCACCACCCACCCTGAGACCAGTCGGAGGAGACGCCAAACCAACCAGCCAATCGAGAAGTGCCTCTTCTTCTTTTCAGTTCCCGCTGCGTCCGAGGTCGTCTCCACGGAAACGGGGCCCGGCGACGGGATCACATGACCTCGGTGTGAAAAGGCACTGGCTGAACTCTGACCAGGAAGTGAAGACTGTGCGTTTTGTTGTAAATATCCTGCTGCTTTACTGAGACGCCTCGACTGACCCGACACGGTTCTGTTTTTAAAATGTCTACGACCACGTGACAGGAAGTGGTCGTAAACGCCGGATTCACTCCTGACAGCAGACGTGACATCACCAACCAGCCGCTCCACTTCTTTTTATTCACTAACACTTGTGTTTCTTAATTACTCGTCATAACTTTGGTTCATTTGTTCCAAAGGTTCAGGAAGAGAAGCACACGAGAATCTGTCAGCAGCTGTTTGAAGACTCAGTTTCCTTTTTATGGATTTATAAACCAAACACGAGTCAACGCTTCAGTTTGAACTGAGTTTAAAATCTGACTCATAGGGAGGTCAAAGAAGCCGAGAAAAACTGAAGTTAATAAATGTAAACGAGAAACGCTCTGACAGCTCGTTAGTCTGAATCAGCTCGTTAAAGACTCATTCTTCTTCTTCTTCTTCTCTTCTTTCTTCTTCTGTTAGTAACAGCCAAAAAGTTTTTATTTCAGGTTTTTCACTTTCTTTGGATTTCGAACACGAACTGTCGTCGACCTCAGTGGATCGTCGTCGTGTTTGATTGGTCGACTCTTCACCTCCACGTTAAAAACAAACGATCACAATATTCCAGCTTCAACTTTTTACGTCTTTTATTGAAAAAACTGCGACTCACAAACTGGAAGTGACTTGAAAAAAAAAACAAAGTGTTGGCGTGACGACGATTAAAGGGAAATCTCTGCAGGAACAGGAAGTGACCTCGCTGGTTGGACGGTGTTTGTCTGGTTTCCTCCTCTTTGCTCCTGAAGCCTTAAACTCTGCGTGACTTTAATGTTTGTTCACTTCAAGATGATTCTTCTTCTTCTTCACGTGAGAAACGTTTCATGAATCGAGTCTTAACAGGAAACTTTCACATCGAGGAGAAAACAAACGAACTCGAACGTCACAGACACGTGAAACCTGAATGATTAGATTCAGATTTTTGAGTTCATCAGACCGAGCAGTCGATGATTGTTGGAAACGTTTCGATGTGACATTTCTGTGTTTTTGTCATTTTCACATTATCACACTCAGAATAAAAATCTGAACGTGTCTGAGACAAAAACAGACTTTAACCCACAAATATTGATCAGCTCGTTAAGGTCACCTGTGGCTCGTCAGGGTCACCTG
>JAFMOB010000641.1:0-32500 GCA_018985215.1 Larimichthys polyactis
ATCAGCCTCACCGTCGACTACAACTTCCCCAAGAAGGCGCTGGTGGTGACCATCGTCGGCGCCCGCGGCCTGCCCGCCATGGACGAGCAGGCGGGCAGCTCGGACCCGTACGTGAAGATGACAATCCTGCCGGAGAAGAAGCATCGCGTGAAGACCCGCGTGCTAAGGAAGACCCTGGACCCGCTATTCGACGAGACCTTCACCTTCTATGGCGTGGCCTACAGCTCGCTGCCCGAGCTCACCCTGCACTTCCTGGTCCTCAGCTTCGACCGCTTCGCCCGCGATGACGTCATCGGGGAGGCTGTGGTGCCGCTGAAAGGCGTGGACCCGAGCACGGGCCGGGTCCACCTGAGCCAGCAGATCACAAAGAGGAACATGCAGGTGAGTCCACGACCTGGTCCGGTCCGGTCTGTGATTTGAAACCAGAGACAGTCATGAAGAGAAATTCATGACGAGGCTCGTTAATATTCAGGCTCGTTAATATTCTGACTCGTTAATATTCTGGCTCGTTAATATTCTGGCTCGTTATTATTCTGACTCGTTAATATTCTGACTCGGTATTATTCTGACTCGTTAATATTCAGGCTCGTTAATATTCAGGCTCGTTAATATTCTGACTCGTTAATATTCAGACTCGTTAATATTCAGACTCGTTAATATTCAGGCTCGTTAATATTCAGACTCGTTAATATTCAGACTCGTTAATATTCAGGCTCGTTAATATTCAGACTCGTTAATATTCAGGCTCGTTAATATTCAGGCTCGTTAATATTCAGGCTCGTTAATATTCAGACTCGTTAATATTCAGACTCGTTAATATTCAGGCTCGTTATTATTCTGTCTCGTTAATATTCAGGCTCGTTAATATTCAGACTCGTTAATATTCAGACTCGTTATTATTCTGACTCGTTAATATTCTGACTCGTTAATATTCAGACTCGTTAATATTCAGGCTCGTTAATATTCAGGCTCGTTAATATTCAGACTCGTTATTATTCTGACTCGTTAATATTCTGACTCGTTAATATTCAGGCTAATTAATATTCTGACTCGTTATTATTCTGACTCGTTAATATTCAGGCTAATTAATATTCTGACTCGTTAATATTCAGTCTCTCCTGTCGTTGTTGTTGTTCTGGTTCTGACCCGTGTGTCATCGAGGTAATCAGATTACAGTGTGTCTGTCTTTATCAGGTTAAAATGTCTGACGAGGTCACATGTTAAGACCAGCTGTCTGATGACATCATCGTCCATGTGACATCATAGACAGACATCTGTTTGTCAGACTGAGCTGGGACGCCGTGTTTCTGCTGCAGTCACCATGACGACAGACAAACTGTTTGTTTGGATCCACGAGTCGAGAACACGTTACATCTCCACTCGCTCAGTGAATAAACGTGATGGACAGTTCATTAAACCGGTTCTGGTTCTGTATGAATAATTATGTTTCATTGTGTGTGTGTGTGTGTTTCAGTGTGAGACTCGTGGCGAGCTGCTGGCGTCTCTGTCCTACCAGCCGGTGTCTCATCGTCTCAGCGTGGTCGTCCTGAAGGCTCGACACCTCCCGAAGATGGACATCACCGGCCTGTCAGCAAGTGAGTGGCCCAGAGCAGAGCATTGTGGGAATTTGTGTCTCTTCTGAACACGATTGGTCAGCTTTGTGTAACGTTGCCATGGTTTCCCCCGTAGACCCGTACGTGAAGGTGAACGTCTTCTACGGACGCAAACGCATCGCCAAGAAGAAAACCCACGTGAAGAAGTGCACGCTGAACCCGGTCTTCAACGAGTCCTTCATCTACGACATCCCGCCCGAGCTGCTGCCCGAGATCTCCGTGGAGTTCCTGGTGGTCGACTTCGACCGGACCACCAAGAACGAGGTTCTGGGCCGCCTGCTGCTCGGCCTGCACAGCCCCGCCCCCTCCGGCGCCACCCACTGGCGGGAGGTGTGCGAAAACCCCCGCCGGCAGATCTCCAAATGGCACAACCTGAGCGAGTACTGAGGGAGCCAGCGGAGAGCACGAGCAGCTGGGAAAGACTCAGTGTACAACACACACACACACACACACACACACACACACACACACTCTGTTGTGATCATAGGTAAACACACACACACTCTGTCTGTTTTCTCTCTCGACCTCACGACATTCGCAGTCCAATAAAAAGCTGCAGTTTTTGTTTTTTTCAGCCAATCGATGAAAAGAAGAACGAGCTGTTTTTAAAAGAAACCATGACATCATCGGACTGTTCCATGTGTGCGTGTTGACGGGGGAGGAATGATCCAAAAGAAAAAGAGTCCCCCCTCTTGCTGTTGTTGATCATCATCGCATGTCTGTCCACGATCGACAGGAAGTCCGACGTGATGAAAATATTCACTAACACTGCATATAATAAACCAACGCTGAGTATATCCCATAATAACCCTCCGCAGGACCAGAGAAGAACCACCAGACTGCCCGTCTGTCTGCCCGTCTGTCTGCCCGTCTGTCTGTGTGATGGCAGCATGCTGCACAGAGGAAACGTTGAATGAACGTTTAAACAACCCTGACCCTGGAGGAGGTGGACTGCAAAGGACTGTGGGTAACTGAGGCGGGTTCCATCCGTGTTTGTCACGTGACGTTGTTTTTAAGTTTCAGAATCAGCTGTGGCAGCCGATGACGTTTGTCTCCATCGTGACTTCACCCTGAAACATCAAGACGGACGTAAACAGGAAGTCCCTGTAGCACCACGAGCTAACACGACTGCTCTGTAAATGTTTGGGGGAAATATGCTAAGTTATGCTAAGCTAACTGTTATTTACTCATATCATATAATTTCCAACCATCATTATTAAATTATTCAAGTTTCAGCTCAAATGTTAGCACGCTAACGTTAGCTTTGTCAGTTGGTTCAGTTAGCTATGCAACAGTTAGCCTGCAGTCAGCGGCTGTAAATATTTATAATCTGTACGTAACAACAGACTGAGCTGATCACTTATAAACACTGATGTTAACTCAAGGCTAAGTTATTTTGAGGCTACTTTAGCTGAAGGCTAAGTTAGCTGAAGGCTAAGATAGCTTGAGGCTAAGTTAGCTTGAGGCTAAGTTAGCTGAAGGCTAAGATAGCTTGAGGATAAGTTAGCTTGAAGCTAAGTTAGCTTGAGGCTAAGTTAGCTTGAGGCTAAGTTAGCTGAAGGCTAAGATAGCTTGAGGATAAGTTAGCTTGAGGCTAAGTTAGCTGAAGGCTAAGTTAGCTGGAGGCTAAGATAGCTTAAGGCTAAGTTAGCTGAAGGCTAAGATAGCTGAAGGTTAAGATAGCTTGAGGCTAAGTTAGCTTGAGGCTAAGTTAGCTGAAGGCTAAGATAGCTTGAGGCTAAGTTAGCTTGAGGCTAAGTTAGCTGAAGGCTAAGTTAGCTGAAGGCTAAGATAGCTTGAGGCTAGGTTAGCTTGAGGCTAAGTTAGCTGAAGGCTAAGATAGCTTGAGGATAAGTTAGCTTGAGGCTAAGTTAGCTTGAGGATAAGTTAGCTTGAGGCTAAGTTAGCTGAAGGCTAAGTTAGCTGAAGGCTAAGATAGCTTGAGGATAAGTTAGCTTGAGGCTAAGTTAGCTTGAGGCTAAGTTAGCTGAAGGCTAAGATAGCTTGAGGATAAGTTAGCTTGAGGCTAAGTTAGCTGAAGGCTAAGATAGCTTGAGGCTAAGTTAGCTGAAGGCTAAGATAGCTGAAGGCTAAGATAGCTTGAGGCTAAGTTAGCTGAAGGCTAAGATAGCTTGAGGATAAGTTAGCTTGAGGCTAAGTTAGCTGAAGGCTAAGATAGCTTGAGGCTAAGTTAGCTGAAGGCTAAGATAGCTGAAGGCTAAGTTAGCTGAAGGCTAAGATAGCTGAAGGCTAAGATAGCTTGAGGCTAAGTTAGCTGAAGGCTAAGATAGCTGAAGGCTAAGATAGCTCGAGGCTAAGATAGCTCGAGGCTAAGATAGCTGAAGGCTAAGATAGCTTGAGGATAAGTTAGCTTGAGGCTAAGTTAGCTGAAGGCTAAGATAGCTTGAGGCTAAGTTAGCTGAAGGCTAAGATAGCTTGAGGATAAGTTAGCTGAGGGCTAAGATAGCTGAAGGCTAAGATAGCTCGAGGCTAAGATAGCTCGAGGCTAAGATAGCTGAAGGCTAAGATAGCTCGAGGCTAAGTTTGAACAGCTGCTGATTTCAGGAGGTAAAAATGGCGTCACAGAGGTGACGTCAACAGTCTTGTTCCGTGTACTGGTCCTTTCTGAGCCACGCCCCCTTTCACTATGTGCTCCAATCACAGTTGACTTAGCCTTGGTCAGCTTCCTCCTTTCCTGAACTTAGATATGCTACGTGTTAGCTTAGATATGCTACGTGTTAGCTTAGATATGCTACGTGTTAGCTTAGATATGCTACGTTTTAGCTTGTCTGTGCTGAAAAGAAAAAATCCATTTTGAAAGCTAATGTTAGCAAAATGCTAATGTTAACTAATACTAACTAGCTAACTAATAATAATTGCTTGCTACGTAGCATATATTAGTTGGCTAGTTAGCAAGCATTTTGCTATCATTAGCTAACTTACGATGTCACTTTTATTTTTAACCATCTTCAGAGGAGCTAACACGTAGCATCTCTAAGCTAACACGTAGCATCTCTAAGCTAACACGTAGCATCGCTAAGCTAACACGTAGCATCTCTAAGCTAACACGTAGCATCGCTAAGCTAACACGTAGCATCTCTAAGCTAACACGTAGCATCTCTAAGTACAGGAAAGGAGGAAGTTGATGGAGGGTTGCTCAACTGTGATTGGAGCACAGAGTGAAAGGGGCGGGGCTTTTGACATCATTATTTAATGTAACGTAACGATGTTTGTTTGATGCTAAGCTAAGCTAACAGAGCTGATTCAGTTGATTAAAGCTGATGAAGATTTTAAATGTTCTGAACACCTGCAGGTCCATCAGAACCAGGTCTCACACTGGACTTCATATATGTTCATGAAAGGTGAACTTTCACTTCAAGTCAGGAAACATGTGGACAGGTGTTCATGTGGACAGGTGGACAGGTGTTCATGTGGACAGGTGGACAGGTGTTCATGTGGACAGGTGGACAGGTGTTCATGTGGACAGGTGTTCATGTGGACAGGTGGACAGGTGTTCATGTGGACAGGTGTTCATGTGGACAGGTGTTCATGTGGACAGGTGGACAGGTGTTCATGTGGACAGGTGTTCATGTGGACAGGTGTTCATGTGGACAGGTGGACAGGTGTTCATGTGGACAGGTGTTCATGTGGACAACCTGTTTAACCTCCACAGAACATTGAGAGAACGACGAGACAAGCTGTTGATGAGGTCATCAGGATAAACGAGGTGATGAAGCTTTAATTAATTAACCCTGAGCTGATGAAGTCAAGATGTTAGAGACACGCCGAGCTGCCACACACTCACCTGAACTCACCTGAACTCCTCCCTCCTTCTTTCCTATCTCTGGTTTAAAGTCACAGCTCGTTAACTCTTCATATTAATAATGTTTGTTACTTTGAATCATAAAGGCTGAAGCATGTTGGGCTCTGAACCGGCCCTGGTCCTGGCCCTGAAACCGGCCCTGGTCCTGGGACCGGGATCAGGAACCGGCCCTGGTCCTGGGACCGGGATCAGGAACCGGCCCTGGACCTGGTCCCAGCCCCGGTCCTGGCCCTAGTCCTGGTCCCGGTCCTGACCCCGGTCCTGGCCCCGGGCTGGTCCTGGCCCCGGCCCCGGTCCTGGTCCTGGATGTAGATTTGTACAGATTGAAGATGTGGTTTCCTTCCTGTGTGTCCTCGGAGCTTTAGTGTTTGAGCGCCCCCTGCTGTAGACCTGATGCTAACCTCTGTGTTAGAATCCTTAACTCTGATTGGACGTGCAAATAAAACAAGTTAGCCTCGTTTGTCTGCAGCTCGTTAATGATGTCATGTCTAATTAATCACACACACCTTTATATAACATCTGAACACTGCTCTTGTCACTATGACGACCCCACATTCTTTACTCAAGTACAAGTATCGATACCTGTGACTCGAGTAAAAGTTGAAGAGAAACAAAAGAGAAAAAAGTCAAAATGCGATCACCATCTAAACGCAAGAGTAAAGACCATGATTTGAAAATGTAGGGAGTAGAACGTACGGATACTTATGCTTAAATGTAAGAAGTAAAAGTCAAAAGTTATAATAGTGAAGTAAAGTATAGATACCCGATTACATACAGCTGATCTGAGGTCAGATTGAATCTTTCAGGAAGTCATGTGACACATAAGCCCCGCCTCTGGTTTCCTCTGAGCTCTGATTGGATGCTGCACAGACTGTCAAAGTAAAAGTTCTGTAATATGCACCTGCTCTTATTTTATAAGGCTGTCTACATCCTGTCTGCGGTCATGATGTAATACTCGGGTTTGACCAGCAGGTGTCAGACTCTGATCTCTGAACTGGTTCTCCATCCAGCTGCTCCAGAACCAGAACCGTAGCCTGCAGTTAGCAGCTGTTAACATCTGTACGTAAACCGGCCAGTACGAGGTCCTTGTCCTTTAAAATAAGTGAGACTGTAGCCTGCATGAGAGTCGGTGGGAGTTCAGAGAACAAAAAAGATTCATTAAACAAGTCCATTAAAACTGGAGCTCATTTATCAAAGAATTCTACTGGAAATCCATCCGGACCTGGACTCTTCCCTGTTTGCATGGACGAAGCTGCTCGTCTAAGTTCAGCAAGAGTGACCCTGGTTCCTAACAGACCCAGGGTCTACTCTGGGAATGTGACGAGAGCTAAAGAAGTGGGCGAGGGCAGAGGAGCCGGTCGCATGTTCAGAAGAAGATAAAGACACATCGAAGTGTCTGAAGTGTTCTTCATTAGTTTGGGAACCTGATGAGGTTCGAATTTGTGGAATTTGTTGAGAGGACGCTGTCTGACGTAAGTAGTGAGCAAGTAGTCAGACCCTCCAGGAATTCACGATGATGCGATTTGCAACTTCAACGTAACTTCAGTGAATCCTCGTGAATTCAGGGCGGTGTTGTAATTTTAACCACTCACCGCGATTTTTCCGCAGCAGTCTGCCCGGGGGATTGAAGTCGGCGGGTCAGGGACGGCCGCACGGTGCGGGAGGATCCCTTAGTGGGACCTCTCCCCGGCGCTGGCTGGCCCCCGCCGGGGGCATTTACTCTGCGGCGGTGCACAGCGTCCGGCTCTGGGTCGGCTCGGAAAAGGCTTGAGGGCGAAAGTGCAGCCGCGAGCTTTACAGCGCCCACCCGCCTGGACCTCGCCGCTTCCCAGGGCCGTGGACTTAGTGCTCGCTGCGCCCTCTACCGGGCCCCCGGCGCGACTGTCGAAACGCAACTTATCGCAACTTTCACTTCCTCCCGCAACAAAAATGTAAAAAGCACTGCAACTTTCACTGCAATTTATTTGAAAACCTCGTGCAACATCAGGCATTTAGGCTGCAACTATTTGAAAAAAGGCAGTGAAATCCTGGTGGGACTGGGTAGCCGGCTTGCTTTATGCCACGCTCACAGTACGTGGATCTGGACAGCAGGAGGTCTTCAGCCTGAGCAGAAGCGAGCCGTTCTTTAAAAGTATCAGGTGATGGGGAAGGAGCGTACATATTGAAGAAGTCGAGGGCGAGGCTTTAGCGTGGTGCGGGTGTAACAGAGTTAGAAATGCACTTTATTAGTTCATATTTTCAATTTGTATTTGTAAGTTTTATTTATCATTGTATGATTATTTGGAGTATTTGTGAATTTGATCTCTATGAGTTATCTTCATTTACCACTATATTATACATTTTCCAAGTGTTAATCACCTCCTGCACTCCGCCCTTTTCGTTCCTCCTGGGCTTCTGTAGCCCCGCCCCTCTGCCCTCACAGTCCCGTTATGTTCTGATGAGGGTAAGTTGTGTGGAAAATACAGCAGTAATATTGTTTTAATTTCTGTGAAAACGTAGTAATTTATGTTGAAATATTCGGTGAATATTATTCTCTGTTATATTATTTCTGTCACCAAGTTGTTTTGTGTTGCTTTGTACCGTTAATATAAGAGTTATAGATGTTTTTAGTTTCGCGTTTTTGGCGCGATTTGTTCGTGCAGTCTGTAACATGTAGCATTAGCTTGCTAGTTTGCACTTGCTGGCGGTGCTAACATAACGTGTGCATGTTTAGGAGCAGAGGTGTAGAAGGAGGACACAGAAGATTAATAATCTATGTTGATGTCTTCTGCAGGTATGTGTTTTTCTTTTTGGCTTATGAATTTTGTTTTGTTACTTCACCCCACGCTGTGTTCATTTTGCCACTAGGTGGCATTGTTTTCTTGTTTGTTGATATATATATCGTTGTTCTATAAAACATTTTTCTGTAAACATTTTAAACTTCTGCTCAGACAGTCCCGTTATGTTCTGATGAGGAATAAATACGAGAAAGCAGCATCTTGAGTCGTCTTCCTTCATGCCCGAACACACACCCGTTACACTGGTGCCGTGACCCTTTGGATCTTCAGATCAGCTTGATGCTCATCGCCGTGGATGCTGTGCTACTACCCTGATCTGCATTTCAAGATTTTTATGCGGTCAGGTTTATGAGAGACTGTGGTTCAGGGCACTCTGCGTTAACTTTGTATTTTACCCTCAGTGCGTTGATGACTTTTAATTGCTGATATATTCCCTGTTAACTTGTTTTTCTACTTCATTTTGTTTCTGTGTAAATACACAACGCAAGTACATTTATTGGTTAAAAGCAGCTGTTGAAATAACGATGGATGGGTTTAGTAGTCCAACTTTACCTAAAGGTAGGGGTGTTTGGTTCAGTAATATTGCTGACAGTAGGGCTGTGGGACATTCAAAGTTCACACCTGAGGGTTGTGCAGAATCAGGGTTAGGTTTGAGCCCAGGTTGTACTCCTGTGGGTGGGATAATGAGGGAGGGTCCCCTTACTTCCACACCCCGCAGTGATGTTGATGATGTTCGCCACCTCACAGACATGGTAGGGCAGTTAGGTGCTCAAATTGGTGAATCCATTGTTGCTAAGCTAATGTCAGCTGGTGTTGTTAACATGAATAGTGACCACCAGACTATTCCAGCCACCCAGAACACACCATGTGACGTTAACAGACATGACCTCCCACATGTGACAGTTCATGTTAGACCTGATAAAGTGCTCCAGACATTCAGAGGTGACAACACTGACAAATACTCAGTCCAGGACTGGATTGACATGACTAAAACTCACCTCAGAAAATAAGATATTCCTGTGTGTGAACAAGCAGAAGAAATCATGAGCCACTTGATGGGCAAGGCCAGAGATGTTGTGAAGATTGCCTTGCGTAGTGATTCTGCACTTGATGTTACACAGAGACCTGAACTGATATACAATGTTCTTCTCCACTATTTCAGTGAGGCTCCCTCATGTCTCCCTCTCGCTGACTTTTATGCTACTCTGCCCAAGCACAGAGAAAACCCAGTTGACTACTGGATAAGACTAAACAAGGCAGCAGACTTAGCTCTTGAGGGCCTGCACAGACGAGGGAAGCAGATGGAAGACATGAATGATGAAGTGGCTCTCATGTTCGTCAAACACTGCCCTGACCCGGAGCTATCCTGCACCTTAAAATGTAAGCCAATTCACGAGTGGACCTCACGTGATGTTCAGCTGAGAATCGATGATTATCAGAGAGAGTTGAGGGCAAGTGGCAGAACTACTGGTGCTACACAGCTGAAAAGCCACATCACCACCATCACCCCTGAGCAGCCCAGCACACCATCATCGAGCCTAACAGCGTATGAGCAGTGCCACACTCCAAGTCCATTACCCTCACCCTTCTCTCTCCAAGCCCAAAGTCATGTGTGGCACCCTCCTTGCCCCTCCCCAGTGCCTGTCTCAGTTCAAGGTGGTCCCCAACATGCTCAGAACCAAGCCTCTGTACCAGTTGTGGCACAAAATCTCCAACAGTCAGAGGAGAGACTTCTCACTCGTATGGTTGACATGTTTCAGGAGATGATGGGGAAAATGCAGCAGCGCAACACTTCTCATCCAAACCGAGGTGGAAGGCCCCAGCGTGCTCCTCGTGAGCGACGTACCAGAGAAGCAGGTTGTAAAGTCTGTAATGACTCAAGCCACACCACCATTTCACACTGCATGTCTGAGAGACTGTGTTTTAGCTGCTTCTCCCCTGGCCACACCAGACTGAACTGCCCTGCTAATAACTCCTCTCAGTCACAGCCTGAGGGAAACTAGCTGACCTGTATTCAGAGGGAGGCAGTACAGGTCACACCACAAACTCCCAAACCGACGACATGTCTAATGCCGAGACTGTTTACACATCTGTGAGAGACTCATGTAGTGACTCTGAAGTCGTTGTTTATCAGAATGTTCACAGAATTGGTAGCAGTGACAGTCTCTTCTACACAACGGTGGACATGGGTGGGACAGTGAAAATTGGCGGAATGTTGGACAGCGGTTCAATGGCCTGCAGCATCAGTGAGGCAGCTGAAGTGAAGCTGAGAGAGGCTGGAGTGATAACAGACCAGAAAATGATTGATGTGAATGTGGTCCTTGTTGGATGTGGCGGACTTCGTGTTAAGCCAAAGTGTGCTTTTGATGTGGAGATGGAAGTGTATGGCTGCAAAATGTTAGTCCCCACACTTGTTGTTCCAGGACAGCATGACGAGTTGATACTAGGGACCAACATCATAAAACACATCCTGCATCAGTCCAAACTATGTGGGTCCTACTGGAAGACAGTGTCCGGCCCTTGCCCAACAGGGGACCCAGAAACTGAACATTTCCTGTCCATGCTATCTGGTCAGAATCCCTGGAAAGGTGAAGATGTCCCTGACAAGGTCGGTACAGTAAGGTGTAACTCAGCTACCTGTCTCGAGCCTGGCCGTGAGTATCTCATCTGGGGAAAACTGCCCAAAAACACTGTTGTTTCCCCAGGCAGCACCGTCATCACAGAGCCAACGTCATCCCGCTCAGCTCCCAGAGGTGTTCTGGTCGCAAAGATTGTAACTACATTGTGGGGAGACAGATGGGTCCCACTGAAGCTCATCAACACGTCTAGCAAGCCTGTGTTATTAAGGCGCAATGCAAAGCTGGCTGATGTCTACTCCGTCGTTGCACTTGAAGACATGGATGTTGCTGAGCGCTCAGAGGTTCCCCTTTCTAGCTGCACTCAATCAGCCGTGCCGTCTACTGCAGATGCAAACTCTGCCAAAGACAAGCTCAGGTCAGTTGGACTCAGTGGTGTTGATATGGAGTCATGTGAGGTTTCAGAGGACTGCAAGAGGAGAATGGCTGACCTTGTTTTGCAGTATGAGGATGTCTTTTCACGCCACCATCTTGACTGTGGGGAGGCGAAGGGCTTTGTGCACCGCATACACCTGTCAGATAGCAGACCATTCAGGCTCCCGTACAGGAGAGTGCCCCCTGGCCAGTACCAGAAGCTGCGCCAAGTGCTGAGTGAGATGGAGGAAAAGGAGATCATCAGAAAATCGACCAGTGAATACGCATCACCATTGGTGCTTGTGTGGAAAAAAAATGGAGATCTCCGCATCTGTACAGACTTTCGTTGGTTGAACAGGAGAACCCTGAAGGATGCCCATCCCCTTCCTCACCAGGCAGATTGTTTGGCAGCGCTGGGAGGTAACTGTCTGTTCAGCACGATGGATTTGACCTCTGGATTCTACAATATGCCACTCCATGAGGATGACAGGAAGTACTCAGCATTCACCACTCCCATGGGCTTATATGAGTACAACCGTCTGCCGCAGGGCCTCTGCAACAGCCCTGGGAGCTTCATGCGCATGATGACCAGCATTTTCGGTGACCAAAACTATCTGAGTCTACTGTGTTACTTGGATGATCTGTTGGTGTTTGCACCTGACGAGGAGACTGCCTTGCAGCGGCTAGAGATGGTGTTCGAGAGGCTGCGTGCTCATAACTTGAAGCTGGCCCCCAAAAAGTGTTTCTTTCTCAGGAGGTCTGTCAAGTTTCTCGGTCACATAATAGATGAGAATGGTGTTTCAACAGATCCCAGTAAGGTTGAGAACATCACAAACATGGTGACCACTGACCTCATGGAGCCCGATGGCGTGACCCCATCTCAGAAGAGGATTAGATCCTTTTTGGGGATGGTAAATTACTATCAGCACTTCGTCCCCAGGTACTCCGCCATTGCCAAGCCGCTCTTTGATCTGCTGAAGGGTGGGAAAAAGAAAAGGCAAACACCACAAGATAAAACTGACAGGCAGGAAGTTGTGTGCCTCTGACTGGACAGCAGAGCAGGAGCAGTCTTTTGAACACCTGAAGTCCTCACTGATTCACAGTGCTGTCCTGGCCCATCCAGATTTCACCTGTCCCTTCATGTTATCAACTGATGCATCCCTGGATGGCATAGGTGCTGTCCTGTCTCAGGTTCAGGAGGGTGAAACACGAGCCAGGCCCATTGCTTTTGCCAGCAAGTCATTGTCTCAGTCTCAAAAGAACTACCCGGCTCATCGGTTAGAGTTTCTGGCCTTGAAATGGGCAGTCTGCGACAAGTTCAGTCACTGGCTGAAAGGCCACAAATTCACAGTCTGGACTGACAACAACCCGTTGACTCACATCCTGACAAAGCCAAAGCTAGACTGCTGTGAACAACGCTGGGTGGCCAAGTTGGCAAGCTACGACTTCCATATCAAATATATCCCAGGCCGGCAGAACATTGTGGCTGATGCCCTGAGCCGTGTGCCGTTTGTCAAAGAGACCGTTGGCCACAGGCTGCTCGCTGAACCCTATGTAGGTCTTCTCACTGAGGTCAAGGATGTGTCAAATTCCTCCGTCCAAAATGCCTTCCGGTCATCCAGTGGTCACAAGAACCCCTTTCCAGTGAGCGTCAATGCCCAGTCCACATGCAGTCCACTACAAATGCACACTCAGTCTGTTGCAATGGAGGATGTGTCTGCTGTGCTGCAGTCACACATTGAGTGGGATGCTGGTCCAAGGGCTCGTGCTGTTGAAGTGTTGCAGTATCTACCTCAATTGGTTCCACCTGGACAGGACACCTTACCTGCCTACACCGAAAAGGACCTCCGTGACAAGCAGTTGGAGGACAGAACTCTTTCTCGTGTTGTGTACTACGTTGAGAGACGTCGGAGACCCTCTAGGAGAGAACGGTTCAAAGAGTCTGTCTCTGTCACAAAATACTTGAAGCACTGGGATAGGCTAACTGTGAGCAACGGTGTGCTATACAGGATTTCAAGGGATCAAAAGACCAAAGCAAAGCGCTTCCAATATGTTGTTCCTGACTCACTCAAGACTGAGGTTCTGCATGGAGTGCACGATGGAGCAGGACATCAAGCTCAGTTCAGGAGCCTCAGCTTGACAAGACAGAGGTTTTTCTGGCTGAACCTCGACAGAGATGTGAGAGACTATGTTCGTCATTGTCAGCGATGCATCGTCAGTAAGACCATCGAGCCTGAGGGTAGGGCTCCCTTGGAGACCATAACATCAACCAGACCACTGGAGTTGGTGTGTATTGACTTTTGGTCGGCCGAAGACTCTAAAAACAAGTCTGTTGATGTTTTGGTGATAACAGACCATTTTACAAGAATGGCTCAGGCATTTCCATGTAAAGACCAGACAGCTAAACAGGTGGCAAGGGTTCTCTGGGACCGGTATTTCTGTGTCTTTGGCTTTCCTGAAAGGATTCACAGTGACCAAGGGGCCAACTTTGAGAGTCAGCTGATAAGTGAGCTCCTCAGGGTGTCTGGTGTAAGAAAATCACACACAACCCCCTACCATCCAATGGGAAACGGAAGCGTGGAGCGATTCAATCGAACCTTGGGTGGCATGATCCGTGCGTTGCCCCCTGAAGAGAAAGCTGACTGGCCACGGCGCTTGCAGACACTGACCTTTGTGTATAACTGCGCAACCCATGAGACGACAGGTTTTCCTCCCTTTTACCTCATGTTTGGCCGAGTCCCCCGCCTACCTGTCGATGTCCTCTTTCGTACTGTCCTTCATGATTCTGCTGTGACGAGCTATGATAAGTATGCTGCATGTCTCGCCAATGACCTGAAGGAGGCGATGGTGATTGCTCAGGACCATGCCACGAAAGAGCAGAAGAGACATGCTCAGCTGTACAACAGGAAAGTGAAGGGATCGAACATTAACATCGGTGACAGAGTGCTCTTGGCCAACAGGAAGGACAGGGGTAAGAAGAAGCTCGCTGACCGGTGGGAATCAACCATCTACACTGTGGTGGACATGAACCCGGAGACACATACATACAGGGTTCGCGACACAGTCTCTGGACGGGAGAAGGTGATCCACAGGAACCTGCTGATGCTGGTCAATTTTCTTCCTGTTGAGGACACATGTGACATGTCTGACCCTGCCTCGTCCATTCCTGCTACAGATTCCTCAGCCCCAGGAACTGATGGCGTCAGAGAGGATGGAGAGACCTTGTTTGAGGGAGAGAACGAGACTCTTTCCAGAGCTAGTGAGAGCCTGGGTGCTGGAAGTGACAGAAACTCGCCTGTGTCTGTGGAGGAGGGGCAGTCCCCTTTGACTGATCCAGAGCCTGTGGACTCTGAGTGGAGAACCATAGAATGGATCACGCAGCTGTCTGCACCAGATCTGTCAGCAGCGGATGTGACTGACATGACAAGCATGACCTCCGACCTCCAGAACTGCTCTGTCTCACCTGAGGGCCGCACGACAGATCTGTCTGTGACTTGTGATTCTGCCCCTGTGACTGCTGTGGACGTCCCAGCAAGTGTGAGACAGCCAGCCCCTGCTCTCAGTGCCACGACACAGACAGACAATGCCTCAGACGTTCTGCACACTGTTGACCAGACCTCAGCCATGTACTGTGACCGTTCTAATGCACAGACACAAGTCAGGTCAAGATTTGGTCGTCTAGTCAAACCTGTGAACAGACTCATACAGACCATGTCTAGGCAGGATGTTGTTCAGGACAAGTTCAGTGTTAAAGCTGTTTGCAAATCAGTGTTCCAGGCTTTTGCTGACTAAAACCTTAATCAGATAGCCTATGCCCCTTTTGGGTCTGAATGTTTTTGTATTGATATAATGTTGCACTGTTTCATTTTATACCGTGTCACGAGCCTGCACTACACTATGTTTTGGGGTCTTGTGGGGTGTATAAGGCACCCTGTTACCAGTTGCTGGATTGAGAGATAAGCGCTGCTCTCATGCCACTTCATCCTTAAGGGATACATTTATTGTTGGTTTTCTTGTTTATGGCCCCTGGTATTTGTGAACTGGTAGTCTTCTCTATGGTGTAGACTGTGTAGTTGGTGCTCATATTCGATAAAATTCAGTGGGGGTGGGTGTAACAGAGTTAGAAATGCACTTTATTAGTTCATATTTTCAATTTGTATTTGTAAGTTTTATTTATCATTGTATGATTATTTGGAGTATTTGTGAATTTGATCTCTATGAGTTATCTTCATTTACCACTATATTATACATTTTCCAAGTGTTAATCACCTCCTGCACTCCGCCCTTTTCGTTCCTCCTGGGCTTCTGTAGCCCCGCCCCTCTGCCCTCACAGTCCCGTTATGTTCTGATGAGGGTAAGTTGTGTGGAAAATACAGCAGTAATATTGTTTTAATTTCTGTGAAAACGTCGTAATTTATGTTGAAATATTCAGTGAATATTATTCTCTGTTATATTATTTCTGTCACCAAGTTGTTTTGTGTTGCTTTGTACCGTTAATATAAGAGTTATAGATGTTTTTAGTTTCGCGTTTTTGGCGCCATTTGTTCGTGCAGTCTGTAACATGTAGCATTAGCTTGCTAGTTTGCACTTGCTGGCGGTGCTAACATAACGTGTGCATGTTTAGGAGCAGAGGTGTAGAAGGAGGACACAGAAGATTAATAATCTATGTTGATGTCTTCTGCAGGTATGTGTTTTTCTTTTTGGCTTATGAATTTTGTTTTGTTACTTCACCCCACGCTGTGTTCATTTTGCCACTAGGTGGCATTGTTTTCTTGTTTGTTGATATATATATCGTTGTTCTATAAAACATTTTTCTGTAAACATTTTAAACTTCTGCTCAGACAGTCCCGTTATGTTCTGATGAGGAATAAATACGAGAAAGCAGCATCTTGAGTCGTCTTCCTTCATGCCCGAACACACACCCGTTACACGGGCGAGTAGAGGTCGTTGTCGAGTACAAAAGGTTTTCCAAAATCAGGTCAGGGGACTCTATTAAAAAAAACACGTCTCACATGGCGACAGACGGACCCGAAAGGTTATTTAAAGGTTACTCGAAGGTTACTGAAAGGTTTCTACCGTGTTGTCAGGTGACAGTCAGTGTCAGGGTACCTTCAGCCTTGTTGTTGAGGTTCTGGTTCTAATGGACCGAGAGTCTCAGAGTTTGTGTCCGGGTCCAGAAGGCTGCTGTCAGACTGGACATGCTGGTTCAGAGGTTCTGTTGGGCCCGGCCGTGTTCACTGGAGACTAGCTGCTGATGCTAGCTCACAGCGCTAGGTGCTGCAGTTTCTTTGAATCAGACAGGAAGTGATGTCATGCTGAGTGTGACCTTGTGTCCCGTGGCGTGCTAGAGTGATTTTGGGCGCCTGTTGCTCGCCGTGGCCACATGGTGGACCCTGACACTGCTCCCTTCATGGTGATGCCGTGTGGTCTTCCCCTCAGGCTCCGCCCTCCGGCTCTTCCCGCCGCCTGACCTCGCCGCACAGACTCGTCCTTGTTGACGGCGGTCAGAGCGAGACGCGTGAAGAAAAGCGATTAGAAACGCTGCGCAAACGTTCTCTAAATGATCCGTGTGGACATTCCCAGAGAGTCCTCACATGATCTGTAAACATTTCTCAGGAAACCGTTATGTAACGTTAGAGGAACGTTAGGAAACATGCAGCAGGTCAGTCACCTGATGGATGTCACATGATGTCATGGACCAATCAGACGATGATGACAAACACCTGAACAGGTAACAAACGTTCTTTTCATGATGATGGCTTCAGTCTCAATGACCTCATTGATTCTCTGCTAATTGATTGGTCGCCCACAGAGAAACAAACCGATTCACCAGTGATGTCACACCGCACTCTGTCCAATCAGGTCGCTGCCTTCAGCCACAAAAACTGCAGCCTTCATGAGCGGGTGGATCAGTCCGAGGAGCTCCATCATCATCATCATCATCAGCTTCATCTCACTCTGATGGGGTAAGACCTGATCTCATCATCCATCACAGATTGATCACTAATGTTTGAAAAACTTTATTGTCATTATCTCATTATCACAAATGTAAAGGAGCAAACTGACGAGGCGATCAATAATTATCATTTGACGTGATTCTCTGACTGATGTTTAAATATTTACTGACGACGAGTACGACTTCCTGTCAGCTGCTGTGATGATTACACGTATAAAGTGTCTGTCTGTCTGCCTGTCTGTCTGTCTGTCTGTCTGCCTGTCTGTCTGTCTCTGCGTTTTAATCAGAAAAAAACAAATAGCACAAAAAACTCAAAACAGAATGTGAAGATCAGCTGATCGTCTGGGCGTTACCATGGTGATGAGAATTTAATGTTTTTATTTATTTGATCAAATGTGACGAGTCCAAAAACTGAATTTAATTAATTTAATAAAAGATTACATTTATTTGTGATGCGTTCAGTGACTGTGCGGGGTGTCAGCGGTGCGTTCACTGACTGTGCGGCGTGTCAGCGGTGCGTTCACTGACTGTGCGGCGTGTCAGCGGTGCGTTCACTGACTGTGCGGCGTGTCAGCGGTGCGTTCAGTGACTGTGCGGGGTGTCAGCGGTGCGTTCAGTGACTGTGCGGCGTGTCAGAGGTGTCAGCGGTGCGTTCACTGACTGTGCGGGGTGTCAGCGGTGCGTTCACTGACTGTGCGGCGTGTCAGCGGTGCGTTCACTGACTGTGCGGCGTGCCAGCGGTGTGTTCACTGACTGTGCGGCGTGTCAGCGGTGCGTTCACTGACTGTGCGGCGTGTCAGAGGTGCGTTCACTGACTGTGCGGCGTGTCAGCGGTGCGTTCACTGACTGTGCGGCGCGTCAGAGGTGCGTTCACTGACTGTGCGGCGTGTCAGAGGTGTGTTCACTGACTGTGCGGCGTGTCAGCGGTGCGTTCACTGACTGTGCGGGGTGTCAGCGGTGCGTTCACTGACTGTGCGGGGTGTCAGCGGTGCGTTCACTGACTGTGCGGCGCGTCAGAGGTGTCAGCGGTGCGTTCACTGACTGTGCGGGGTGTCAGCGGTGCGTTCACTGACTGTGCGGCGTGTCAGCGGTGTGTTCACTGACTGTGCGGCGTGCCAGCGGTGTGTTCACTGACTGTGCGGCGTGTCAGCGGTGCGTTCACTGACTGTGCGGCGCGTCAGAGGTGTCAGCGGTGCGTTCACTGACTGTGCGGGGTGTCAGCGGTGCGTTCACTGACTGTGCGGGGTGTCAGCGGTGCGTTCACTGACTGTGCGGCGCGTCAGAGGTGTCAGCGGTGCGTTCACTGACTGTGCGGGGTGTCAGCGGTGCGTTCACTGACTGTGCGGCGTGTCAGCGGTGTGTTCACTGACTGTGCGGCGTGCCAGCGGTGTGTTCACTGACTGTGCGGGGTGTCAGCGGTGCGTTCAGTGTCATGGTTGTTCAGTCTGATTTCACGGCCTCTGTGGTTCAGCAGCTGACTGTCTCGTGCTGAGCTGATGATCTGTGTCTGTTTGTTTCCTCAGACTCACTGAAGGAGACATGACGGACCAGGAGGTGAGTTCAGCCAGAACCAGGACCAGGACCAGGACCAGGACCAGCTGACGCTCCAACAGGAAGTCAGTCTGAACGTGTGTTTGTGTTTCAGAGTGCCGTGCTCAGAGTTTCCCGCCTTCCTCTGGTTCGCTCGGCGTTCCAGTCGGTGACATCAGCGTACTCAGAGGTCAAAGGTCGTTACCCTCTGCTGGGGCTGATGGGAGGAGCGGCCGAGGTCGCCACTCACGCCGCCATGATGAGAGCCACGCCCCTCCTGCAGAGTCTGGAGCCACACAGTGCGTGGAGCTAACGATGCTAACGATGCTAACAATGTTTAAACTAATGCTAACCACTGATAACAGTGCTAACAATGCTAACAATGCTAACAGTGCTAACAATGCTAACAATGCTAACAGTGCTAACAGTGCTAACAGTGCTAACAGTGCTAACAATGTTAACAGTGCTAACAATGCTAACAGTGCTAACAGTGCTAACAATGCTAACAGTGCTAACAATGTTAACAGTGCTAACAATGCTAACAGTGCTAACAGTGCTAACAATGCTAACAGTGCTAACAATGCTAACAGTGCTAACAATGCTAACAGTGCTAACAATGCTAACAATGTTAACAGTGCTAACAATGCTAACAATGCTAACAGTGCTAACAATGCTAACAATGCTAACAATGTTAACAGTGCTAACAGTGCTAACAATGCTAACAATGCTAACAATGTTAACAGTGCTAACAATGCTAACAATGTTAACAGTGCTAACAGTGCTAACAGTGCTAACAATGTTAACAGTGCTAACAATGCTAACAGTGCTAACAATGCTAACAATGCTAACAGTGCTAACAGTGCTAACAATGCTAACAATGTTAACAGTGATAACAGTGCTAACAATGCTAACAGTGCTAACAGTGCTAACAATGTTAACAGTGCTAACAATGCTAACAGTGCTAACAATGCTAACAATGCTAACAGTGCTAACAATGTTAACAATGCTAACAATGCTAACAGTGCTAACAATGCTAACAGTGCTAACAATGCTAACAATGCTAACAATGCTAACAATGTTAACAGTGCTAACAGTGCTAACAATGCTAACAGTGCTAACAATGCTAACAGTGTTAACAATGCTAACAATGCTAACAGTGTTAACAATGCTAACAGTGCTAACAGTGCTAACAATGCTAACAATGTTAACAATGCTAACAATGCTAACAGTGCTAACAATGTTAACAGTGCTAACAATGTTAACAGTGCTAACAATGCTAACAATGTTAACAGTGCTAACCATGCTAACAATGCTAACGGTGCTAACATTGAAAACAATGCTAACAGTGCTAACAATGCTAACAGTGCTAACAATGCTAACAATGCTAGTGCTGGAATATTTCAATGTGACGTCAGTCATGAAATGAAATCTGAATATCTGTCTCTCTCTCTGTCTCTCTCTACCTGCCTGTCTCTCTCTCTACCTGTCTGTCTCTCTGTCTCTGTCTCTGTCTGTCTCTCTCTCTCTACCTGTCTGTCTCTTCAGTTGAAGTTGCTAACAGTCTCGCTCTCGTTGGTCTCGACCGTCTGGAGAAGAACTTCCCGGTGTTGAACCAATCGACAGACGAGGTTTGAACTGTGTTAAATAGACGTACTGTCCCTTTAAAGAGCGGCTTACAGCTGATCTTCACTTCCTGTTGTCCTGGTCCTCAGGTGATGGGTCACCTGAAGGACGCCGTCCTCCTGACTCTGGACGACGTTCAGGTGTGGGTGGTGGACGGGTTGGACGGCGCTCTGGATCAGCTGGAGCGTCTGTCTGACGTCGCTCGCTCAGCCGTCCACCTGCTGACGGACACTCAGGTGGGCCGGGCCGCTGCGTCGGGATTGGATGACGTGCTGAGTCGCCTGGAGGACGCCACCGCCTACTACCTGCCCCTCCCACCCACACTGCGTGAGTACAGGGGCATTCTGGGTAACGACTGAGCGATGAGTGTTTTTACGGACACGTTATCGTCCGTCAGGTCGAGAATGGGAGACGAGGGTCCAGGACTACGAGGACGAAGACGAGGACGACGAGCCCGGCCTGTGGACGAGGGTCCGCGGCCTCCTCCTCAACCTGACCCTGCAGCTTCATCATCGCATGACGAAGGTCCGAAGTCAGCTGCAGAGCGCCGCCGCCACGCTCACAGACGCCGCCGACTCGGTGAGGACAACTGTGATGTCACAACGTTCAAAATCAGACAGACACTTTGGAAACGTGTTCCCGTCTCCGTGTCCATGTCTCCGTGTTCCCGTCTCCGTGTTCCCGTCTCCGTGTCCACGTCTCCGTGTTCCCGTCTCCGTGTTCCCGTCTCCGTGTCCACGTCTCCGTGTTCCCGTCTCTGTGTCCACGTCTCCGTGTTCGCTTGTTCACGTCTCCGTGTTGTGGACATCAGAGGTCCATCAGAACCAGGAGCCTCGGCCCGGTAGAGGTTTGATTTCAGCTCTGGTTCTGTTATGCCGTCTGTTCCCTGCAGGTGGGTCTGGGCCAGGTTCTGGAGCTGGTCGGTCAGCTGCTGCAGTACCTGCAGAGGCTCCTGGTGGCGCTGTTGTTCCAGACAGAGAGTCTGAGAGAGCTGAGTCTTAACAGGGTCAAAGGTCAGGCCGTCATGTTAGCAGAGCTGCGTCCTGTACGTCAGATCCGAGAGCTGCCGGTCCAGATCCAGCAGCTGCTCCAGGACCTGCAGGAGCTGTCCAAGATCGTCCTGCAGCTGGTGATCAACGCCACGCCGCTCTACAACATGGTGAGTTACCTGGGACACACCTGAGACACACCTGGGACACACCTGATTCACACCTGGGACACACCTGGGACACACCTGATTCACACCTGAGACACACCTGGGACACACCTGATTCACACCTGGGACACACCTGGGACATACCTGGGACACACCTGGGACACACCTGATTCACACCTGATTCACACCTGAGACACACCTGGGACACACCTGGGACACACCTGAGACACACCTGGGACACACCTGGGACACACCTGAGACACACCTGGGACACACCAACTCCTTAATAACTCACATGTCCCGTGTCTTCCAGCTGCAGCAGCCGTCTCATCAGGAGGTCGAGGACTTCCTGAACCAGGAGGACTTTGTGTCTGACGCTTCGTCTCGTCGCAGCTCAGCTAACAGTCTCTTCCTGAAGGCGATGGACGGACGTCCTCGCCGCCGCCGGAGTCTCTACTCGCGGGCTGCCCGTGGCTCCGGTGGCCCCCAACAGAACCTCGACTCGACCTCGACCCCCAACGGCCGCCGCTCCAGCCTGAAGGACCCTGCGGCCCCGGAGGCGGACTCCCCGCCGCTCCTTTCCGCCGCCGTCCGCCGCCAGTCGGCCACCGAGCTGCTCCTCGCTCCGCTCAAACAGTTCGTCTCTCAGAGCCAGAGGGCCTTCGAGTACCTGAGCCCCAACACCGCCGACACCGGCGAGGACGACACGGCCACGTCCGACTGTTGAACGCCGCGCTGAGGTCTGACCCCGCCCTGATCTACAGCCAATCACTGCTGTCGGTCCCACCGCCCGACCAATCACAGCCTCCCATCTCAGCTGATGACGCGTCTCTGCCTCAGCTGTTTGTGTCTCCACCTTCACCAACAGAGCGACCGGGAGATCAGTTTAGATGACGTCAACGAGCATCAGTTCACACCTGTCTCCTGTCTCCTGTCTCCTGTCCACCTGTCCACATACACCTTTCTCCTGTCCACCTGTCCATATACACCTGTCTCCTGTCCACCTGTCCACATACACCTGTCTCCTGTCCACCTGTCCATATACACCTGTCTCCTGTCCACCTGTCCACATACACCTGTCTCCTGTCCACCTGTCCATATACACCTGTCTCCTGTCCACCTGTCCACATACACCTTTCTCCTGTCCACCTGTCCACCTGTCCACATACACCTTTCTCCTGTCCACCTGTCCATATACACCTGTCTCCTGTCCACCTGTCCACATACACCTGTCTCCTGTCCACCTGTCCACATACACCTTTCTCCTGTCCACCTGTCCACATACACCTGTCTCCTGTCCACATACACCTGTCCACATACACCTGTCTCCTGTCCACCTGTCCACATACACCTGTCCACCTGTCCACATACACTTGTCTGTTTCCTGTCCACATACACCTGTCTCCTGTCCACATACACCTGTCTCCTGTTTCCTGTCCATATACACCTGTCTCCTGTCCACATACACCTGTCTCCTGTTTCCTGTCCATATACACCTGTCTCCTGTCCACATACACCTGTCTCCTGTTTCCTGTCCATATACACCTGTCTCCTGTCCATATACACCTGTCTCCTGTCCACCTGTCCATATACACCTGTCTCCTGTTTCCTGTCCACGTACACCTGTCTCCTGTCCATATACACCTGTCACCTGTCTCCTGTCCACCGGTCCATATACACCTGTCTCCTGTCACCTGTCTCCTGTTTCCTGTCCATATACACCTGTCTCCTGTTTCCTGTCCACATACACCTGTCCACCTGTCCACATACACTTGTCTGTTTCCTGTCCACATACACCTGTCTCCTGTCCACATACACCTGTCTCCTGTTTCCTGTCCATATACACCTGTCTCCTGTCCACATACACCTGTCTCCTGTTTCCTGTCCACATACACCTGTCTCCTGTCCACATACACCTGTCTCCTGTTTCCTGTCCATATACACCTGTCTCCTGTCCACATACACCTGTCTCCTGTTTCCTGTCCACATACACCTGTCTCCTGTTTCCTGTCCATATACACCTGTCTCCTGTCCATATACACCTGTCACCTGTCTCCTGTCCACCAGTCCATATACACCTGTCTCCTGTTTCCTGTCCACATACACCTGTCTCCTGTCTCCTGTCCATATACACCTGTCACCTGTCTCCTGTCCACCAGTCCATATACACCTGTCACCTGTCTCCTGTCCACCAGTCCATATACACCTGTCTCCTGTCCACATACACCTGTCTCCTGTCCATATACACCTGTCACCTGTCTCCTGTCCACCAGTCCATATACACCTGTCTCCTGTCCACATACACCTGTCTCCTGTCCATATACACCTGTCTCCTGTCTCCTGTCCACATACACCTGTCTCCTGTTTCCTGTCCATATACACCTGTCACCTGTCTCCTGTCCACCGGTCCATATACACCTGTCACCTGTCTCCTGTCCACCGGTCCATATACACCTGTCTCCTGTCACCTGTCTCCTGTTTCCTGTCCATATACACCTGTCTCCTGTTTCCTGTCCACATACACCTGTCTCCTGTTTCCTGTCCACATACACCTGTCTCCTGTCCATATACACCTGTCACCTGTCTCCTGTCCACCAGTCCATATACACCTGTCACCTGTCTCCTGTCCACCAGTCCATATACACCTGTCTCCTGTCCACATACACCTGTCTCCTGTCCATATACACCTGTCTCCTGTCTCCTGTCCACATACACCTGTCTCCTGTTTCCTGTCCATATACACCTGTCTCCTGTCTCCTGTCCATATACACCTGTCTCCTGTTTCCTGTCCATATACACCTGTCTCCTGTCTCCTGTCCACATACACCTGTCTCCTGTTTCCTGTCCATATACACCTGTCTCCTGTTTCCTGTCCACATACACCTGTCTCCTGTCCATATACACCTGTCTCCTGTCTCGAGTTTACTTTCAAGCTTCACTTTGTAAACGTTGTTTTGTTTTTTGTCCCTCGAGGCTGCCGTAGTGTTTGTTGAAGGTTTGTTGAAGGTTTGTTGAAGGTTAGATGTTGGTTGAAAGAACGTTCCTTAAATGTTTTGTAAAGAACGTAAACAGGAAGTGATCAGAAATAAAATCTCGTCAAACTTTAATTATTTTATGTGACGACGTTTCAATAAAGATTCAGACTTTTAATCACATGCTAACGTTTAGCATGTTAGCATGTCTGTAGTCATGTGACCTGGTGGTGGCTAACCGTCCGTTAGCTCTGTGTGCAGGTGTGTACTTCAGGTAACGTTACCTCAGCCTGAGGAGTCACGTGACCCCGGAGGAGGCGGAGTCACGTGACCCCGGAGGAGGCGGGGACATTCCCATCAGACACAGGAAGTGTCTCAGCCTCTTCCTGTAGATCTCGTCCTGTTCCTCCGCCGTGACCTCTGACCTCCGACTCGTGTCAGGACGGACGGGTGAAGCCCTGGAAACAAGAGTGACACATCAGAGGACCAATCACCTGCCAGGGTTTGGAGGCGGGCTGTATCTGATCAGCTGATCGATAAATCAATCAATGATGACGTCATCACGGCGACAGTGATGAAGGCCCCGTTCCATTCAGCTGAGTCAGAGCGCTGCTCAGCACTAAATGGAACGGGGCCGGAAACAGCTGAGTGAGAGTGAACCAATCAGCTGTTTGATGTGATCACATGACAGGAAACTTGCACATTGACACATGGGTATATGTGTGTGTGTTTAATCAGTCTGTGGGGACGTCTCAGAGACTACGTCCAGGTTTAGACAGTCTGCGGGGACGTCACAGAGACTACGTCCAGGTTTTAGACAGTCTGCGGGGACGTCACGGAGACTACGTCCAGGTTTTAGACAGTCTGCGGGGACGTCACAGAGACTACGTCCAGGTTTTAGACAGTCTGCGGGACGTCACAGAGACTACGTCCAGGTTTTAGACAGTCTGCGGGGACGTCACAGAGACTACGTCCAGGTTTTAGACAGTCTGCGGGGACGTCACAGAGACTACGTCCAGGTTTAGACAGTCTGCGGGACGTCACAGAGACTACGTCCAGGTTTTAGACAGTCTGCGGGGACGTCACAGAGACTACGTCCAGGTTTTAGACAGTCTGCGGGGACGTCACAGAGACTACGTCCAGGTTTAGACAGTCTGCGGGGACGTCACAGAGACTACGTCCAGGTTTTAGACAGTCTGGCGGGGACGTCACAGAGACTACGTCCAGGTTTAGACAGTCTGCGGGGACATCACGGAGACTACGTCCAGGTTTTAGACAGTCTGCGGGGACGTCACAGAGACTACGTCCAGGTTTAGACAGTCTGTGGGGACGTCACGGAGACTACGTCCAGGTTTTAGACAGTCTGCGGGGACGTCTCAGAGACTACGTCCAGTTTTAGACAGTCTGCGGGGACGTCACAGAGACTACGTCCAGTTTTAGACAGTCTGCGGGGACGTCACAGAGACTACGTCCAGGTTTTAGACAGTCTGTGGGGACGTCACGGAGACTACGTCCAGGTTTTAGACAGTCTGCGGGGACGTCACAGAGACTACGTCCAGGTTTTAGACAGTCTGCGGGGACGTCACGGAGACTACGTCCAGGTTTTAGACAGTCTGCGGGGACGTCACGGAGACAACGTCCAGGTTTTAGACAGTCTGCGGGGACGTCACGGAGACTACGTCCAGGTTTAAGACAGTCTGCGGGGACGTCACAGAGACTACGTCCAGGTTTTAGACAGTCTGCGGGGACGTCACAGAGACTACGTCCAGGTTTTAGACAGTCTGCGGGGACGTCACAGAGACTACGTCCAGGTTTTAGACAGTCTGCGGGGACGTCACAGAGACTACGTCCAGGTTTAAGACAGTCTGCGGGGACGTCACAGAGACTACGTCCAGGTTTTAGACAGTCTGCGGGGACGTCACAGAGACTACGTCCAGGTTTTAGACAGTCTGCGGGGACGTCACAGAGACTACGTCCAGGTTTTAGACAGTCTGCGGGGACGTCACAGAGACTACGTCCAGGTTTTAGACAGTCTGCGGGGACGTCACGGAGACTACGTCCAGGTTTTAGACAGTCTGCGGGGACGTCACGGAGACAACGTCCAGGTTTTAGACAGTCTGCGGGGACGTCACGGAGACTACGTCCAGGTTTAAGACAGTCTGCGGGGACGTCACAGAGACTACGTCCAGGTTTTAGACAGTCTGCGGGGACGTCACAGAGACTACGTCCAGGTTTTAGACAGTCTGCGGGGACGTCACAGAGACTACGTCCAGGTTTTAGACAGTCTGCAGGGACGTCACGGAGACTACGTCCAGGTTTTAGACAGTCTGCAGGGACGTCACAGAGACTACGTCCAGGTTTTAAACAGTCTGCGGGGACGTCATGAGACTACGTCCAGGTTTTAGACAGTCTGCGGGGACGTCACAGAGACTACGTCCAGGTTTTAGACAGTCTGCGGGGACGTCACAGAGACTACGTCCAGGTTTTAGACAGTCTGCGGGGACGTCACAGAGACTACGTCCAGGTTTTAGACAGTCTGTGGGGACAACACAGAGACTATGTCCAGGTTTTAGACAGTCTGTGAGACGGTCTCAGAGACTACGTCCAGGTTTTAGACAGTCCGTGGGGACGTCACAGAGACTACGTCCAGGTTTTAGACAGTCTGCGGTCACAGAGACTATGTCCAGGTTTTAGACAGTCTGCGGGGACGTCTCAGAGACTACGTCCAGGTTTTAGACAGTCTGCGGGGACGTCTCTGAGACTACGTCCAGGTTTTAGACAGTCTGCGGGGACGTCACAGAGACTACGTCCAGGTTTTAGACAGTCTGCGGGGACGTCATAGAGACTACGTCCAGGTTTTAGACAGTCTGCGGGGACGTCACAGAGACTACGTCCAGGTTTTAGACAGTCTGCGGGGACGTCTCAGAGACTACGTCCAGGTTTTAGACAGTCTGCGGGGACGTCACAGAGACTACGTCCAGGTTTTAGACAGTCTGCGGGGACGTCTCAGAGACTACGTCCAGGTTTTAGACAGTCTGCGGGGACGTCTCAGAGACTACGTCCAGGTTTTAGACAGTCTGCGGGGACGTCTCAGAGACTACGTCCAGGTTTTAGACAGTCTGCGGGGACGTCTCAGAGACTACGTCCAGGTTTTAGACAGTCTGCGGGGACGTCACAGAGACTACGTCCAGGTTTTAGACAGTCTGCGGGGACGTCTCAGAGACTACGTCCAGGTTTTAGACAGTCTGCGGGGACGTCACAGAGACTACGTCCAGGTTTTAGACAGTCTGCGGGGACGTCTCAGAGACTACGTCCAGGTTTTAGACAGTCTGCGGGGACGTCTCAGAGACTACGTCCAGGTTTTAGACAGTCTGCGGGGACGTCTCAGAGACTACGTCCAGGTTTTAGACAGTCTGCGGGGACGTCACAGAGACTACGTCCAGGTTTTAGAGAGTCTGTGGGGACGTCTCAGAGACTACGTCCAGGTTTTAGACAGTCTGCGGGGACGTCACGGAGACTACGTCCAGGTTTTAGACAGTCTGCGGGGACGTCACGGAGACTACGTCCAGGTTTTAGACAGTCTGCAGGGACGTCACAGAGACTACGTCCAGGTTTTAGAGAGTCTTTCTTTTTGACAGGTCACCTGACCTCTGAGTATAACACCTGCATCATAAAGTCTTAAAGCTGACTGGATGAAAGTTCATCTTCATGTGTGAATAAACATTTAAATCTCAAATCTTCTCTGGACGGATTTGTTTAGAGGACGAGTCGAGCTCGAACACTCCTTCATCACAATTATCATAATTACAACGTTAATCAAATGAGTTCATCTGGACTCAGCTGCACCTGAATGAATCTTTGTGTTTCACCCAGTTTAACATAATACAGAGGAAAAGCTTTGCTGACAGCCAAACATGGACAGGACAGCTGGGGAGAGGTGTGTCCTGAACACCTGATCTGCCAGGTGTGTGTGCTGAACACCTGGCTGAGAGTCTCTGAGACTGGAATCAGTCTTTACCATCAGGACTCAGGCGTTGTCTGTCTGTCCACATAATGAAAGCTCGACCTGCTGATGAATCCTGCGTGTTATCCTTTCACCTGAGGAATGATTCCATTCCACCTCATTTGGAATTCTTCTGATCAACACAACTTTCTTTTTGACTGAGATCAACAGTGTAAAAATAGTCACACTCAACAAGCCAATCAGACGCTCAGATTCAAACCTCCACAGACAGCCTGAAGTGTGTCTGAGACTGTCTCAGAGACAGACAGAGAGAGAGAGAGACAGAGACAGACAGAGAGACAGACAGAGAGAGAGACAGAGAGAGCTCCGGTCTTCAAACAGCTGGATTCATTAATCAGAGAAATAAAAAGCTACTTCCTGATTGTTTCACAGTCAGCAGGTACAGACACGCCCACAGCAGGTACAGACACGCCCACAGCAGGCACAGACACGCCCACAGCAGGTACAGACACGCCCACAGCAGGTATAGACACACCCACAGCAGGCACAGACACGCCCACAGCAGCACACCTCAGCTCCCTCCATCCATCTTGGACTACACCTCCATCAGCAGCAGACTGCTTCACCCACGGTGTCAGAAGGAGAGGTTCAGCAGATCCTTCATCCAACACACCTGCTCCACCTGCTCCACCTGATCATGGTGTAGGTTCTGTTCCTGTCTGTACTCACTGCTACTCACCATGGCTGTATCTTTGTTTTTATTCTTATTATCTGTGCTTATATTTCCATTCTCATTACTTACAATGAATAATATTATTTATATATTAATACCATGTCACTTTTACCTTCAGTCCTTGTTTCTGCACATTGTCTGTTCTTTAGTTTTATTGTGAAGGTGAAAAGAGACTTCTGTCTGATTCTGTGAGTATATCACACTCTGCTGCTGTCAGAAGTACATTTCCCCATTGTGGGCTGAATAAAGTATAACCTAACCTAACCTGATCTGACCTAACCTAACCTAACCTAACCTGATCTGACTACCGATCTGACCTAACCTAACCTGATCTGACCTAACCTAACCAACCTAACCTAACCTAACCTAACCTAACCTGATCTGACCTAACCTAACCTAACCTGATCTGACCTAACCTAACCTGACCTAACCTAACCTAACCTGATCTGACCTAACCTAACCTGACCTAACCTAACCTAACCTAACCTGATCTGACCTAACCTAACCTAACCTAACCTAACCTAACCTGATCTGACCTAACCTAACCTAACCTAACCTAACCTAACCTGATCTGACCTAACCTAACCTAACCTGATCTGACCTAACCTAACCTGACCTAACCTAACCTAACCTGATCTACCTAACCTAAACCTGACCTAACCTAACCTAACCTAACCTGATCTGACCTAACCTAACCTAACCTGATCTGACCTAACCTAACCTAACCTGATCTGACCTAACCTAACCTAACTAACTGATCTGACCTAACCTGAATCTGACCTAACCTAAATAACCTGATCTGACCTAACCTAACCTAACCTAACCTAACCTAACCTGATCTGACCTAACCTGATCTGATCTGACCTAACCTAACCTGATCTGACCTAACCTAACCTAACCTAACCTAACCTAACCTGATCTGACCTAACCTGATCTGACCTAACCTAACCTAACCTAACCTGATCTGACCTAACCTAACCTAACCTAACCTGATCTGACCTAACCTAACCTAACCTGATCTGACCTAACCTAACCTAACCTGACCTAACCTAACCTAACCTGATCTGACCTAACCTAACCTGATCTGACCTAACCTGATCTGATCTAACCTGATCTGATCTAACCTAACCTAACCTAACCTAACCTAACCTAACCTGACCTAACCTAACCTAACCTGATCTGACCTAACCTGATCTGACCTAACCTGATCTGACCTAACCTAACCTGATCTGACCTAACCTAACCTGATCTGATCTAACCTAAACCTAACCTAACCTGATCTGACCTAACCTAAACCTAACCTGATCTGACCTACTCTGACCTAACCTGATCTGACCTAACCTGATCTGACCTAACCTAACCTAACCTGATCTGACCTAACCTAACCTGATCTGACCTAACCTGATCTGACCTAACCTAACCTAACCTGACCTAACCTAACCTGATCTGACCTAACCTAACCTAACCTAACCTGATCTGACCTAACCTAACCTAACCTGATCTGACCTAACCTAACCTGACCTAACCTAACCTGATCTGACCTAACCTGTTCTGACCTAACCTAACCTGACCTAACCTAACCTAACCTGATCTGACCTAACCTAACCTAACCTAACCTAACCTGATCTGACCTAACCTGTTCTGACCTAACCTAACCTAACCTGATCTGACCTAACCTAACCTAACCTAACCTAACCTGATCTGACCTAACCTGATCTGATCTGACCTAACCTGATCTGACCTAACCTAACCTAACCTGATCTGATCTAACCTAACCTAACCTGACCTAACCTAACCTAACCTAACCTAACCTAACCTGATCTAACCTAACCTAACCTGTTCTGACCTAACCTAACCTAACCTAACCTGATCTGACCTAACCTAACCTAACCTGATCTGACCTAACCTAACCTGATCTGACCTAACCTGATCTGATCTAACCTGATCTGATCTAACCTAACCTAACCTAACCTGATCTGACCTAACCTAACCTAACCTAACCTGATCTGACCTTAGCTTGACCCCTCACAGGATCGGCAGCGTGTCCACAGAGATTCTGTGACCTGGCCTCATGCTTCATCATTTGTCATGTTTTGGTTAACAGAGTCATCGTCAGTGCTCCTGATTCGCTCGTTTGCATCTGGTCCGAGTTCTTTAATTTGAATAAATCATTTGAATCTGTGTGAGGTCACAAATGAGCCTCAGCATCGTTAACCAAATGAACTCTAATGAACCTTTTACTTCTAACAGAGTATTTAGTCACGGCGAATGAATACTTTTACTTCAGAGGAGGATGACAACGGAGGGCGGAGGAAGTGATTTAAGAGGTCAGCCTGTCACAGACTGAATCTCCTCGTGCCGGGTATTTATCAAATATAATATTTAATGTTTTATGGTATTTATGGAAACATCAGATAACATTCATCAGGTGTTTTGGAAAGTAGTTTTTGAACTTTGATTATTAGTGTGTGACTGTGACAGCCATGAGAGAACTTTTGTTATGATATGGCACTATAGACCTAAAATTGAATATTACTATTAGTACTCATAAAAGTATTCTCAGCTAAATGTAGTTAAAGTACTTAAAGTCAGAGTACTCCTGTCGATGTTTCAGGCTGAACTAAAATGATCACATGTTCTTCTGCAGATAATTCATTCATCTGAAGGAGAAACTCTCCATCCTTCAGTTCAATATGTAAGTACAAGTACTGTAAATCTGAACTGCAGTACTTAAGTAAATGTACTTTTCCTTTGATTGATTGATTGATTGATTGATTGATTGATTGACAGACCTGCAGCTCTCAGCCATGAGGAGAAGAGAAGTGATCTTGTTGCTGTTGTCAGGTTTGTCAACCTTCTTCATTCTGATCCAATCAAATAAAAAGTTCCAACACTTAAAAAACACAAAGAAAACTCACATGACACAAAGACACTGAAAGGACTTTGTAAAGAACACGTCCACATTGGGTGCAGAACGTTTTAAAGGTACCTTCAGTGTACCCAGAGGGAAAACATCTTGGACTTTGTCTGCTGTCAGAACTGAATGTCAGAACTTTTCAGGGTGAAGTTGTTTGTGTCGTCCCGCAGGCTGCGTGTCGGTCTGTCACCTTCAGCCCAACGGTCTCGTCAGACTTTTCCATCCCGTCGATCAGGAGGCCACCTGGACTGAAGCTCAGCAGCACTGCAGGGAGATGTTCACTGACCTCGCCACCATCGAGGATCACACCAGCAACCATGATGCCCTGCAGGTGCTGTCGAGCTCAAAGTTCTGGATCGGACTCTCTTTCAACAGCAGCTGGATGTGGTCTTACAAGGACCAGGAAGTTTCAGAGGAAACCTGGTTCACCAGCTGGGCTGAGAATG
>JAFMOB010000641.1:42500-45000 GCA_018985215.1 Larimichthys polyactis
CTGACAGACAGGAGTCATCATCAGCAACCAATCATCAGCAACCAATCATCAATCATCAATCATCAGCAACCAATCATCAATCATCAGCAACCAATCATCAGCAACCAATCATCAATCATCAGCAACCAATCATCAATCATCAGCAACCAATCATCAATCATCAGCAACCAATCATCATCAGCAACCAATCATCAACAACCAATCATCAACCAATCATCAATCATCAGCAACCAATCATCAGCAACCAATCATCAGCAACCAATCATCAATCATCAGCAACCAATCATCAACAACCAATCATCAGCAACCAATCATCAGCAACCAATCATCAATCATCAGCAACCAATCATCAACAACCAATCATCAGCAACCAATCATCAATCATCAGCAACCAATCATCAACAACCAATCATCAGCAACCAATCATCAGCAACCAATCATCAATCATCAGCAACCAATCATCAACAACCAATCATCAGCAACCAATCATCAATCATCAGCAACCAATCATCAACAACCAATCATCAATCATCAGCAACCAATCATCAGCAACCAATCATCAATCATCAGCAACCAATCATCAATCATCAGCAACCAATCATCAGCAACCAATCATCAATCATCAGGGCGGGACTTGTCATGGACACTGATTGGCATTTACAGCAGCCAATAGTGAGCATGCGTTACATCCACGCCCCTATGCAATGCAGCTAGCGCTATGAGCTAGCATCAGTGTCTCCTTGGTCCGAACAGAAACAGTCTGAACAGTCTGAGACAGTCTGAACAGTCTGAGACAGTCTGAACAGTCTGAGACAGTCTGAGACAGTCTGAACAGTCTGAACAGTCTGAACAGTCTGAGACAGTCTGGACAGTCTGAACAGTCTGAGACAGTCTGAACAGTCTGAGACAGTCTGAGACAGTCTGAACAGTCTGAACAGTCTGAGACAGTCTGAACAGTCTGAGACAGTCTGAGACAGTCTGAACAGTCTGAGACAGTCTGAACAGTCTGAGACAGTCTGAACAGTCTGACAGTCTGAGACAGTCTGAACAGTCTGACAGTCTGAACATTGAGACAGTCTGGAACATACAGTCTGAACAGTCTGAGACAGTCTGACAGTCTGAACAGTCTGAGACAGTCTGAACAGTCTGAAACAGTCTGAACAGTCTGAGACAGTCTGGACAGTTGAACAGTCTGAACAGTCTGAGACAGTCTGGACAGTCTGAACAGTCTGAGACAGTCTGAAACAGTCTGGACAGTCCTGAGACAGGTCTGAACAGTCTGAGACAGTCTGAACAGTCTGAACAGTCTGAACAGTCTGAGACAGTCTGAACAGTCTGAGACAGTCTGAACAGTCTGGACAGTCTGAGACAGTCTGAACAGTCTGAGACAGTCTGGACAGTCTGAACAGTCTGAGACAGTCTGAACAGTCTGAACAGTCTGAACAGTCTGAAACAGTCTGAGACAGTCTGGACAGTCTGAACAGTCTGAGACAGTCTGAACAGTCTGAACAGTCTGAGACAGTCTGAACAGTGAACGTCGAGACAGTCTGAGACAGTCTGAACAGTCTGAGACAGTCTGAACAGTCTGAACAGTCTGAGACAGTCTGAACAGTCTGAACAGTCTGAGACAGTCTGAGACAGTCTGAGACAGTCTGAACAGTCTGAGACAGTCTGGACAGTCTGAACAGTCTGAACAGTCTGAGACAGTCTGGACAGTCTGAACAGTCTGAGACAGTCTGAGACAGTCTGAACAGTCTGAGACAGTCTGAAGTCTGAGACAGTCTGAACAGTCTGAGACAGTCTGGACAGTCTGAACAGTCTGAACAGTCTGAGACAGTCTGGACAGTCTGAACAGTCTGAGACAGTCTGAACAGTCTGAGACAGTCTGAACAGTCTGAACAGTCTGAGACAGTCTGGACAGTCTGAGACAGTCTGAACAGTCTGAGACAGTCTGGACAGTCTGAACAGTCTGAGACAGTCTGAACAGTCTGAACAGTCTGAGACAGTCTGAGACAGTCTGAACAGTCTGAGACAGTCTGGACAGTCTGAACAGTCTGAACAGTCTGAGACAGTCTGAGACAGTCTGAACAGTCTGAACAGTCTGAGACAGTCTGAACAGTCTGAGACAGTCTGGACAGTCTGAGACAGTCTGAACAGTCTGAGACAGTCTGAACAGTCTGAACAGTCTGAGACAGTCTGAACAGTCTGAGACAGTCTGAGACAGTCTGAACAGTCTGAGACAGTCTGAGACAGTCTGAACAGTCTGAGACAGTCTGAACAGTCTGAGACAGTCTGGACAGTCTGAACAGTCTGAGACAGTCTGAACAGTCTGAGACAGTCTGAACAGTCTGAACAGTCTGGACAGTCTGGACAGTCTGAGACAGTCTGAACAGTCTGAGACAGTCTGAGACAGTCTGAACAGTCTGAGACAGTCTGAACAGTCTGAGACAGTCTGGACAGTCTGAACAGTCTGAGACAGTCTGGACAGTCTGAACAGTCT
>JAFMOB010000641.1:50000-71862 GCA_018985215.1 Larimichthys polyactis
CTTGTTAGTCTTTTTTCCTTCAGTGTTTTTGGGTAAACTGTCCTCAGGTCAGTTACAGTTATCTGTCTGACTTCAGCTGAGTAAACAACAGTTAGAGCTGCAGGACACGCCCTCAGCACACACACACACACACACACACACACACACACACACACGCACGCACGCACTTCCTGTCTGCCCTCAGGTGACACTAGTCTGTGCAGACAGGTGTGTTGACGATTACTGAGCTGGGTTCTGGTTCTGGTTCTGTTTGTGGCTTCATACTGACACCTGTCAGAGGGAAGCACACTGAGCACGCTCTGTGATGTCACGGCGTTTGATTCCAGCAGTAAGTGATTATGATTGTCCGCGCACTTCTTCACAATAAAACTCTCAGCAGGGACTTTCAAAATAAAAGTCATGATGTTCGTCTTTACCTGAACACTGAGTGACACCACAGGTGACCATGTTGTCTTCACCCTGTCTCACCACCTCACCGCAGGCCAGACAGGTGACTGATGACAGACCCAGCAGGTGAGACAGGTGAGCTGCTCCAGGTAACCTGAGAGAGACAGACAGACAGGTCTGTGAGTGTCCTCAGTAAATTGTGTCTGTCACAGTGTTTTCATGTCTGTACCATTGCACTCCTCCTCCGTCAGTTGTCCTCCTGGCTGCAGACCTCCTCAAGGCTCTTCCCATCATCCTCCTCTGATCCAGGATCTGCTGCCGGAGGAAACGGATCCTGTCCTGGAGAACACAGAAAACAAAAAACTGTCTGTCTGTCTGTCTGTCTGTCTGTGTGCTCAGTCCAGAACAGTGTTAATAAGCTGTTCTTTCATTAATGAAGACTGACAACAAATGTTTGATTAACAAGCTGAAAATGAGACTTAACAGACTTTAGAGACTTTACAAACTTCACAGACATTACAATCTTTACAGACTTTACAAACTTTACAGACATTACAAACTTTACAGACATTACAAACTTTACAAACTTTACAGACTTTACAGACATTACAAACTTCACAGACTTTACAGATTTTACAAACTTTACAGACATTACAAACTTTACAGACTTTACAGCTTTACAGACTTTACAGACATTACAGACATTACAGACTTTACAAACTTTACAGACTTTACAGACATTACAAACTTTACAGACTTTACAGACATTACAAACTTTACAGACTTTACAGACATTACAAACTTTACAGACTTTACAGACATTACAAACTTTACAGACTTTACAGACATTACAAACTTTACAGACTTTACAGACATTACAAACTTTACAGACTTTACAGACATTACAAACTTTACAGACTTTACAGACATTACAAACTTTACAGACTTTACAGACATTACAAACTTTACAGACTTTACAGACATTACAAACTTTACAGACTTTACAGACATTACAAACTTTACAAACTTCACAGACTTTACAGATTTTACAAACTTTACAGACATTACAAACTTTACAGACATTACAAACTTTACAGACTTTACAGACATTACAAACTTTACAGACTTTACAGACATTACAAACTTTACAGACTTTACAGACATTACGGACTTTACAGACATTACAAACTTTACAAACCTGCTGCTATTTCTTTAGTGCGCTCTACAGTCAAAGGGCTGTATGCCATTTAAACTGTTTACACTGTATACATCTTTTATTTTTGATATATTCATACTGTTCATACTGTTTGTATTCCCAGATTTACACTTTTTATATCTTTTTATATTTAGATCTCTTTAAACTTGTATATATTTTATATTTTTGTTTATTAGTGTTTGCATCAGGGATATCAAAGAAACATTATTTCAATTGTATGTCCTGTACAGTTGACTTGACTCGCTGTCCTGGACTCTGACTCGAGGTCCTGGACTCTGACTCGCGGTCCTGGACTCTGATTCGAGGTCCTGGACTCTGACTCGCGGCCCTGGACTCTGACTCGAGGTCCTGGACTCTGTGGATCCAGCTCAGTGCCTTGTTGTCTTTCCTGTTCAGGTTCAGACCTGTCTGAGTCTCATCTTGCAGATTCTTCACATAACTGTGAGCTCCATGACCCCTCACCCAGAACATCTGTGTGTGTGTGTGTGTGTGTGTGTGTGTGTGTGTACCAGCTCTCTCTCTGGATAATGTGAAGCACACACAAGTCGTCTGCAGCGCTGCACGAGTCCTCCGCTCAGAGACACAAGCAGAGCCAGACCCAGCAGGAACCCTGCAGCAGAACCAGAACCAGTCGAGACGTCAGAACATCTGCAGACATTTTACTGAACTGATGATATTTATTTAGACGGAGTGATCTGATTGGACGAGAGTCGTCCAATGAGTGCTGATATAGAGAACAACAGCAGATGATGACGGCTGTTCCAATAGTAATGTTACGTTAACGTTACATGAACGTTTGTCATCCGATTAAGCCGTGCTGATATTCAGTACAACAGCACGCTGATGTTTAAGGACTTCTACTTTGGTGTGGTTTTGGTACCGAGTACTCCCTGTTAATAATGTCACATCCTGTGTCCTCTTACCCAGGATGAAACATGTGGCGTGGTCCGGCTCCGACGGCTCCAGCAGACACTTCCTGCTGATCACTGTGATGTTTCCTCCCTGCAGCACGTCGAACGAAGCCACCAGGTCTCTGAAGAGGTCGGAGGCGTAACCGGACCCGTTCACCTGCACGGCCACCGTCACCGGTGCTGATGGGACCGGGGTTACCATAGTTACCACCACTCTGAGCAACATCACAGCCTCACTCACGTCACGACTGATGCTGTCTCACCTCTGGCCACGACGTCGCCCTTCACCTGGTGCTGCACCTGATCCAGCATCCAGAACACCAGGAAGTCCAGCGCCACCAGCAGGCCGCCCATCACCAGGTGTCTGAGGACCGAGACCACGCCCACCAGCACAGCACGCCGCTCTCGGCCCGTCAGGTGAAAGGAAACTGCAGGAAGGACAGATTCAAGTCACTTCTCTCGCACACACACACACACACACACACACACACACACACACACACACACACACACACACACACACACACACACAGTGTACTGACGTGGTGTGATGTAGGTCCGGGCTTCTCTGCCTGTAATTGGCAGGACTGAGGCTCCGCCCCCTGAGGTCACCTGTTGGTCGAGCTCTTCGAACTGAGCACTGATGTAGACGTTATCAAAGTCGAGCTGACGGAGATACCTGCGTCGGTACCGTGCCGCCCTGCGGAGGGAGCATGTCAGCTAACAGTTAGCATGTTAGCATGTCAGCAGAATAACAAAACATTAGCCGGCTAGCATGGCTAATGTGAATGAAGTAAAGTGAAGCGTGTTGAAGTAAACTGAAGCGTGTTGAAGTAAACTGAAGCGTGTAGATGGAGTAAAGTGAAGCGCGTTGAAGTAAACTGAAGCGTGTTGAAGTAAACTGAAGCGTGTTGAAGTAAACTGAAGCGTGTTGAAGTAAACTGAAGCATGTTGAAGTAAACTGAAGCGTGTTGAAGTAAACTGAAGCATGTTGAAGTAAACTGAAGCGTGTTGAAGTAAACTGAAGCGTGTTGAAGTAAACTGAAGCGTGTTGAAGTAAACTGAAGCATGTTGAAGTAAACTGAAGCGTGTTGAAGTAAACTGAAGCGTGTGGATGGAGTAAACTGAAGCGTGTTGAAGTAAACTGAAGCGTGTGGATGGAGTAAACTGAAGCATGTTGAAGTAAACTGAAGCGTGTGGATGGAGTAAACTGAAGCATGTTGAAGTAAACTGAAGCGTGTTGAAGTAAACTGAAGTGTGTGGATGGAGTAAACTGAAGCGTGTTGAAGTAAACTGAAGCATGTTGAAGTAAACTGAAGCGTGTTGAAGTAAAGTAAAGCGTGTGGATGGAGTAAACTGAAGCGTGTTGAAGTAAACTGAAGCGTGTTGAAGTAAAGTAAAGCGTGTGGATGGAGTAAACTGAAGCGTGTTGAAGTAAAGTAAAGCGTGTGGATGGAGTAAACTGAAGCGTGTTGAAGTAAAGTAAAGCGTGTGGATGGAGTAAACTGAAGCGTGTGGATGGAGTAAAGTGAAGCGTGTGGATGGAGTAAACTGAAGCGTGTGGATGGAGTAAACTGAAGCGTGTTGTAGTAAACTGAAGCGTGTTGTAGTAAACTGAAGCGTGTGGATGGAGTAAAGTGAAGCGTGTTGTAGTAAACTGAAGCGTGTTGTAGTAAACTGAAGCGTGTGGATGGAGTAAACTGAAGCGTGTTGTAGTAAACTGAAGCGTGTTGTAGTAAACTGAAGCGTGTGGATGGAGTAAAGTGAAGCGTGTTGAAGTAAACTGAAGCGTGTGGATGGAGTAAACTGAAGCGTGTGGATGGAGTAAACTGAAGCGTGTGGATGGAGTAAACTGAAACGTGTGGATGGAGTAAACTGAAGCGTGTTGAAGTAAACTGAAGCGTGTGGATGGAGTAAACTGAAGCGTGTGGATGGAGTAAAGTGAAGCGTGTTGAAGTAAACTGAAGCGTGTGGATGGAGTAAACTGAAGCGTGTAGATGGAGTAAAGTGAAGCGTGTTGAAGTAAACTGAAGCGTGTAGATGGAGTAAAGTGAAGCGTGTTGAAGTAAACTGAAGCGTGTGGATGGAGTAAACTGAAGCGTGTAGATGGAGTAAAGTGAAGCGTGTTGAAGTAAACTGAAGCGTGTTGAAGTAAACTGAAGCATGTTGAAGTAAACTGAAGCGTGTTGAAGTAAACTGAAGCATGTTGAAGTAAACTGAAGCGTGTTGAAGTAAACTGAAGCATGTTGAAGTAAACTGAAGCGTGTTGAAGTAAACTGAAGCATGTTGAAGTAAACTGAAGTGTGTTGAAGTAAACTGAAGCGTGTTGAAGTAAACTGAAGTGTGTTGAAGTAAACTGAAGCGTGTTGAAGTAAACTGAAGCGCGTTGAAGTAAACTGAAGCGTGTTGAAGTAAACTGAAGCGTGTGGATGGAGTAAACTGAAGCGTGTTGAAGTAAACTGAAGCGTGTGGATGGAGTAAACTGAAGCATGTTGAAGTAAACTGAAGCGTGTTGAAGTAAACTGAAGTGTGTGGATGGAGTAAACTGAAGCGTGTTGAAGTAAACTGAAGCATGTTGAAGTAAACTGAAGCGTGTTGAAGTAAAGTAAAGCGTGTGGATGGAGTAAACTGAAGCGTGTTGAAGTAAACTGAAGCGTGTTGTAGTAAACTGAAGCGTGTGGATGGAGTAAAGTGAAGCGTGTTGTAGTAAACTGAAGCGTGTTGTAGTAAACTGAAGCGTGTGGATGGAGTAAACTGAAGCGTGTTGTAGTAAACTGAAGCGTGTTGTAGTAAACTGAAGCGTGTGGATGGAGTAAACTGAAGCGTGTTGTAGTAAACTGAAGCGTGTTGTAGTAAACTGAAGCGTGTGGATGGAGTAAAGTGAAGCGTGTTGTAGTAAACTGAAGCGTGTTGTAGTAAACTGAAGCGTGTGGATGGAGTAAACTGAAGCGTGTTGTAGTAAACTGAAGCGTGTGGATGGAGTAAAGTGAAGCGTGTTGAAGTAAACTGAAGCGTGTGGATGGAGTAAACTGAAGCGTGTGGATGGAGTAAACTGAAGCGTGTGGATGGAGTAAACTGAAGCGTGTGGATGGAGTAAACTGAAACGTGTGGATGGAGTAAACTGAAGCGTGTTGAAGTAAACTGAAGCGTGTGGATGGAGTAAACTGAAGCGTGTAGATGGAGTAAAGTGAAGCGTGTTGAAGTAAACTGAAGCGTGTGGATGGAGTAAACTGAAGCGTGTAGATGGAGTAAAGTGAAGCGTGTTGAAGTAAACTGAAGCGTGTAGATGGAGTAAAGTGAAGCGTGTTGAAGTAAACTGAAGCGTGTGGATGGAGTAAACTGAAGCGTGTAGATGGAGTAAAGTGAAGCGTGTTGAAGTAAACTGAAGTGTGTAGATGGAGTAAACTGAAGCGTGTGGATGGAGTAAACTGAAGCGTGTGGATGGAGTAAAGTGAAGCGTGTTGAAGTAAACTGAAGCGTGTGGATGGAGTAAACTGAAGCGTGTGGATGGAGTAAACTGAAGCGTGTGGATGGAGTAAACTGAAGCGTGTGGATGGAGTAAAGTGAAGCGTGTTGAAGTAAACTGAAGCGTGTGGATGGAGTAAACTGAAGCGTGTGGATGGAGTAAACTGAAGCGTGTGGATGGAGTAAACTGAAGCGTGTTGTAGTAAACTGAAGCGTGTTGTAGTAAACTGAAGCGTGTGGATGGAGTAAAGTGAAGCGTGTTGTAGTAAACTGAAGCGTGTTGTAGTAAACTGAAGCGTGTGGATGGAGTAAACTGAAGCGTGTTGTAGTAAACTGAAGCGTGTTGTAGTAAACTGAAGCGTGTGGATGGAGTAAAGTGAAGCGTGTTGAAGTAAACTGAAGCGTGTGGATGGAGTAAACTGAAGCGTGTGGATGGAGTAAACTGAAGCGTGTGGATGGAGTAAACTGAAACGTGTGGATGGAGTAAACTGAAGCGTGTTGAAGTAAACTGAAGCGTGTGGATGGAGTAAACTGAAGCGTGTAGATGGAGTAAAGTGAAGCGTGTTGAAGTAAACTGAAGCGTGTGGATGGAGTAAACTGAAGCGTGTAGATGGAGTAAAGTGAAGCGTGTTGAAGTAAACTGAAGCGTGTAGATGGAGTAAAGTGAAGCGTGTTGAAGTAAACTGAAGCGTGTGGATGGAGTAAACTGAAGCGTGTAGATGGAGTAAAGTGAAGCGTGTTGAAGTAAACTGAAGCGTGTTGAAGTAAACTGAAGCATGTTGAAGTAAACTGAAGCGTGTTGAAGTAAACTGAAGCATGTTGAAGTAAACTGAAGCGTGTTGAAGTAAACTGAAGCATGTTGAAGTAAACTGAAGCGTGTTGAAGTAAACTGAAGCATGTTGAAGTAAACTGAAGTGTGTTGAAGTAAACTGAAGCGTGTTGAAGTAAACTGAAGTGTGTTGAAGTAAACTGAAGCGTGTTGAAGTAAACTGAAGCGCGTTGAAGTAAACTGAAGCGTGTTGAAGTAAACTGAAGCGTGTGGATGGAGTAAACTGAAGCGCGTTGAAGTAAACTGAAGCGTGTTGAAGTAAACTGAAGCGTGTGGATGGAGTAAACTGAAGCGTGTTGAAGTAAACTGAAGCGTGTGGATGGAGTAAACTGAAGCATGTTGAAGTAAACTGAAGCGTGTTGAAGTAAACTGAAGTGTGTGGATGGAGTAAACTGAAGCGTGTTGAAGTAAACTGAAGCATGTTGAAGTAAACTGAAGCGTGTTGAAGTAAAGTAAAGCGTGTGGATGGAGTAAACTGAAGCGTGTTGAAGTAAACTGAAGCGTGTTGAAGTAAAGTAAAGCGTGTGGATGGAGTAAACTGAAGCGTGTTGAAGTAAAGTAAAGCGTGTGGATGGAGTAAACTGAAGCGTGTTGAAGTAAAGTAAAGCGTGTGGATGGAGTAAACTGAAGCGTGTGGATGGAGTAAAGTGAAGCGTGTGGATGGAGTAAACTGAAGCGTGTGGATGGAGTAAACTGAAGCGTGTTGTAGTAAACTGAAGCGTGTTGTAGTAAACTGAAGCGTGTGGATGGAGTAAAGTGAAGCGTGTTGTAGTAAACTGAAGCGTGTTGTAGTAAACTGAAGCGTGTGGATGGAGTAAACTGAAGCGTGTTGTAGTAAACTGAAGCGTGTTGTAGTAAACTGAAGCGTGTGGATGGAGTAATATGAGCGTTGTTGGGTGGAGGCTAACTGAAGCGTGTGGATGGAGTAAACTGAGCGTGTGGATGGAAGTCACATGAAACGTGTGGATGGAGTAAACTGACTCGTGTGAAGTAAACCTGAAGCGCTGTGGATGAGTAAACTGAAGCGTGTAGCTGGAGTAAGATGACGGTTTTGAAGTGAAACTGAAGCGTGTGGATGGAGGTAAACTGAAGCGTGTAGATGGAGTAAAGTGAAGCGTTTTGAAGTAAACTGAAGTCGTGTTGTATGATGAGTAAAGCGTGAAGCGTGTTGATGAGTAAAGTGAAGCGTGTGGATGAAGTAAACTGAAGCGTGTAGATGGAGTAAAGTGAAGCGTGTTGAAAGTAAACTGAAGCGTGTGTAGGATGGAGTAACTGAAGCGTAGGATGAGGTAACTGAAGAGTGGATGGAGTAAGTGAAGCGTGTTGAAGTTAAACTGAAGTGTGTAGGATGGAGTAAACTGAAGCGTGTGGATGGAGTAAACTGAAGCGTGTGGAGGGGATGGAGTAAAGTGAAGCGTGTGATGAGTAAAGCTGAAGCGTGTGATGAGTAAACTGAAGCGTGTGTGGATGGAGTAACTGAAGCGTGTGGATGGAGTAAACTGAAGCGTGTGGATGGAGTAAACTGAAGCGTGTGGATGGAGTAAACTGAAGCGTGTGGATGGAGTAAACTGAAGCGTGTGGATGGAGTAAACTGAAGCGTGTGCAGACCTCAGGAAGGAGCAGGCGAGCAGGACGAGGCCGCCATACGCGAGCGGCGTGCTCAGTTTCTGGAGCACGTGCAGCTCTGATGAAACGTCCTCCATGATGTCCTGAGTCACCTGCTGCAGAGAGCGGCTGCTGTTGGCGTCCAGGTCAAAGGTCACTGAGGCCGAGATGTTGAAGTCAAATTCCCGCTTCATCCGCTCAAACGCTGCTACGGTGGCTGGAAGAGGACAAAGTCGACGGCTCAGCGAAGATTTCACGAAGGTTAAAAACAGAAAGAAGGTGAACTCACGAGCAGCCAGACGTTTCTTCAGGTGGTCAGCGATGTAGGAGGGGATGACGCAGAAGAGCTCGCCAGCTGAAACAGGAAACGTGTACGTGTGACAGGAAGTGAGTCTTCATAATCACACAGCAGAGAGGTTCATGTTTGTAGTCTGAGTTAATCTGTAGTCCTGCATGAACATTAACGTTAGCTGACACAGAGGTCGTGATGTCAGTGAACGCACCGCGGGCGAGGCTGCAGAGCGGCAGGAAGACGTCTATGATGTCACACAGGAAGTTGAACTCTCCCAGCAGGTCGGAGCAGTCGGCCCGAGCCTCCGCGAACACCGCCCGGCACTTCCTGTACGGAGAGCCCAGTTTGACGTTGCACACTTCGCCGATGTCCACCAGGAAGTGGAGGACGTTCCTCAGAGTACGAGCTGCAGGTCAGAGGTCAGAGGTCAGAGGACACCTGGAACTCCCTGAAGAACCCCATTACCTCCTCAAGACCTCCTTGAACATTTTCCAGGTCCTTAAAACATCCTCAATCAAATTCTACAACCTCCTTAAATACTTCTGGGACACCCTTAAGAACATTATAACAACCTCAAGGACCCCTGGAACTTCCTTTGATTCATCTCAAGGAAAATAACCTTTATAATAATAAAGGGAGCCTCAAGAACACCTGGAACCTTCTCAAGAACCTCTCAAACCTCCTTAAGTATTCCTAGAACTTCCCCAAGGCCCCTCCTCAATGACTGACATCATCAGTGACATCATCATAGTCTTTAAAGGCTGCTCTGCTGGAACCTTCTCCAGAACCTCTACAGTTTATTCAAGGATGTCTTGAAGACATTTGGGCCACATAACATCCTCCTGGAATCTCCTTGAGACCACTTAAAACTCCTCCAGTCTTCACAAAGACTTCTCAGTTTTAAAGTCAGCTGGAGGTGACGTCTCAGCGTCTCACCGACATGGCGGACGCTGTCGGTCAGAGCGTGGATGAAGTTCTCGACTCTTTGTGCTGCAGAGCGAGCGTTCCTGCTGACCGCCCGGATCCGGTCCAACGCAGCTGCAACACAAAACACAACGTGACCAACAGGGGGCGCCATCATCCAGACAGCCTGTGAAACCAGCACTGCATTAACGTGCTCATTAAGATGCTTATTAACATGCTCATTATGCATGCTCATTATGCATGCTCATTATGCATGCAGGTATTACAGAAAAGAGGCGTGGCTGCTTTCTGCATCAGTTCCTGCGTCTGATTGGCTGCCAGCTCGGCTCCACACAGCAGACTGGCGGCGGCTCGCTCCGTGTTCTCGAGCGTGTTGGTGACAGGGCCCGACAGCAACATGGAGGCAAACAGGAAGAGGAGGAAATTCCTGCCACGAGCTGAAACACAAGTCAGACGGGCTGTGATAGGCTGAGCAAGGCCACGCCTCCACCTGAAACCTGAAACCATGCCCTTATATGGGAGCTTCAGCGATATATATAAATAAATAAATAGAGACGTCACTGAACATGACAACAAATCGATCTTATCGTATCATCATTTTATCTTATTGTGACGTTACGTAACGTTAACGCTGACACAACGATAAGGTGTTTTTGTGTTTTATTTTCTGTTTTCTTTTGAAAGGGTTCTTGTGTATTTTAACTTCCTGCCTTTGTTGCGTTTTCCCGCCACTTTTGACAACGTGTCCTTCCCTCGTTAGTCTCACCTGTGTCCTGTCCATCAGCTGTCATGTTCATATAGAAACATTACAGAATCCAGCAGGAAGTGATGACACAGCACACCTGACAGGTGAACAGACTGACCTGAGCACAGTGAAGGCAGCATGACCGTGATGTTGGCCCGGACGGCGGCCGACAGGCCCATGCCGAAGGCCACCAGGACGGCCACAGCCAGCGTGGTGTGGACGCACAGCCACAGAGGCTGTTTCTGCAGGAAGAGCGCCGTGACCCCGTACAGAGACGCCAACAGCAGCCCCAACACAAACGCCACAAGGCTCCGCCCACCCTCCAACAGGTGACCTTTGACCTTCCTCCAGCTGTTGCGACGGGCGCGTCCTGCTGACCTGAGGACGGAAAGGTTACTCAGTCTGTTAGCTGCTGTTAGCTGCTGTTAGCTCAGTCTGTTAGCTGCTGTTAGCTCAGTCTGTTAGCTCAGTCTGTTAGCTGCTGTTAGCACAGTCTGTTAGCTCAGTCTGTTAGCTGCTGTTAGCTGCTGTTAGCTCAGTCTGTTAGCTGCTGTTAGCTGCTGTTAGCTCAGTCTGTTAGCTCATCTGTTAGCTGCTGTTAGCACAGTCTGTTAGCTCAGTCTGTTTTCTGCTGTTAGCACAGTCTGTTAGCTCAGTCTGTTAGCTGCTGTTAGCTGCTGTTAGCACAGTCTGTTAGCTCAGTCTGTTAGCTGCTGTTAGCTGCTGTTAGCTCAGTCTGTTAGCTCATCTGTTAGCTGCTGTTAGCTCAGTCTGTTAGCACAGTCTGTTAGCTGCTGTTAGCACAGTCTGTTAGCTCAGTCTGTTTTCTGCTGTTAGCACAGTCTGTTAGCTGCTGTTAGCACAGTCTGTTAGCTCAGTCTGTTAGCACAGTCTGTTAGCTCAGTCTGTTAGCTGCTGTTAGCACAGTCTGTTAGCTGCTGTTAGCTCAGTCTGTTAGCTGCTGTTAGCTGCTGTTAGCTCAGTCTGTTAGCTGCTGTTAGCACAGTCTGTTAGCACAGTCTGTTAGCTCAGTCTGTTAGCACAGTCTGTTAGCTGCTGTTAGCTGCTGTTAGCTCAGTCTGTTCGCTGCTGTTAACACAGTCTGTTAGCTGCTGTTAGCACAGTCTGTTAGCACAGTCTGTTAGCTGCTGTTAGCTCAGTCTGTTAGCTGCTGTTATCTGCTGTTAGCTCAGTCTGTTAGCTGCTGTTAGCACAGTCTGTTAGCACAGTCTGTTAGCTCAGTCTGTTAACACAGTCTGTTAGCTGCTGTTAGCACAGTCTGTTAGCACAGTCTGTTAGCTGCTGTTAGCACAGTCTGTTAGCTCAGTCTGTTTTCTGCTGTTAGCACAGTCTGTTAGCTGCTGTTAGCACAGTCTGTTAGCTCAGTCTGTTAGCACAGTCTGTTAGCACAGTCTGTTAGCTGCTGTTAGCACAGTGTGTTAGCTGCTGTTAGCTCAGTCTGTTAGCTGCTGTTAGCACAGTCTGTTAGCACAGTCTGTTAGCTGCTGTTAGCACAGTCTGTTAGCTCAGTCTGTTAGCACAGTCTGTTAGCACAGTCTGTTAGCTCAGTCTGTTAGCACAGTCTGTTAGCTGCTGTTAGCACAGTGTGTTAGCTGCTGTTAGCACAGTGTGTTAGCTGCTGTTAGCACAGTCTGTTAGCACAGTCTGTTAGCTCAGTCTGTTAGCTGCTGTTAGCACAGTGTGTTAGCTGCTGTTAGCTCAGTCTTTTAGCTGCTGTTATGATCTCACCTGTTCAGGACTCCTCTGACAGCCTGTGTGACTCCGCCCCTCTCCACCTGGACTGTGACATCAGGATCAGTCAGGTGTCTCTTCCTCTGTCCAGCCTTCATCTCTGGTTCTTGGAGTCTCTGTGACTCTCTGACTGTTTTTCTGTCTCCTGGAGACCAAAAGAATCCTGAAGCTTCCAGAACCTTCAACTGACCAACTGACCAACTGACAGACCAACCGACCAAACCACCTGTGACTGGACTGTTTGAAAGGTTGTTCAGAGACACGGATCATCATGACTCACCTGCACTCACCTGCAGCTCCTCGCAGCAGTAAGTTTGTTTTTATCTGTCTGAAGCTAACTTGTAGCTAACGATAGCAGCTTTCTGTTAGCATGTACAACAGTCTGTGTCAGTGTCTCTGTCTGTCTCTGTCTGTCTGTGTCTCTGTCTGTCTCTGTGTCTGTCTCTGTGTCTGTCCTCCAGCTGTGGAGAGGATCAGTTTGACCATCCTGCCTCCTGTTGTCCATCGATTCATCTTCAGCCAATCAGAGGACTTTCAGGTGGCTCACCTGCTGCTGAGGGCCGTGTTTGGAGCAGTGAGCGGTGCAGGTAACTTCCTTGTGTTAGCTATTATGAATTGTATTAGTCATTAACAATTAATAAAAATGTGTTAGCTACTGTTTTGCTAACATTAGCTAACTCCAGATAAATAGTCACATGTTGAGTTATGAACACTTTTATCTTTGAGCTGTCGTCAAAATGTGCTTTATTTTCAACACGTAGCTAACACGAAGCTAACATGAAGCTAACACATAGCTAACACGTAGCTAACATGAAGCTAACACGTAGCTAACATAAAGCTAACACGAAGCTAACACGTAGCTAACATGAAGCTAACACGTAGCTAACATAAAGCTAACACGTAGCTAACACGAAGCTAATACGTAGCTAACATGAAGCTAACACGTAGCTAACATGAAGCTAACATGAAGCTAACATAAAGCTAATATGAAGCTAACATGAAGCTACCACGTAGCTAACATGTAGCTAACACGTAGCTAATATGAAGCTAACATGTAGCTAACATGAAGCTAACACCTAGCTAACACGTAGCTAACATGTAGCTAACACGTAGCTAACACGTAGCTAACATGTAGCTAACACGTAGCTAACATGAAGCTAACACGTAGCTAACACGAAGCTAACATGTAGCTAACACGTAGCTAACATGAAGCTAACACGTAGCTAACACGTAGCTAACACGTAGCTAACACGTAGCTAACACGAAGCTAACACGAAGCTAACACATAGCTAACATGAAGCTAACACGTAGCTAACATGAAGCTAACATGAAGCTAACATAAAGCTAATATGAAGCTAACATGAAGCTACCACGTAGCTAACACGTAGCTAATATGAAGCTAACACGTAGCTAACATGAAGCTAACACCTAGCTAACATGTAGCTAACATGTAGCTAACACGTAGCTAACATGTAGCTAACACTTAGCTAACACGAAGCTAACACGTAGCTAACACGAAGCTAACACGAAGCTAACACGAAGCTAACATGAAGCTAACACGTAGCTAACATGAAGCTAACATGAAGCTAACATGAAGCTACTTTTTATTTATTTTTTATTTAAAAATGTAAAATTCATTTTTTTGCCTTTTTATTTAAATTCAAATCAAATTATTTCTAAATCGTTTGATGAGTTTAATTGAAATATTCGACGTGTCATGTCCGTCCTCAGGTCTGTTCCTGTGTCTCCGCCTCCCGCTGACCTTTGACCTCCAGCTGGCAGCAGGAAGTTTCTTTGTCGGTGAGCAGACGTCATGCTAACATCACGACATGATTTAACACCTGCTGACATCACCTGTTGACATCACCTGTTGACATCACCTGTTGACATCACCTGTTGACATCACCTGCTGACATCACCTGTTGACATCACCTGCTGACATCACCTGTTGACATCACCTGCTGACATCACCTGCTGACATCACCTGTTGACATCACCTGCTGACATCACCTGCTGACATCACCTGCTGACATCACCTGTTGACATCACCTGCTGACATCACCTGCTGACATCACCTGTTGACATCACCTGCTGACATCACCTGCTGACATCACCTGTTGACATCACCTGCTGACTTTACCTGCTGACATCACCTGCTGACTTTACCTGTTGACATCACCTGCTGACTTTACCTGCTGACATCACCTGCTGACATCACCTGCTGACATCACCTGCTGACTTTACCTGCTGACATCACCTGCTGACTTTACCTGCTGACATCACCTGTTGACATCACCTGTTGACATCACCTGCTGACATCACCTGCTGACTTTACCTGCTGACATCACCTGCTGACATCACCTGCTGACTTTACCTGCTGACATCACCTGTTGACATCACCTGCTGACATCACCTGTTCACATCACTTGTTGACATCACCTGCTGACATCACCTGCTGACATCACCTGTTCACATCACTTGTTGACATCACCTGCTGACATCACCTGTTCACATCACCTGTTCACATCACTTGTTGACATCACCTGCTGACATCACCTGCTGACATCACCTGTTCACATCACTTGTTGACATCACCTGCTGACATCACCTGTTGACATCACCTGCTGACATCACCTGCTGACTTTACCTGCTGACATCACCTGTTCACATCACTTGTTGACATCACCTGTTGACATCACCTGCTGACATCACCTGTTGACATCACCTGTTGACATCACCTGCTGACATCACCTGCTGACATCACCTGTTGACATCACCTGTTGACATCACCTGTTGACATCACCTGCTGACATCACCTGTTGACATCACCTGTTGACATCACCTGCTGACATCACCTATTGACATCACCTATTGACATCACCTGTTGACATCACCTGCTGACATCACCTGTTGACATCACCTGTTGACATCACCTGCTGACATCACCTGTTGACATCACCTGCTGACTTTACCTGTTGACATCACCTGTTTCAGCTGTGTGTGCAGTGGGTGGAGCCTTGTCCTCCACCTGCAGGTGTTCAGTCCTCCTGATGGTTCCCAGCATGCTCGGCTCCCGCGGTCGAGCGTACCTGATGCTGTTCATCCTGTCAGTGCTCTGCAGAGGTGAGCGCACACACACACACACACCCACACACACTCACACAGAACACGTGTGTACTGTGTGTGTGTCTCTGTGATTGACAGGTCCGGTCTCTAACATCCGTCAGAATGTGGAGACGGCGGCTCTGTCTCTGAGCTGTAATCTGGACCTGCAGGTCCAACACAGCCGCTCACTGTGGAGACACGCCATCACACCCGTCATGCTCATCACACAGGAACTCATGGTAAGAGACCAGGCCAGACCAAACCAGGCCAAACCAGACCAAACCAGGCCAGGCCAAACCAGGCCAGACCAGACCAGACCAAACCAGGCCAGGCCAGGCCAGACCAGACCAGACCAGACCAGACCAGACTAGACCACACCAGACCAGACTAGGCTAAACCAAACCAGGCCAGGCCAGACCAAACCAGGCCAGACCAGACCAGACCAAACCAGGCCAGACCAGACCAGACCAAACCAGGCCAGACCAGACCAAACCAGGCCAGACCAGACTAGACCAGACCAAACCAGGCCAGACCAGACCAGACCAAACCAGGCCAGACCAGACCAGACCAGACCAGACCAGACCAGACCAGACCAGACCAGACTAGACCACACCAGACCAGACCAGACCAAACCAGGCCAGGCCAGACCAGGCCAGACCAGACCAAACCAGACCAGACCAGACTAGGCTAAACCAAACCAGGCCAGGCCAGGCCAGGCCAGACCAGACCAAACCAGGCCAGACCAGACCAGACCAGACCAAACCAGGCCAGACCAGACCAGACCAAACCAGGCCAGACCAGACCAGACCAGACCAAACCAGGCCAGACCAGACCAGACTAGACCAGACCAAACCAGGCCAGACCAGACCAGACCAAACCAGGCCAGACCAGACCAGACCAGACCAGACCAGACCAGACCAGACCAAACCAGGCCAGACCAGACCAGACCAAACCAGACCAGACCAGACCAAGCTACCTCAGCGAGTGGTTATGCTAACGCTAACCGTCAGAGGTCAGAGGTCGTGTCTCTTTGTTCAGGACGATAAACCTCAGTTTGAGTCGGAGGCCGTGAGCGTCAGCAGGAAGTTTCAGGACATCAGAGACGAGGTCGTCCTTCAGTACGGCTACGACCGCTTCACACATGCTAACAGCACGCAGGAGCAGTTCACTGCAAAGACCATGATGCAGTGCGACAGTGAGTCACATGACGAGGTTTAAATATCGTTTAACACTGCAGTGTAACGACGTGTGTGTGTGTGTGTGTGTGTGTGTGTGTAACGACGTGTGTGTGTGTGTGTGTGTGTGTGTGTAACGACGTGTGTGTAACGACGTGTGTGTGTGTGTGTGTGTGTAACGACGTGTGTGTGTGTGTGTGTGTGTGTAACGACGTGTGTGTGTGTGTAACGACGTGTGTGTGTGTGTGTGTGTGTGTGTAACGACGTGTGTGTGTGTGTGTGTGTGTGTGTGTGTAACGACGTGTGTGTAACGACGTGTGTGTGTGTGTGTGTGTGTGTGTGTGTGTGTAACGACGTGTGTGAGTGTGTGTGTGTGTGTGTGTGTGTAACGACGTGTGTGTGTGTTGTGTGTGTTGTGTAACGACGTGTGTGTGTGTGTGTGTGTGTGTGTGTAACGACGTGTGTGTGTGTGTGTAACGAGTGTGTGTGTGTGTTAACAACGTGGTGTGTGTGTGTGTGTGTGTAACGTCGTGTGTGTGTGTGTGTGTGTGTGGTGTGTAACGACGTGTGTGTGTGTGTGTGTGTGTAACGATGTGTGTGTGTGTGTGTGTGTGTGAATGTGTGTGTGTGTGTGTAACGACGTGTGTGTGTGTTTGTGTGTAACACGTGTGTGTGTGTGTGTGTGTGTGTTAACGACGTGTGTGTGGGTGTGTTTGTGTGTAACGACGTGTGTGTGTGTTTGTGTGTAACGACGTGTGTGTGTGTGGTGTGTGTGTGTGTGTGTAACGACGTGTGTGTGTGTGTGTGTGTGTGTGTACCGACGTGGGTTTTGTTGTGTTTGGTTTGTGGTGTGGTGTGTGTACCGACGTGTGTGGTGTGTTTGTGTGTAACGACGTGTGTGTGTGTGTGGTGTAATGACGACGTGTGTGTGTGTAATGTGTGTGTGTAACGACGTGTGTGTGTGTTTGTGTGTAACGACGTGTTGTGTGGGTGTGTGTGTGTGTGTGTGTAACGACGTGTGTGTTGTGTGTGGTGTGTGTGTGTGTGTGTGTGCAGGCGTGGTGGATGAGGGCGTGCAGAGGTGTGTTGACTGGTTCTGGCCTCAGGTGGGCGGAGTGTATGGAGGCCGTCCCCGTCCCCGTCATCAACCACGTCCTGGTGTCTCCATGAAGTTCCACTTCCTGTGTGATGTCATGAGAGGTGAGAGGTCACAGTGGTGCATTCAGGACACGTCTGTACGTTCAGACACTCGAACGCACGCATCAGCCGATATGCAGACGATACTGTGCTGTGTGATGATGGTGATGATGAAGACTATCAGGGACACTGAGCTGGCTCTTCTTCTTCAGTGATGACTCCGTGGTGCCGGCAGCAGATCCCCGTGGAGGGAAACTTCGGTCAGCTGTTCGATCAGTTGAACCTTTCCGTCGACCTTCTGTCCAGAGAGTTCAGCACCGAGCTCGTCGTGCAGGTCTCCACCGCTTGTTGTTCTGTTTGGTCGTCACATGTTGGGCCCTGTGCTAAAGGAGTGTGTGACCTCTGACTTCCTGCAGGAGCAGCAGCAGCAGGAGGTGCTGGGTGGAGCTCTGTTGGATCAGGAGTTCACTCAGGCCGTCAGGAGGTCCTTCAACAAGCTGACGAGCACCATGGACCAGCTGCTGGACGCCCTGCAGCTGCTGCTGTCCTTCACCTTCATCACCATCTTCACCCAGTAAGACCTGTGACATCAGCACACTCTTTCTGCTGAGTCATCAACATGACATCACTCCTCCTCCTCCTCCTCCTCCTCCTGTTCATCATCATCATCCTCCTCCTCTTCATCTTCTTCATCCTCTTCCTCCTCCTTCTCCTCTTCATCCTCCTCTTTATCATCCTCCTCCTCCTCCTCCTCCTCAGGGCGTTTGGTTACCTCAGACAGTACCGCACAGATGTTCGATTCGACAACATCTACATCACCACCTACTTCAGACTGATCGACGCTCGCCGGAGGAGAGTGGTAAAATCATCATCATCATCATCATCATCGTTCATTTTTATTGAGTTTAATTAATTAATAAGTTGACGCAGCTTGTGTTTGTCGTGTTGTCTGGTGTGTTTAGGGGAAACGTTGTCTGTTGCCTCTGGAACAGTCAGAGAAGAAGAAGTTAATCGACCCCTGCAGTCCAAAGATTCACCCTGAGGAGCTCAAACAAGTGGTGAGTTCAGACGTAACATCCTCCATGAGCTGAGATCTAAACCCGAACCTCTAACTGTGTGTGTGTGTGTGTGTGTGTGTGAACAGACCTCAGGTGTGTTTCAGGTGCTGTCTGTCTCTCTGCTGTCTGTCGTCCTGCTAACCGTGGACTTCTCACTGTTCCACGTTTTGGACATCGTCAGCAGACACACCTTTATGCAGTTCAACCTGACCAGTAAACACACACACCACACACACACACACACACACACACACACACACACACACACACACACACACACACACCTGCCGTCAGTGTGACTGACTTTTCAACGAGCTAGCAGACAGTTAGCCGACAGCTAGGGTGTTAGCATGTTAGTGCTGTGATCTGATAATTAAAAAACTGACTGGCGTTGTATTTGTGAAGTGACAGAGGATTGTTAGCCTCTGATTGGCTGAATTTAAAATGATTGACACATGCTAACCTCTCCAGGTGAACTCCAGCCTCTCTGACGTCACCATTCAGGTGTAATGAAGTTCTCTCTGCAGGTAGCCACCAGGTGGACATCAGAGTGGGCGGAGACTCATGATGGCCCGCCTCCTGAGGAAGACGGTTTCAGCCTTCAACAGCTCGTCCAGCCTCGACATCCAAACCGACAACCAAGGTCAGAGATCAGCGCAGAACTCTACATCAAACTGTCCATCAAACTCTTCATCAACTGTTCATCAAACTCTTCATCAATTGTTCATCAAACTCTTCATCAAACTCTTCATCAAACTGTCCATCAAACTGTTCATCAAACTCTTCATCAAACTCTTCATCAAACTGTCCATCAAACTGTTCATCAAACTCTTCATCAAACTGTCCATCAAACTGTTCATCAAACTCTTCATCAAACTCTTCATCAAACTGTCCATCAAACTGTTCATCAAACTCTTCATCAAACTCTTCATCAAACTGTCCATCAAACTGTTCATCAAACTCTTCATCAAATTGTTCATCAAACTCTTCATCAAACTATTCATCAAACTGTTCATCAAACTGTCCATCAAACTCTTCATCAACTGTTCATTAAACTGTTCATTAAACTGTTCATCAAACTGTCCATCAGACTCTTCATCAAACTCTTCATCAAACTGTTCATCAAACTCTTCATCAAATTGTTCATCAAACTGTCCATTCAAACTCTTCATCAAACTCTTCATCAAACTCTTCATCAAACTATTCATCAAACTGTCCATCAAACTCTTCATCAAACTATTCAGTCAAACTGTTCATCAAACTGTTCATCAACTGTTCATTAAACTGTTCATCAACTGGTCCATCAACTCTTCATCAAACTGTTATGCAAACTGTTCATCAAACTCTTCACAAACTCTTCATCAAATTGTTCATCAAACTCTTCATCAACTCTTCATCAAATATTCATCAAACTGTTATCAAACTCTTCATCAAACTGTCCATCAAACTGTTCATCAAACTCTTCATTCAATTGTTCATCAAACTCTTCATCAAACTCTTCATCAAATCTTCATCAAACTATCATCAAACTGTTCATCAAACTGTCCATCAAACTCTTCATCAAACTGTTCATTAAACTGTTCATTAAACTGTTCATCAAACTGTCCATCAAACTCTTCATCAAACTCTTCATAAAACTGTTCATCAAACTCTTCATCAAATTGTTCATCAAACTCTTCATCAACTCTTCATCAAACTATTCATCAAACTGTCATCAAAACTCTTCATCAAACTATTCATCAAACTGTCATCAAACTGTTCATCAAACTGTTCATCAAACTGTTCATCAAATGTTCATCAAACTTCACCAAAACTCTTCATCAAACTGTTCATTAAACTGTTCATTAAACTGTTCATTAAACTGTTCATCAAACTGTCCATCAAACTCTTCATCAAACTCTTCATCAAAGTTCATCAAACTCTTCATCAAATTGTCATCAAACTCTTCATCAAACTCTTCATCAAAACTCTTCATCAAACTATTCATCAAACTGTCCATCAAACTCTTCATCAAAGTTCATCAAACTCTCATCAAATTGTTCATCAAACTCTTCATCAAACTCTTCTCAAACTCTTCATCAAACTGTCCATCAAACTCTTCATCAAACTGTTCATCAAACTCTTCATCAAACTATTCATCAAACTGTTCAGCAAACTGTCCATCAAACTCTTCATCAAACTGTTCATTAAACTGTTCATCAAACTGTCCATCAAACTCTTCATCAAACTATTAATCAAACTGTTCATCAAACTGTTCATCAAACTGTTCATCAAACTCTTCATCAAATTGTTCATCAAACTCTTCATCAAACTCTTCATCAAACTATTCATCAAACTGTTCATCAAACTTTCCATCAAACTCTTCATCAAACTGTTCATTAAACTGTTCATTAAACTGTTCATCAAACTGTCCATCAAACTCTTCATCAAACTGTTCATCAAACTGTTCATCAAACTGTCCATCAAACTGTTCATCAAACTGTCCATCAAACTCTTCATTAAACTGTTCATCAAACTGTCCATCAAACTCTTCATCAAACTGTTCATCAAACTCTTCATCAAATTGTTCATCAAACTCTTCATCAAATTGTTCATCAAACTCTTCATCAAACTCTTCATCAAATTGTTCATCAAATTGTTCATCAAACTGTTCATCAAACTGTTCATCAAACTGTTCATCAAACTCTTCATCAAACTGTTCATCAAACTGTTCATCAAACTCTTCATCAAACTCTTCAGCAAACTCTCAAAACTGTCCATCAAACTCTTCATCAAACTCTTCATCAAACTGTTTATTAAACTGTTCATCAAACTGTCCATCAAACTCTTCATCAAACTCTTCATCAAATTCATCAAACTCTTCATCAAACTGTTTATTAAGCTGTTCATCAAACTCTTCATCAAACTGTCCATCAAAAACTTCATCAAACTGTCCATCAAACTGTCCATCAAACGCTTCATCAAACTCTTCACAAACTCTTCATCAAACTGTCCATCAAACTCTTCATCAAACTGTTTATTAAGCTGTTCATCAAACTGTTCATCAAACTGTTCATCAAACTCTCATCAAACTCTTCAAACCCTTCATCAAACTGTTAAGCTGTTCATCAAACTGTTCATCAAACTCTATTAAGCTGTTCATCAAACTGTTCATCAAACTCTTAATCAACTCTTCATCAAACCCTTCATCAAACTGTTTAAGCTGTTCATCAAACTGTTCATCAAACTCTTTATTAAGCTGTTCGTCAAACTGTTCATCAA
>JAFMOB010000641.1:76375-88875 GCA_018985215.1 Larimichthys polyactis
CTGTTAGCTGCTGTTAGCTCAGTCTGTTAGCTGCTGTTAGCTCAGTCTGTTAGCTCAGTCTGTTAGCTGCTGTTAGCACAGTCTGTTAGCTCAGTCTGTTAGCTGCTGTTAGCTGCTGTTAGCTCAGTCTGTTAGCTCATCTGTTAGCTGCTGTTAGCTCAGTCTGTTAGCACAGTCTGTTAGCTGCTGTTAGCACAGTCTGTTAGCTGCTGTTAGCACAGTCTGTTAGCTCATCTGTTAGCTGCTGTTAGCTCAGTCTGTTAGCACAGTCTGTTAGCTGCTGTTAGCACAGTCTGTTAGCTGCTGTTAGCTCAGTCTGTTAGCACAGTCTGTTAGCTCAGTCTGTTAGCTGCTGTTAGCTCAGTCTGTTAGCACAGTCTGTTAGCTCAGTCTGTTAGCTGCTGTTAGCTGCTGTTAGCTCAGTCTGTTAGCTGCTGTTAGCTGCTGTTAGCTCAGTCTGTTAGCTGCTGTTAGCTCAGTCTGTTAGCTGCTGTTAGCTGCTGTTAGCACAGTCTGTTAGCTGCTGTTAGCTGCTGTTAGCTCAGTCTGTTAGCTGCTGTTAGCTGCTGTTAGCACAGTCTGTTAGCTGCTGTTAGCTGCTGTTAGCTCAGTCTGTTAGCTGCTGTTAGCTGCTGTTAGCTCAGTCTGTTAGCTCATCTGTTAGCTGCTGTTAGCTCAGTCTGTTAGCACAGTCTGTTAGCTGCTGTTAGCACAGTCTGTTAGCTCAGTCTGTTTTCTGCTGTTAGCACAGTCTGTTAGCTGCTGTTAGCACAGTCTGTTAGCTCAGTCTGTTAGCACAGTCTGTTAGCTCAGTCTGTTAGCTGCTGTTAGCACAGTCTGTTAGCTGCTGTTAGCTCAGTCTGTTAGCTGCTGTTAGCTGCTGTTAGCTCAGTCTGTTAGCTGCTGTTAGCACAGTCTGTTAGCACAGTCTGTTAGCTCAGTCTGTTAGCACAGTCTGTTAGCTGCTGTGCTGCTGTTAGCTCAGTCTGTTCGCTGCTGTTAACACAGTCTGTTAGCTGCTGTTAGCACAGTCTGTTAGCACAGTCTGTTAGCTGCTGTTAGCTCAGTCTGTTAGCTGCTGTTAGCTGCTGTTAGCTCAGTCTGTTAGCTGCTGTTAGCTCAGTCTGTTAGCTCAGTCTGTTAGCTGCTGTTAGCACAGTCTGTTAGCTCAGTCTGTTAGCTGCTGTTAGCTGCTGTTAGCTGCTGTTAGCTCAGTCTGTTAGCTCATCTGTTAGCTGCTGTTAGCTCAGTCTGTTAGCACAGTCTGTTAGCTGCTGTTAGCACAGTCTGTTAGCTCAGTCTGTTTTCTGCTGTTAGCACAGTCTGTTAGCTGCTGTTAGCACAGTCTGTTAGCTCAGTCTGTTAGCACAGTCTGTTAGCTCAGTCTGTTAGCTGCTGTTAGCACAGTCTGTTAGCTGCTGTTAGCTCAGTCTGTTAGCTGCTGTTAGCTGCTGTTAGCTCAGTCTGTTGCTGCTGTTAGCACAGTCTGTTAGCACAGTCTGTTAGCTCAGTCTGTTAGCACAGTCTGTTAGCTGCTGTTAGCTGCTGTTAGCTCAGTCTGTTCGCTGCTGTTAACACAGTCTGTAAGCTGCTGTTAGCACAGTCTGTTAGCACAGTCTGTTAGCTGCTGTTAGCTCAGTCTGTTAGCTGCTGTTATCTGCTGTTAGCTCAGTCTGTTAGCTGCTGTTAGCACAGTCTGTTAGCACAGTCTGTTAGCTCAGTCTGTTAACACAGTCTGTTAGCTGCTGTTAGCACAGTCTGTTAGCACAGTCTGTTAGCTGCTGTTAGCACAGTCTGTTAGCTCAGTCTGTTTTCTGCTGTTAGCACAGTCTGTTAGCTGCTGTTAGCACAGTCTGTTAGCTCAGTCTGTTAGCACAGTCTGTTAGCACAGTCTGTTAAGCTGCTGTTAGCACAGTGTGTTAGCTGCTGTTAGCTCAGTCTGTTTAGCTGCTGTTAGCACAGTCGTTTCTCAGTCTGTTAGCTCGTCACTGGTTAGCTGCGTTAGCACAGTCCTGTTAGCTCAGTCTGTTAGCTGCTGTTAGCACAGTCTGTTAGCTCAGTCTGTTAGCACAGTCTGTTAGCACAGTCTGTTAGCTCAGTCTGTTAGCACAGTCTGTTAGCTGCTGTTAGCACAGTGTGTTAGCTGCTGTTAGCTCAGTCTTTTAGCTGCTGTTATGATCTCACCTGTTCAGGACTCCTCTGACAGCCTGTGTGACTCCGCCCCTCTCCACCTGGACTGTGACATCAGGATCAGTCAGGTGTCTCTTCCTCTGTCCAGCCTTCATCTCTGGTTCTTGGAGTCTCTGTGACTCTCTGACTGTTTTTTCTGTCTCCTGGAGACCAAAAGAATCCTGAAGCTTCCAGAACCTTCAACTGACCAACTGACCAACTGACAGACCAACCGACCAAACCACCTGTGACTGGACTGTTTGAAAGGTTGTTCAGAGACACGGATCATCATGACTCACCTGCACTCACCTGCAGCTCCTCGCAGCAGTAAGTTTGTTTTTATCTGTCTGAAGCTAACTTGTAGCTAACGATAGCAGCTTTCTGTTAGCATGTACAACAGTCTGTGTCAGTGTCTCTGTCTGTCTGTGTCTCTGTGTCTCTGTCTGTCTCTGTGTCTGTCTCTGTGTCTGTCCTCCAGCTGTGGAGAGGATCAGTTTGACCATCCTGCCTCCTGTTGTCCATCGATTCATCTTCAGCCAATCAGAGGACTTTCAGGTGGCTCACCTGCTGCTGAGGGCCGTGTTTGGAGCAGTGAGCGGTGCAGGTAACTTCCTTGTGTTAGCTATTATGAATTGTATTAGTCATTAACAATTAATAAAAATGTGTTAGCTACTGTTTTGCTAACATTAGCTAACTCTAGATAAATAGTCACATGTTGAGTTATGAACACTTTTTATCTTTGAGCTGTCGTCAAAATGTGCTTTATTTTCAACACGTAGCTAACACGAAGCTAACATGAAGCTAACACGTAGCTAAATAAAGCTAACGAAGCTAACACGTAGATAACAGTAGCTAACAACAAAGCTAACACGTAGCTAACACGTAGCTAACACGAAGCTAACACGTAGCTAACATGAAGCTAACATGAAGCTAACACATAGCTAACACGTAGCTAACATGAAGCTAACATGTAGCTAACATAAGCTAACACGAAGCTAACCGTAGCTAACACGTAGCTAACACAAAGCTAACACGTAGCTAACACGTAGCTAACATCGAAGCTAATACGTTTAGCTAACATGAAGCTAACATGAAGCTAACATGAAGCTAACATGAAGCTAACATGAAGCTAACATGAAGCTAACATGAAGCTATCATGTAGCTAACATGTAGCTAACATGTAGCTAACATGAAGCTAACATGTAGCTAACATGAAGCTAACACGTAGCTAACATGTAGCTAACATGTAGCTAACATGAAGCTAACATGTAGCTAACATGTAGCTAACATGAAGCTAACATGAAGCTAACACGTAGCTAACATGAAGCTAACATGTAGCTAACACGTAGCTAACATGAAGCTAACACGTAGCTAACACGTAGCTAACACGAAGCTAACATGAAGCTGACACGTAGCTAACATGAAGCTAACATGTAGCTAACATGAAGCTAACATGAAGCTAACATGAAGCTAACATGAAGCTAACATGAAGCTAACATGAAGCTAACATGTAGCTAACACGTAGCTAACATGAAGCTAACACGTAGCTAACATGAAGCTAACACCTAGCTAACATGTAGCTAACATGTAGCTAACACGTAGCTAACATGTAGCTAACACGTAGCTAACACGAAGCTAACACGTAGCTAACACGAAGCTAACACGAAGCTAACACGAAGCTAACATGAAGCTAACACGTAGCTAACATTGAAGCTAACATGAAGCTAACATGAAGCTACTTTTATTTATTTTTTATTTAAAAATGTAAAATTCATTTTTTTTGCCTTTTTATTTAAATTCAAATCAAATTATTTCTAAATCGTTTGATGAGTTTAATTGAAATATTCGACGTGTCATGTCCGTCCTCAGGTCTGTTCCTGTGTCTCCGCCTCCCGCTGACCTTTGACCTCCAGCTGGCAGCAGGAAGTTTCTTTGTCGGTGAGCAGACGTCATGCTAACATCACGACATGATTTAACACCTGCTGACATCACCTGTTGACATCACCTGCTGACATCACCTGTTGACATCACCTGCTGACATCACCTGCTGACATCACCTGTTGACATCACCTGCTGACATCACCTGCTGACATCACCTGTTGACATCACCTGCTGACATCACCTGCTGACATCACCTGTTGACATCACCTGCTGACATCACCTGCTGACATCACCTGCTGACATCACCTGCTGACTTTACCTGCTGACATCACCTGCTGACATCACCTGTTGACATCACCTGTTGACATCACCTGCTGACATCACCTGCTGACTTTACCTGCTGACATCACCTGCTGACATCACCTGATGACTTTACCTGCTGACATCACCTGCTGACATCACCTGCTGACTTTACCTGCTGACATCACCTGCTGACATCACCTGTTGACATCACCTGCTGACATCACCTGTTCACATCACTTGTTGACATCACCTGCTGACATCACCTGTTCACATCACCTGTTCACATCACTTGTTGACATCACCTGCTGACATCACCTGTTCACATCACCTGTTCACATCACTTGTTGACATCACCTGCTGACATCACCTGCTGACATCACCTGTTGACATCACCTGCTGACATCACCTGCTGACTTTACCTGCTGACATCACCTGTTGACATCACCTGCTGACATCACCTGTTGACATCACCTGCTGACATCACCTGCTGACATCACCTGTTGACATCACCTGTTGACATCACCTGCTGACATCACCTGTTGACATCACCTGTTGACATCACCTGCTGACATCACCTGTTGACATCACCTGCTGACATCACCTATTGACATCACCTGTTGACATCACCTGCTGACATCACCTGTTGACATCACCTGTTGACATCACCTGCTGACATCACCTGCTGACATCACCTGTTGACATCACCTGCTGACTTTACCTGTTGACATCACCTGTTTCAGCTGTGTGTGCAGTGGGTGGAGCCTTGTCCTCCACCTGCAGGTGTTCAGTCCTCCTGATGGTTCCCAGCATGCTCGGCTCCCGCGGTCGAGCGTACCTGATGCTGTTCATCCTGTCAGTGCTCTGCAGAGGTGAGCGCACACACACACACACACCCACACACAGAACACGTGTGTACTGTGTGTGTGTCTCTGTGATTGACAGGTCCGGTCTCTAACATCCGTCAGAATGTGGAGACGGCGGCTCTGTCTCTGAGCTGTAATCTGGACCTGCAGGTCCAACACAGCCGCTCACTGTGGAGACACGCCATCACACCCGTCATGCTCATCACACAGGAACTCATGGTAAGAGACCAGGCCAGACCAAACCAGGCCAAACCAGACCAAACCAGGCCAGGCCAAACCAGGCCAGACCAGACCAGACCAAACCAGGCCAGGCCAGGCCAGACCAGACCAGACCAGACCAGACCAGACCAGACCAGACCAGACCACACCAGACCAGACCAGACCAAACCAGGCCAGGCCAGGCCAGACCAGGCCAGGCCAGACCAGACTAGGCTAAACCAAACCAGGCCAGGCCAGGCCAGACCAGACCAAACCAGGCCAGACCAGACCAGACCAAACCAGGCCAGACCAGACTAGACCAGACCAAACCAGGCCAGACCAGACCAGACCAAACCAGGCCAGACCAGACCAGACTAGACCAGACCAAACCAGGCCAGACCAGACCAGACCAAACCAGGCCAGACCAGACCAAACCAGACCAGACCAAGCTACCTCAGCGAGTGGTTATGCTAACGCTAACCGTCAGAGGTCAGAGGTCGTGTCTCTGTTTGTTCAGGACGATAAACCTCAGTTTGAGTCGGAGGCCGTGAGCGTCAGCAGGAAGTTTCAGGACATCAGAGACGAGGTCGTCCTTCAGTACGGCTACGACCGCTTCACACATGCTAACAGCACGCAGGAGCAGTTCACTGCAAAGACCATGATGCAGTGCGACAGTGAGTCACATGACGAGGTTTAAATATCGTTTAACACTGCAGTGTAACGACGTGTGTGTGTGTGTGTGTGTGTGTGTGTGTGTGTAACGACGTGTGTGTGTGTGTGTGTGTGTGTGTGTGTGTGTGTAACGACGTGTGTGTGTGTTTGTGTGTAACGACGTGTGTGTGTGGGTGTGTGTGTGTGTGTGTGTAACGACGTGTGTGTGTGTGTGTGTGTGTGTTTGTGTGTAACGACGTGTGTGTGTGTGTGTGTGTGTGTGTGTGTGTGTTTGTGTGTAACGACGTGTGTGTGTGTGTGTGTGTGTGTGTGCAGGCGTGGTGGATGAGGGCGTGCAGAGGTGTGTTGACTGGTTCGGCCTCAGGTGGGCGGAGTGTATGGAGGCCGTCCCCGTCCCCGTCATCAACCACGTCCTGTGTGTCTCCATGAAGTTCCACTTCCTGTGTGATGTCATGAGAGGTGAGAGGTCACAGTGGTGCATTCAGGACACGTCTGTACGTTCAGACACTCGAACGCAGCATCAGCCGATATGCAGACGATACTGTGCTGTGTGATGATGGTGATGATGAAGACTATCAGGGACACTGAGCTGGCTCTTCTTCTTCAGTGATGACTCCGTGGTGCCGGCAGCAGATCCCCGTGGAGGGAAACTTCGGTCAGCTGTTCGATCAGTTGAACCTTTCCGTCGACCTTCTGTCCAGAGAGTTCAGCACCGAGCTCGTCGTGCAGGTCTCCACCGCTCGTTGTTCTGTTTGGTCGTCACATGTTGGGCCCTGTGCTAAAGGAGTGTGTGACCTCTGACTTCCTGCAGGAGCAGCAGCAGCAGGAGGTGCTGGGTGGAGCTCTGTTGGATCAGGAGTTCACTCAGGCCGTCAGGAGGTCCTTCAACAAGCTGACGAGCACCATGGACCAGCTGCTGGACGCCCTGCAGCTGCTGCTGTCCTTCACCTTCATCACCATCTTCACCCAGTAAGACCTGTGACATCAGCACACTCTTTCTGCTGAGTCATCAACATGACATCACTCCTCCTCCTCCTCCTCCTCCTCTTCATCATCATCATCCTCCTCCTCTTCATCTTCTTCATCCTCTTCCTCCTCCTTCTCCTCTTCATCCTCCTCTTTATCATCCTCCTCCTCCTCCTCCTCCTCCTCCTCCTCAGGGCGTTTGGTTACCTCAGACAGTACCGCACAGATGTTCGATTCGACAACATCTACATCACCACCTACTTCAGACTGATCGACGCTCGCCGGAGGAGAGCGGTAAAATCATCATCATCATCATCATCATCGTTCATTTTTATTGAGTTTAATTAATTAATAAGTTGACGCAGCTTGTGTTTGTCGTGTTGTCTGGTGTGTTTAGGGGAAACGTTGTCTGTTGCCTCTGGAACAGTCAGAGAAGAAGAAGTTAATCGACCCCTGCAGTCCAAAGATTCACCCTGAGGAGCTCAAACAAGTGGTGAGTTCAGACGTAACATCCTCCATGAGCTGAGATCTAAACCCGAACCTCTAACTGTGTGTGTGTGTGTGTGTGTGTGTGTGTGTGTGTGTGTGTGTGTGTGTGTGTGTGTGTGTGTGTGAACAGACCTCAGGTGTGTTTCAGGTGCTGTCTGTCTCTCTGCTGTCTGTCGTCCTGCTAACCGTGGACTTCTCACTGTTCCACGTTTTGGACATCGTCAGCAGACACACCTTTATGCAGTTCAACCTGACCAGTAAACACACACACACACACACACACACACACACACACCTGCCGTCAGTGTGACTGACTTTTCAACGAGCTAGCAGACAGTTGGCCGACAGCTAGGGTGTTAGCATGTTAGTGCTGTGATCTGATAAATTAAAAAACTGACTGGCGTTGTATTTGTGAAGTGACAGAGGATTGTTAGCCTCTGATTGGCTGAATTTAAAATGATTGACACATGCTAACCTCTCCAGGTGAACTCCAGCCTCTCTGACGTCACCATTCAGGTGTAATGAAGTTCTCTCTGCAGGTAGCCACCAGGTGGACATCAGAGTGGGCGGAGACTCCATGATGGCCCGCCTCCTGAGGAAGACGGTTTCAGCCTTCAACAGCTCGTCCAGCCTCGACATCCAAACCGACAACCAAGGTCAGAGATCAGCGCAGAACTCTACATCAAACTGTCCATCAAACTCTTCATCAAACTGTTCATCAAACTCTTCATCAAATTGTTCATCAAACTCTTCATCAAACTCTTCATCAAACTATTCATCAAATTGTTCATCAAACTCTTCATCAAACTCTTCATCAAACTATTCATCAAATTGTTCATCAAACTCTTCATCAAACTCTTCATCAAACTATTCATCAAACTGTCCATCAAACTGTTCATCAAACTCTTCATCAAACTCTTCATCAAACTATTCATCAAACTGTTCATCAAACTGTCCATCAAACTCTTCATCAAACTGTTCATTAAACTGTTCATTAAACTGTTCATCAAACTGTCCATCAAACTCTTCATCAAACTCTTCATCAAACTGTTCATCAAACTCTTCATCAAATTGTTCATCAAATTCTTCATCAAACTCTTCATCAAACTCTTCATCAAACTCTTCATCAAACTGTCCATCAAACTCTTCATCAAACTATTCATCAAACTGTTCATCAAACTGTTCATCAAACTGTTCATCAAACTGTTCATCAAACTCTTCATCAAACTATTCATCAAACTGTTCATCAAACTGTTCATCAAACTCTTCATCAAACTATTCATCAAACTGTCCATCAAACTCTTCATCAAACTGTTCATTAAACTGTTCATCGAACTGTCCATCAAACTGTTCATCAAACTGTTCATCAAACTGTTCATCAAACTCTTCATCAAATTGTTCATCAAACTCTTCATCAAACTCTTCATCAAACTCTTCATCAAACTGTTCATCAAACTGTCCATCAAACTCTTCATCAAACTGTTCATTAAACTGTTCATTAAACTGTTCATCAAACTCTTCATCAAACTGTTCATCAAACTGTTCATCAAACTCTTCATCAAACTGTCCATCAAACTGTTCATCAAACTGTTCATCAAACTGTTCATCAAACTGTCCATCAAACTCTTCATCAAACTGTTCATTAAACTGTTCATCAAACTGTCCATCAAACTCTTCATCAAACTGTTCATCAAACTCTTCATCAAATTGTTCATCAAACTCTTCATCAAATTGTTCATCAAACTCTTCATCAAACTCTTCATCAAATTGTTCATCAAACTGTTCATCAAACTGTTCATCAAACTCTTCATCAAACTCTTCATCAAACTGTTCATCAAACTCTTCATCAAACTCTTCAGCAAACTCTTCATCAAACTGTCCATCAAACTCTTCATCAAACTGTTTATTAAACTGTTCATCAAACTGTCCATCAAACTCTTCATCAAACTCTTCATCAAACTCTTCATCAAACTGTTTATTAAGCTGTTCATCAAACTCTTCATCAAACTGTCCATCAAAAACTTCATCAAACTGTCCATCAAACTGTCCATCAAACTCTTCATCAAACTCTTCACAAACTCTTCATCAAACTGTCCATCAAACTCTTCATCAAACTGTTTATTAAGCTGTTCATCAAACTGTTCATCAAACTGTCCATCAAACTCTTCATCAAACTCTTCATCAAACTCTTCATCAAACCCTTCATCAAACCCTTCATCAAACTGTTTAAGCTGTTCATCAAACTGTTCATCAAACTCTTTATTAAGCTGTTCATCAAACTGTTCATCAAACTCTTAATCAAACTCTTCATCAAACTCTTCATCAAACTCTTCATCAAACTGTCCATCAAACACTTCATAAAACTGTTTATTAAGCTGTTCATCAAACTCTTCATCAAACTGTTTATTAAGCTGTTCATCAAAGTCTTTATCAAACTCTTCATTAAACTCTTCATCAAACTGTTTATTAAGCTGTTCATCAAACTGTTCATCAAACTGTTTATTAAGCTGTTCATCAAACTGTCCATCAAACTCTTCATCAAACTGTTCATTAAACTGTTCATCAAACTGTCCATAAAACTCTTCATCAAACTGTTCATCAAACTCTTCATCAAATTGTTCATCAAACTCTTCATCAAATTGTTCATCAAACTCTTCATCAAACTCTTCATCAAATTGTTCATCAAACTGTTCATCAAACTCTTCATCAAACTGTTCATCAAACTGTTCATCAAACTGTTCATCAAACTCTTCATCAAACTGTTCATCAAACTGTTCATCAAACTCTTCATCAAACTCTTCAGCAAACTCTTCATCAAACTGTCCATCAAACTCTTCATCAAACTCTTCATCAAATTGTTCATCAAACTGTTCATCAAACTCTTCATCAAACTGTTCATCAAACTGTTCATCAAACTGTTCATCAAACTCTTCATCAAACTGTTCATCAAACTGTTCATCAAACTCTTCAGCAAACTCTTCATCAAACTGTCCATCAAACTCTTCATCAAACTCTTCACAAACTCTTCATCAAACTGTCCATCAAACTGTCCATCAAACTCTTCATCAAACTGTTTATTAAGCTGTTCATCAAACTGTTCATCAAACTGTCCATCAAACTCTTCATCAAACTGTTCATCAAACTGTTCATCAAACTGTTCATCAAACTCTTCATCAAACTGTTCATCAAACTGTTCATCAAACTCTTCATCAAACTCTTCAGCAAACTCTTCATCAAACTGTCCATCAAACTCTTCATCAAACTCTTCATCAAATTGTTCATCAAACTGTTCATCAAACTCTTCATCAAACTGTTCATCAAACTGTTCATCAAACTGTTCATCAAACTCTTCATCAAACTCTTCAGCAAACTGTTCATCAAACTCTTCATCAAACTCTTCAGCAAACTCTTCATCAAACTGTCCATCAAACTCTTCATCAAACTCTTCACAAACTCTTCATCAAACTGTCCATCAAACTCTTCATCAAACTGTTTATTAAGCTGTTCATCAAACTGTTCATCAAACTGTCCATCAAACTCTTCATCAAACTCTTCATCAAACTCTTCATCAAACCCTTCATCAAACTGTTTAAGCTGTTCATCAAACTGTTCATCAAACTCTTTATTAAGCTGTTCATCAAACTGTTCATCAAACTCTTCATCAAACTCTTCATCAAACTCTTCATCAAACTGTCCATCAAACTCTTCATCAAACTGTTTATTAAGCTGTTCATCAAAGTCTTTATCAAACTCTTCATTAAACTCTTCATCAAACTCTTCATCAAACTGTTTATTAAGGTGTTCATCAAACTGTTCATCAAACTGTTTATTAAGCTGTTCATCAAAGTCTTCATCAAAGTCTTCATCAAACTCTTCATCAAACTCTTCATCAAACTCTTCATCAAACTCTTCATTAAACTCTGACGTCTGACGAGCAGACAAACGTTTAAACAACGTTCACATATTTGACGTTAAACTGAAGCAGCAGAGGGCGACAGTCTTCCTGTTTCAGTGACATCATCATGTGACATCATCTCTCTCTCTCTCCCCCCTCAGTGTGTGTGTCTCCCCCCTCCTCCCTCTCTGTGGGTGTGTATGTCAGCTGTGTGTGTTGCGTCCTCTTGGTGGTGCTCTTCAGCTGCCTGCAGGTTTACACCAACCGCCTCCGCCGGGCCATCGCTGCCTTATACCACCCCAAGGTACACACACACACACACACACACACCCCCACACACACACACACACACACACACACACACACACACACACACACACACACACACTCGGTGAGCTGCAGTAAATCTGATCTGGGAGCAGATTAATGTAAGAACATTATAGAGGCTGAACAGAGGAGAAGGTTCTGGATCCTTCAGACCTCAAAGCTGTGTGACCACTGCTCATGGAGCGCCATCTTCAGGTCAGCGTGTTCACTTCAAGTTTGTCTGTCTGTCTGTCTGTCTGTCTGTCTGTCTGTTAACCTGTTAACCTGTCTGTCTGTTAACCTGTCTGTCTGTCTGTCTGTCAGAGGGAGAAGAAGAGAGTCTTGTTTCTCTACAATCTGCAGATCCAGAGTCAGACTTCCTTTTCTAACAGGAAACGCATCATCCAGCGTGGGCAGAGCAGCAGGACGGTGAGTGATGTCATAACTTGAAGTTCAGGATATTCAAATCAGGACAGGCTCTCTCACACACACACCTATGACTGTGCTGCAGGTGTGTGAGGCTCTGAGCAGGTGTGGCCGTCACCTCTGTCACCATAAGCAACAGGAAGTGTCCGACTCAGAGGAGACACGCTACGACCCGGCTTAGACCCGGACAGGAAGTTCCTGCAGCTCGCTCAGAAGTTCAGATGAATCAGTGTGTGAGGAGAGAGCTGCTCAATAAAGCTGACACCTGTCACACCTGTGTATCTGTCACACCTGTCACACCTGTGCATCTGTCACACCTGTCACACCTGTGC
>JAFMOB010000641.1:93875-118875 GCA_018985215.1 Larimichthys polyactis
GACGTCACAGAGACTACGTCCAGGTTTTAGACAGTCTGCGGGGACGTCACGGAGACTACGTCCAGGTTTTAGACAGTCTGCGGGGACGTCACGGAGACTACGTCCAGGTTTTAGACAGTCTGCGGGGACGTCACGGAGACTACGTCCAGGTTTTAGACAGTCTGCGGGGGACGTCACGGAGACTACGTCCAGGTTTTAGACAGTCTGCGGGGACGTCACAGAGACTACGTCCAGGTTTTAGACAGTCTGCGGGGACGTCACGGAGACTACGTCCAGGTTTTAGACAGTCTGCGGGGACGTCACAGAGACTACGTCCAGGTTTTAGACAGTCTGTGGGGACGTCACGGAGACTACGTCCAGGTTTTAGACAGTCTGCGGGGACGTCACGGAGACTATGTCCAGGTTTTAGACAGTCTGTGGGGACGTCACGGAGACTACGTCCAGGTTTTTAGACAGTCTGTGACAGTCTCTGTCTCTGTTCACTGTGTGTCTGTCTTCAGGTGTGGACGGATGGCGACGCCCCCTCCTGGAGAAAACTCGTCCCTTCATCGTGGTGGACGGACAGAGGCGGAGCCTAAGTGCAGCTCTACAGGTGAGCCAGGTGAAAGCTCTGAACGAGCAGACGGCGGTCTGGAGGAGGAACAGGAAGTGACCTCGTTCCTCACAGTGAGGAGTGTGTTGCTCTGTAACCACAGAAAGAAAGACAGGAAGTTGGAGCGTTGGCAGTTTTCACCAGGAGCTTCCTGCAGGACGGGCGGGGCGGGTGGGGGTGGTATTAGAGAACGGACACTTCCTGTGCAGCTGACAGAAACTCTGAGATCATTTCCTGTTTAAATCCCTCCACACCCACGCGCCTCGACTCCACCCGGCCTCAGAGCAGCTCCATCACCTCTGAGGCGGAACGTTAGAGTAACGTTCAGTTAACCAAACCAAGCAACAAATGGTTTCCTTCTCTGTCAAACATCTCATCACACGTCAGCTTCTCCTCACAGATCACAGGGTTGATGGTTCGACTCCTGCCTCCTCCGCCCACATGAAGAAGCATCTAAACTCTGAAGCGTAACTCAGGTTACTTTAAGTCATCGCAGAAAAATAGACGTTCGATGTCGTGACGTTCGATGTCGTGACGTTCGATGTCGTGACGTTCGATGTCGTGACGTTAGATGTCGTGACGTTAGATGTCATGACGTTCCATGTCGTGACGTTCCATGTCGTGACGTTCCATGTCGTGACGGTCCATGTCGTGACGTTAGATGTCGTGACGTTCCATGTCGTGACGTTCCATGTCGTGACGGTCCATGTCGTGACGGTCCATGTCGTGACGTTCCATGTCGTGACGTTCCATGTCGTGACGGTCCATGTCGTGACGTTAGATGTCGTGACGTTAGATGTCGTGACGTTCCATGTCGTGACGGTCCATGTCGTGACGTTAGATGTCGTGACGTTCCATGTCGTGACGTTCCATGTCGTGACGTTCCATGTCGTGACGGTCCATGTCGTGACGTTCCATGTCGTGACGGTCCATGTCGTGACGTTCCATGTCGTGACGGTCCATGTCGTGACGTTCCATGTCGTGACGGTCCATGTCGTGACGTTCCATGTCGTGACGGTCCATGTCGTGACGGTCCATGTCGTGACGTTCCATGTCGTGACGGTCCATGTCGGTCCATGTCGTGACGGTCCATGTCGTGACGGTCCATGTCGTGACGGTCCATGTCGTGACGTTCCATGTCGGTCCATGTCGGTCCATGTCGGTCCATGTCGTGACGGTCCATGTCGTGACGGTCCATGTCGTGACGGTCCATGTCGGTCCATGTCGGTCCATGTCGTGACGGTCCATGTCGTGACGGTCCATGTCGGTCCATGTCGTGACGTTTTATGTCGTACTTCCTGTCCAAACACTTGCAGAACTACAAACACTCCCATCAGCCTCAGCTGCACTTTGTGCTTACTGCTAAGTAGCTAAAATGCTAATGGTAGCATCGTCAGTGTGAGCGTGTTAGCATGCTGATGTTAGCATGCTGATGTTAGCATGCTGATGTTAGCATGCTGATGTCAGCTCTGCCGTGTTTCTGTCGTGGTCGACGGCGCTGACCTCGCCCAGAGTCTGCAGCTGTGACATCATCGAGAGAGATGAGGTCACCGTACAGAGAGAGAGTTTAGGGGAGCAGAGTGATAACAGATGGTGGGAGTGGGCGAGAGAGGCTGCAGAACACAGAGGGAGAGAGAGAGAGAGAGGTGTGAGCAATGTGAATGAAACTCCTGATTGGTCGGTCATAAAACAACCAGCGAGCCTGAACGTCCCACTGTGAACAGCTGTACTCGAGTATTTGCAGCTAACAAACTGAGCTAACAGCAGCTTCATTATGTTTTATAACAGAGTCACACAGAACGTTCAGTTCCTGTCAGGACACAAAGTAGGTGGAGCTCCCCGTTGGTCTTTGCACATTTCACCACACGACCAACAAGCAGTGACGAACAGCAGAGAGCTGTTTCTGATAAAACACGATGATGTGTCATCATACAAGAAGCAGAAAGTGAACAGAGAGGAAGAGAGTGTTAGCTCAGTCTGTTAGCTGCTGTTAGCTCAGTCTGTTAGCTGCTGTTAGCTCAGTCTGTTAGCTCATGTTAGCTCAGTCTGTTAGCTGCTGTTAGCTAAGTCTGTTAGCTGCTGTTAGCTCAGTCTGTTAGCTGCTGTAAGCTCATGTTAGCTCAGTCTGTTAGCTGCTGTTAGCTAAGTCTGTTAGCTGCTGTTAGCTCAGTCTGTTAGCTGCTGTTAGCTCAGTCTGTTAGCTGCTGTTAGCTCATGTTAGCTCAGTCTGTTAGCTTAGCTGCTGTTAGCTCATGTTAGCTCAGTCTGTTAGCTGCTGTTAGCTCATGTTAGCTCATGTTAGCTCAGTTTGTTAAACTGTCTGGTGTACCATCAACTTCCTGTGTGCTCGAGGTCGGACCCGCCCGGCTGAACTGAACATGACTCAGCCAACAAACACCCCCACCCATCCTGCTGAACAATAATTTGACCCCACTACAGTACAAAGTACAGGTTTAAAGGAACACTCCACCCAAAATCAGCACAAGGCCAACTTCAGCCTGCACACTGAAGTAATCACCACGTGTGGACTGAAGTATGTTCAGAAGAAAGACACTGACCTCAGGTCAGAACGGGTCTGATCAGCTGACAGGAAGGAAAACGTAAACATGAAGGTGTTTATATGAAGATAAACATTTTTTCGTTGTGACGGTTGATTGTTTGTTGTGACGGTTGATTGCTCGTTGTGACGGTTGATTGCTCGTTGTGACGGTTGATCGTTTGTTGTGACGGTTGATTGCTCGTTGTGACGGTTGATTGTTGGTTGTGACGGTTGATCGCTCGTTGTGACGGTTGATTGTTTGTTGTGAAGGCCGATCGTTGGTTGTGACGGTTGATTGTTTGTTGTGACGGTTGATCGTTTGATCGCTCGTTGTGACGGTTGATTGTTTGTTGTGAAGGCCGATCGTTGGTTGTGAAGGTCGATCGTTGGTTGTGACGGTTGATTGTTTGTTGTGACGGTTGATCGTTTGATCGCTCGTTGTGACGGTTGATTGTTTGTTGTGAAGGCCGATCGTTGGTTGTGACGGTTGATTGTTTGTTGTGACGGTTGATCGTTTGATCGCTCGTTGTGACGGTTGATTGTTTGTTGTGAAGGTCGATCGTTGGTTGTGACGGTTGATTGTTTGTTGTGACGGTTGATCGTTTGATCGCTCGTTGTGACGGTTGATTGTTTGTTGTGAAGGTCGATCGTTGGTTGTGACGGTTGATCGCTCGTTGTGACGGTCGATCGTTTGATCGCTCGTTGTGACGGTTGATTGTTTGTTGTGAAGGTCGATCGTTGGTTGTGACGGTTGATTGTTTGTTGTGACGGTTGATCGTTTGATCGCTCGTTGTGACGGTTGATTGTTTGTTGTGAAGGTCGATCGTTGGTTGTGACGGTTGATCGCTCGTTGTGACGGTCGATCGTTTGATCGCTCGTTGTGACGGTTGATTGTTTGTTGTGAAGGATGATCGCTCGTTGTGACATTTGATTGCTCGTTGTTACGGTCGATCGTTTGATCGCTCGTTGTTACGGTTGATCGTTCGTTGTGACGGTTGATCGTTCGTTGTGACGGTTGATTGCTCGTTGTGACGGTTGATTGTTGGTTGTGACGGTTAGGGATGTAACGATACATCGTGACACGATTAAAATTGGTACAAATGCGTGACGACTCGCATCGGTTGACAGAAAAAATGAATCGCGATTCTTGGCGAATGCGAGAGAAGTAAGATATGTTCTTTTTCGTCTTTTTTTTTTATTAGAAATAGGTTACGTTGTGGCTGCAGCTTCCACTGCCGCGTCTGCCTTTCTGTGTCACACACACACACACACACACATGCGCAGTAGTGGTAATCGGTGTCAGGCCTGACTGTACCGTAAATGATACCATAACACAGACCCTCCAGGAATTCACGATGTTGCAATTTGCAACTTCAACGCAACTTCAGTGAATCCCCGTGAATTCGGGGGTGTTGCAATTTTAACCAATCACCGCAACTTCCGCGCAGACTGCACGGGGGATTAAACTCGGGTTAGGGAGGCCGCACCGTGCGGGAGGATCCCCTCGTGGGACCTCTCCCCAGCGCTGGCTGGCCCCCGCCGGGCGCATTTCCTCGGAGGTGGTGCGCTGCGACCGGCTCTGCGTTTACAGCACCCGGACCTCGCCGTTTCCCGGGGCCGTGGACTCTCATTAAAGGGTTAATGAGCTATCATCTTGTTGTTTTTATTTTCAGTTAGCTCATACTTCAAGCTGAAAGGTAATGGTCAGATCAGCTTGCTTGCTTGCTGGCAGCCCTAATAAGAACACAAACTGTTTGAGAGTTTCTGTAAAGAGAGATCTTTTTTCCTACAAATAAAAAGATAATTTTATTTGGTCATAATTTGTCTGTAGCTCATATTGATTAAAAAAGTGTATCGTTACATCCCTAGTGACGGTTGATTGTTGGTTGTGACGGTTGATTGCTCGTTGTGATGGTCGATCGTTTGATCGCTCGTTGTGACGGTTGATCGCTCGTTGTGATGGTTGATTGTTTGTTGTGAAGGCCGATCGTTGGTTGTGACGGTTGATCGCTCGTTGTGACGGTTGATTGTTTGTTGTGAAGGTCGATCGTTGGTTGTGACAGTTGATCGCTCGTTGTGACGGTCAATCGTTTGATCGCTCGTTGTGACGGTTGATTGTTTGTTGTGAAGGTCGATCGTTGGTTGTGAAGGTTGATCGTTGGTTGTGACGGTTGATCGCTCGTTGTGACGGTCGATCGTTTGATCGCTCGTTGTGACGGTTGATCGTTTGTTGTGACGGTTGATCGTTGGTTGTGACGGTTGATCGCTCGTTGTGACGGTCGATCGTTTGATCGCTCGTTGTGACGGTTGATCGTTTGTTGTGACGGTTGATCGTTTGTTGTGACGGTTGATTGTTTGTTGTGAAGGTCGATCGTTGGTTGTGACGGTTGATTGTTTGTTGTGACGGTTGATTGTTTGTTGTGACGGTTGATTGTTTGTTGTGAAGGTCGATCGTTGGTTGTGAAGGTCGATCGTTGGTTGTGACGGTTGATTGTTTGTTGTGACGGTTGATCGTTTGATCGCTCGTTGTGACGGTTGATTGTTTGTTGTGACGGTTGATCGTTTGTTGTGACGGTTGATTGTTTGATCGCTCGTTGTGACGGTTGATCGTTTGTTGTGTCGGTTGATTGTTTGATCGCTCGTTGTGACGGTTGATCGTTTGTTGTGACGGTTGATTGTTTGTTGTGAAGGTCGATCGTTGGTTGTGACGGTTGATTGTTTGTTGTGACGGTTGATCGTTTGTTGTGACGGTTGATTGTTTGTTGTGAAGGTCGATCGTTGGTTGTGGTGGTTGATTGTTTGTTGTGACGGTTGATCGTTTGTTGTGACGGTCGATCGTTGGTTGTGACGGTTGATTGTTTGTTGTGACGGTTGATCGTTTGTTGTGACGGTTGATTGTTTGTTGTGACGGTTGATTGTTTGTTGTGACGGTTGATCGTTTGTTGTGACGGTTGATTGTTTGTTGTGACGGTTGATCGTTTGTTGTGACGGTTGATTGTTTGTTGTGAAGGTCGATCGTTGGTTGTGACGGTTGATTGTTTGTTGTGACGGTTGATCGTTGGTTGTGAAGGTCGATCGTTTGTTGTGACGGTTGATTGTTTGTTGTGACGGTTGATCGTTTGATCGCTCGTTGTGACGGTTGATCGTTTGTTGTGACGGTTGATCGTTTGTTGTGACGGTCGCTTGTACTCCAACGCCATCCGGAGCAAATTTTCAGAAGCCACTGCTAAATGCTAAACACTGACGTATGATGCTAATGATGCTCGTCCTTAACGAGGTTGTCTTCGTGAAAGCTCTCTGACAGTTTTTATCGTCTCAAGAGTTTTTACTTTCAAACTTTGAAGCAGACGTTGGACAGGAAACAGTTTTACCTCGACTTCCTGCAGAGCTGAGAGGAGAAAGCAAGCAGGCGTCAGACAGGAAGTGTCTCCTCTTTAAAGAGCGGATCCATTAACGGGCAGGAAATCACTCTGATTGGACAACGGATGCCCTTAGCCCCTCCCGTTTCCTAAAGTAGAAGAAAGGAGGAAGTGACACGGACAAAATAAAAATGGAGGAAACAGAGCGGCGAGCTGTGGACTGTGACATCATTTCCTGATCCAGAATAAATGTCCAGAACTCAGAGAAGGGCGGACCACTGAACACACGACTGTATCATTTATTCAGTGTCAGATGACATCAGTCAGGTTGTCCAATAAAAATCAGTCTCTTTATTTTCTTATTCATGTTGTCACTTCCTGTAATGCCACTTCCTGTTTCAGGACGGTCACCCCGACACGCTGGAGTGTGGACTCGAGGTGGCCGGGACCGTCTTCCTGTTGGACCTGGAGAAGAACCAGTGAGTCAGATTTACTGTGTGACATTGAACGCATCACGAACACGCACTGTGTCATGTGACATTGAACGCATCACGAACACGCACCGTGTCATGTGACATTGAACGCATCACGAACACGCACTGTGTCATGTGACATTGAACGCATCACGAACACGCACCGTGTCATGTGACATTGAACGCATCACGAACACGCACCGTTTCATGTGACATTGAACGCATCACGAACACGCACTGTGTCATGTGACATTGAACGCATCACGAACACGCACCGTGTCATGTGACATTGAACGCATCACGAACACGCACCGTTTCATGTGACATTGAACGCATCACGAACACGCACCGTGTCATGTGACACTGAACGCATCACAAACACGCACCGTGTCATGTGACATTTAACGCATCACAAACACGCACCGTGTCATGTGACATTGAACGCATCACGAACACGCACCGTGTCATGTGACATTGAACGCATCACAAACACGCACCGTGTCATGTGACATTGAACGCATCACGAACACGCACTGTGTCATGTGACGTGTCTCTCCGCAGCGACCTGCTGCCCAAACCACCAAACGTCTTCTACTACCTGTCCAATGGCACCGGAGTGTCTGTGAGCTCCGACCCTGTGGTGAGTCAGTGATCGCATTGCAGCCTGTCTCTGTCCTCACATATCTCTGTCCTCACATGTCTCTGTTGTCTTGACATGTGTGTGTGTGTGTGTGTGTGTGTGTGTGTGTGTGCAGACTCACTGTTATTACCACGGCAGCGTCCGAGGATTCCCCCAATCCAGAGCGGCTCTGAGCACCTGCTCCGGACTCCGGTCAGTCCTCCACCTGTCCTCACTCTGTCCACACTCTGTCCTCACTCTGTCCTCACTCTCTCTTCTGTCCTCACTCTGTCCTCACTCTCTCTTCTGTCCTCACTCTGTCCTCACTCTCTCTTCTGTCCTCACTCTGTCCTCACTCTCTCTTCTGTCCACACTCTGTCCTCTGTCCTCACTCTGTCTCCTTACTCTCTCTTCTGTCCTCACTCTGTTCACACTCTGTGCTCACTCTGTCGTCTGTCCACACTCTGTCCTCTGTCCACACTCTGTCCTCACTCTGTCCTCTGTCCACAATCTGTCCACACTCTGTCTTCTGTCCTCACTCTGTCCTCACTCTGTCCTCACTCTCTCTTCTGTCCACACTCTGTCCTCACTCTGTCCTCACTCTCTCTTCTGTCCTCACTCTGTCCTCACTCTCTCTTCTGTCCACACTCTGTCCTCTGTCCTCACTCTGTCTCCTTACTCTCTCTTCTGTCCTCACTCTGTTCACACTCTGTGCTCACTCTGTCGTCTGTCCACACTCTGTCCTCTGTCCACACTCTGTCCTCACTCTGTCTTCTGTCCACACTCTGTCCACACTCTGTCCTCTGTCCTCACTCTGTCTTCTGTCCACACTCTGTCCACACTCTCTCCTCACTCTGTCTTCTGTCAATACTCTGTCCTCACTCTGTCTTCTGTCCACACTCTGTCCTCACTCTGTCTTCTGTCCTCACTCTGTCCTCTGTCCACACTCTGTCTTCTGTCCTCTGTCCACACTCTGTCCACTCTCTGATTGTTGATGTAAGCTTACATTAACGTAGTGAGCCTCCCTGAATGACTCTGTGCAGGGTGTCTGCTGTATCAATGCCTTTCTTTAATGACAGCAAAGATCTTATATTCAGAACAAAACGCCCACAAACAGTAATCAGTACTCACCTACATGCAGCAAATTAAAAGAGCTTTAGAAATGAGACCAACGTGCCAAAACAATGATTAACGTCGGCTCATTAACTGCAGCTCTGACACAGCTGCACTGTCTTCTCCCTGGTGTTGGACTTGACTTGACTTTGATTTGATGTTACTGATGGTCACAGATACATGATGTTACTGAGGGTCACAGATACATGATGTTACTGAGGGTCAGAGATACATGATGTTACTGAGGGTCACAGATACATGATGTTACTGATGGTCATAGATACATGATGTTACTGATGGTCACAGATACATGATGTTACTGATGGTCACAGATACATGATGTTACTGATGGTCATAGATACATGATGTTACTGAGGGTCACAGATACATGATGTTACTGATGGTCAGAGATACATGATGTTACTGAGGGTCACAGATACATGATGTTACTGAGGGTCACAGATACATGATGTTACTGATGGTCACAGATACATGATGTTACTGATGGTCACAGATACATGATGTTACTGAGGGTCACAGATACATGATGTTACTGATGGTCACAGATACATGATGTTACTGAGGGTCACAGATACATGATGTTACTGAGGGTCACAGATACATGATGTTACTGATGGTCACAGATACATGATGTTACTGAGGGTCACAGATACATGATGTTACTGAGGGTCACAGATACATGATGTTACTGATGGTCACAGATACATGATGTTACTGAGGGTCACAGATACATGATGTTACTGATGGTCACAGATACATGATGTTACTGAGGGTCACAGATACATGATGTTACTGAGGGTCACAGATACATGATGTTACTGAGGGTCACAGATACATGATGTTACTGAGGTCACAGATACATGATGTTACTGATGGTCACAGATACATGATGTTACTGAGGTCACAGATACACATGTTACTGAGGGTCACAGATACATGATGTTACTGAGGGTCACAGATACATGATGTTACTGAGGTCACAGATACATGATGTTACTGATGGTCACAGATACATGATGTTACTGAGGGTCACAGATACATGATGTTACTGATGGTCACAGATACATGATGTTACTGATGGTCACAGATACATGATGTTACTGAGGTCACAGATACATGATGTTACTGATGGTCACAGATACATGATGTTACTGATGGTCACAGATACATGATGTTACTGAGGTCACAGATACATGATGTTACTGATGGTCACAGATACATGATGTTACTGAGGGTCACAGATACATGATGTTACTGATGGTCACAGATACATGATGTTACTGATGGTCACAGATACATGATGTTACTGATGGTCACAGATACATGATGTTACTGAGGGTCACAGATACATGATGTTACTGATGGTCACAGATACATGATGTTACTGATGGTCACAGATACATGATGTTACTGAGGTCACAGATACATGATGTTACTGAGGTCACAGATACATGATGTTACTGATGGTCACAGATACATGATGTTACTGAGGTCACAGATACATGATGTTACTGATGGTCACAGATACATGATGTTACTGATGGGTCACAGATACACGATGTTACTGAGGTCACAGATACATGATGTTACTGATGGTCACAGATACATGATGTTACTGATGGTCACAGATACAGATGTTACTGAGGGTCACAGATACATGATGTTACTGATGGTCACAGATACATGATGTTACTGATGGTCACAGATACATGATGTTACTGATGGTCACAGATACATGATGTTACTGAGGTCACAGATACATGATGTTACTGATGGTCACAGATACATGATGTTACTGATGGTCACAGATACATGATGTTACTGATGGTCACAGATACATGATGTTACTGATGGTCACAGATACATGATGTTACTGATGGTCACAGATACATGATGTTACTGATGGTCACAGATACATGATGTTACTGATGGTCACAGATACATGATGTTACTGATGGTCACAGATACATGATGTTACTGATGGTCACAGATACATGATGTTACTGAGGTCACAGATACATGATGTTACTGATGGTCACAGATACATGATGTTACTGAGGTCACAGATACATGATGTTACTGAGGTCACAGATACATGATGTTACTGAGGTCACAGATACATGATGTTACTGATGGTCACAGATACATGATGTTACTGATGGTCACAGATACATGATGTTACTGATGGTCACAGATACATGATGTTACTGATGGTCACAGATACATGATGTTACTGATGGTCACAGATACATGATGTTACTGATGGTCACAGATACATGATGTTACTGATGGTCACAGATACATGATGTTACTGAGGGTCACAGATACATGATGTTACTGATGGTCACAGATACATGATGTTACTGATGGTCACAGATACATGATGTTACTGATGGTCACAGATACATGATGTTACTGATGGTCACAGATACATGATGTTACTGAGGGTCACAGATACATGATGTTACTGATGGTCACAGATACATGATGTTACTGATGGTCACAGATACATGATGTTACTGAGGGTCACAGATACATGATGTTACTGATGGTCACAGATACATGATGTTACTGATGGTCACAGATACATGATGTTACTGATGGTCAGAGATACATGATGTTACTGAGGGTCAGATACATGATGTTACTGATGGTCACAGATACATGTTACTGAGGTCACAGATACATGATGTTACTGATGGTCACAGATACATGATGTTACTGAGGGTCACAGATACATGATGTTACTGAGGGTCACAGATACATGATGTTACTGAGGGTCACAGATACATGATGTTACTGATGGTCACAGATACATGATGTTACTGATGGTCAGATACATGATGTTACTGAGGGTCAGAGATACATGATGTTACTGATGGTCACAGATACATGATGTTACTGAGGGTCACAGATACATGATGTTACTGATGGTCACAGATACATGATGTTACTGAGGGTCACAGATACATGATGTTACTGAGGGTCACAGATACATGATGTTACTGATGGTCACAGATACATGATGTTACTGAGGGTCACAGATACATGATGTTACTGATGGTCAGAGATACATGATGTTACTGATGGTCACAGATACATGATGTTACTGAGGGTCACAGATACATGATGTTACTGATGGTCACAGATACATGATGTTACTGAGGGTCACAGATACATGATGTTACTGATGGTCACAGATACATGATGTTACTGATGGTCACAGATACATGATGTTACTGATGGTCACAGATACATGATGTTACTGAGGGTCACAGATACATGATGTTACTGATGGTCACAGATACATGATGTTACTGATGGTCACAGATACATGATGTTACTGATGGTCACAGATACATGATGTTACTGATGGTCACAGATACATGATGTTACTGATGGTCACAGATACATGATGTTACTGATGGTCACAGATACATGATGTTACTGATGGTCACAGATACATGATGTTACTGATGGTCAGAGATACATGATGTTACTGATGGTCACAGATACATGATGTTACTGAGGGTCACAGATACATGATGTTACTGATGGTCACAGATACATGATGTTACTGATGGTCACAGATACATGATGTTACTGATGGTCACAGATACATGATGTTACTGAGGGTCACAGATACATGATGTTACTGATGGTCACAGATACATGATGTTACTGATGGTCACAGATACATGATGTTACTGATGGTCACAGATACATGATGTTACTGAGGGTCACAGATACATGATGTTACTGAGGTCACAGATACATGATGTTACTGAGGGTCACAGATACATGATGTTACTGAGGTCACAGATACATGATGTTACTGAGGGTCACAGATACATGATGTTACTGAGGGTCACAGATACATGATGTTACTGAGGGTCACAGATACATGATGTTACTGAGGGTCACAGATACATGATGTTACTGAGGTCAGAGATACATGATGTTACTGATGGTCACAGATACATGATGTTACTGAGGTCACAGATACATGATGTTACTGAGGTCACAGATACATGATGTTACTGAGGGTCACAGATACATGATGTTACTGATGGTCACAGATACATGATGTTACTGAGGTCACAGATACATGATGTTACTGATGGTCACAGATACATGATGTTACTGATGGTCACAGATACATGATGTTACTGAGGGTCACAGATACATGATGTTACTGATGGTCACAGATACATGATGTTACTGATGGTCACAGATACATGATGTTACTGATGGTCACAGATACATGATGTTACTGAGGTCACAGATACAATGTTACTGATGGTCACAGATACATGATGTTACTGATGGTCACAGATACATGATGTTACTGAGGTCACAGATACATGATGTTACTGATGGTCACAGATACATGATGTTACTGATGGTCACAGATACATGATGTTACTGATGGTCACAGATACATGATGTTACTGAGGTCACAGATACATGATGTTACTGAGGTCACAGATACATGATGTTACTGATGGTCACAGATACATGATGTTACTGATGGTCACAGATACATGATGTACTGATGGTCACAGATACATGATGTTACTGATGGTCACAGATACATGATGTTACTGATGGTCACAGATACATGATGTTACTGATGGTCACAGATACATGATGTTACTGAGGGTCACAGATACGATGTTACTGATGGTCAGATACATGATGTTACTGATGGTCACAGATACATGATGTTACTGATGGTCACAGATACGATGTTACTGATGGTCACAGATACATGATGTTACTGATGGTCACAGATACATGATGTTACTGAGGTCACAGATACATGATGTTACTGAGGTCACAGATACAGATGTTACTGATGGTCACAGATACATGATGTTACTGATGGTCACAGATACATGATGTTACTGATGGTCACAGATACATGATGTTACTGAGGGTCAGAGATACATGATGTTACTGATGGTCACAGATACATGATGTTACTGATGGTCACAGATACATGATGTTACTGATGGGTCACAGATACATGATGTTACTGATGGTCACAGATACATGATGTTACTGAGGGTCACAGATACATGATGTTACTGAGGGTCACAGATACATGATGTTACTGATGGTCACAGATACATGATGTTACTGATGGTCACAGATACATGATGTTACTGATGGTCACAGATACATGATGTTACTGAGGGTCACAGATACATGATGTTACTGATGGTCACAGATACATGATGTTACTGATGGTCACAGATACATGATGTTACTGATGGTCACAGATACATGATGTTACTGATGGTCACAGATACATGATGTTACTGAGGTCACAGATACATGATGTTACTGAGGTCACAGATACATGATGTTACTGGTCACAGATACATGATGTTACTGAGGGTCACAGATACATGATGTTACTGATGGTCACAGATACATGATGTTACTGATGGTCACAGATACATGATGTTACTGAGGGTCACAGATACATGATGTTACTGAGGTCACAGATACATGATGTTACTGAGGGTCAGAGATACATGATGTTATCTGATGGTCACAGATACATGATGTTACTGATGGTCACAGATACATGATGTTACTGATGGTCAGAGATACATGATGTTACTGATGGTCACAGATACATGATGTTACTGAGGGTCACAGATACATGATGTTACTGAGGGTCACAGATACATGATGTTACTGAGGGTCACAGATACATGATGTTACTGATGGTCACAGATACATGATGTTACTGAGGGTCACAGATACATGATGTTACTGAGGGTCACAGATACATGATGTTACTGAGGTCACAGATACATGATGTTACTGATGGTCACAGATACATGATGTTACTGATGGTCACAGATACATGATGTTACTGAGGGTCACAGATACATGATGTTACTGATGGTCACAGATACATGATGTACTGAGGTCACAGATACATGATGTTACTGAGGGTCACAGATACATGATGTTACTGAGGGTCACAGATACATGATGTTACTGATGGTCACAGATACATGATGTTACTGAGGTCACAGATACATGATGTTACTGAGGGTCAGAGATACATGATGTTACTGAGGTCACAGATACATGATGTTACTGATGGTCACAGATACATGATGTTACTGAGGGTCACAGATACATGATGTTACTGAGGGTCACAGATACATGATGTTACTGATGGTCACAGATACATGATGGTCACAGATACATGATGTTACTGATGGTCACAGATACATGATGTTACTGAGGGTCACAGATACATGATGTTACTGAGGTCACAGATACATGATGTTACTGAGGGTCACAGATACATGATGTTACTGATGGTCAGAGATACATGATGTTACTGATGGTCACAGATACATGATGTTACTGATGGTCACAGATACATGATGTTACTGATGGTCAGAGATACATGATGTTACTGATGGTCACAGATACATGATGTTACTGATGGTCACAGATACATGATGTTACTGAGGGTCAGATACATGATGTTACTGAGGGTCACAGATACATGATGTTACTGATGGTCACAGATACATGATGTTACTGATGGTCACAGATACATGATGTTACTGAGGGTCACAGATACATGATGTTACTGATGGTCAAGATACATGATGTTACTGATGGTCACAGATACATGATGTTACTGAGGTCAGAGATACATGATGTTACTGATGGTCACAGATACATGATGTTACTGAGGTCACAGATACATGATGTTACTGAGGTCACAGATACATGATGTTACTGAGGGCACAGATACATGATGTTACATTAACGTTGCATTAAGGTTACATTAACGTTGCCTTAGGTTCATTAACGTTGCCTTGAGGTTACATTAACGTTGCATTGAGGTTACATTAACGTTGCATTAAGGTTACATAACGTTGCATTAAGGTTACATTAACGTTGCCTTAAGGTTACATTAACATTGCATTGAGGTTACATTACGTTGCATTGAGGTTACATTAACGTTGCATTGAGGTTACATTAACGTTGCATTGAGGTTACATTAACGTTGCATTAAGGTTACATTAACGTTGCATTGAGGTTACATTAACGTTGCATTGAGGTTACATTAACGTTGCATTAAGGTTACATTAACGGCATTAGGTTACATTAACGTTGCCTTAAGGTTACATTAACATTGCATTGAGGTTACATTAACGTTGCATTAAGGTTACATAACGTTGCATTGAGGTTACATTAACGTTGCATGGTTACATTAACGTTGCATTGAGGTTACATTAACGTTGCATTAAGGTTACATTAACGTTGCATTAAGGTTACATTAACGTTGCATTGAGGTTACATTAAGGTTACATTAACGTTACATTAACGTTGCATTGAGGTTACATTAAGGTTACATTAACGTTACATTAACGTTGCATTGAGGTTACATTAACGTTGCATTGAGGTTACATTAACGTTGCATTGAGGTTACATTAAGGTTACATTAACGTTGCATTGAGGTTACATTAACGTTGCATTGAGGTTACATTAACGTTGCATTGAGGTTACATTAACGTTGCATTAAGGTTACATTAACGTTGCATTGAGGTTACATTAACGTTGCATTGAGGTTACATTAACGTTGCATTGAGGTTACATTAACGTTGCATTAAGGTTACATTAACGTTGCATTGAGATTACTTAAACGTTGCATTGAGGTTACATTAACGTTGCATTGAGGTTACATTAACGTTGCATTAAGGTTACATTAACGTTGCATTGAGGTTACATTAACGTTGCATTGAGGTTACATTAACGTTGCATTGAGGTTACATTAAACGTTGCATTAAGGTTACATTAACGTTGCATTGAGGTTACATTAACGTTGCATTAAGGTTGCATTAACGTTGCATTAAGGTTACATTAACGTTGCATTGAGGTTACATTAACGTTGCCTTAAGGTTACATTAACGTTGCATTGAGGTTACATTAACGTTGCATTGAGGTTACATTAACGTTGCCTTAAGGTTACATTAACGTTGCATTGAGGTTACATTAACGTTGCATTAAGGTTACATTAAGGTTACATTAACGTTGCATTGAGGTTACATTAACGTTGCATTAAGGTTACATTAACGTTGCATTAAGGTTACATTAACGTTGCATTGAGGTTACATTAACGTTGCATTGAGGTTACATTAACGTTACATTGAGGTTACCTTAACGTTGCCTTGAGGTTACATTACGTGGCATTGAGGTTACATTAACGTTGCATTAAGGTTACATTAACGTTGCATTAAGGTTACATTAACGTTGCATTGAGGTTACATTAACGTTGCCTTAAGGTTACATTAACGTTGCATTGAGGTTACATTAACGTTGCATTGAGGTTACATTAACGTTGCCTTAAGGTTACATTTAACGTTGCATTGAGGTTACATTAACGTTGCCTTGAGGTTACATTACGTTGCATTGAGGTTACAATTAACGTTGCATTGAGGTTACATTAACGTTGCCTTAAGGTTACATTACGTTGCATGAGGTTACTTAACGTTGCCTTAAGGTACATTAACGTTGCATTAAGGTTACATTAACGTTGCATTGAGGTTACATTAACGTTACATTAACGTTGCATTGAGGTTACATTAACGTTGCATTAAGGATACATTAACGTTGCATTGAGGTTACATTAACGTTGCCTTAAGGTTACATTAACGTTGCATTGAGGTTACATTAACGTTGCCTTAAGGTTACATTAACGTTGCCTTAAGGTTACATTAACGTTGCCTTAAGGTTACATTAACGTTGCCTTAACGTTACATTAACGTTGCATTGAGGTTACATTAACGTTGCCTTAAGGTTACATTAACGTTGCCTTAAGGTTACATTAACGTTGCCTTAAGGTTACATTAACGTTGCCTTAAGGTTACATTAACGTTGCCTTAAGGTTACATTAACGTTGCATTGAGGTTACATTAACGTTGCCTTAAGGTTACATTAACGTTACATTAACGTTGCATTGAGGTTACATTAACGTTGCCTTAACGTTACATTAACGTTAGGGGTTAACATCAGAGCAGCTCTCTCTGGTTCAGAGTTCATGTATTGAAGCTCAGCACAGTACCAAAGCTCTTAATGTGCTGAGTCGTGGACGTTTCAGCTCTTTGTGTCGTCCCACTGATCCGATCAGCCTCTGACCTCTGACCTCTGACCTCTGCACAGGCTTTAGTGGCTTTGTCCCTCCCGTCCCCGTGAACAGAACCTGGTCCAATTGTGCTTTCAGAACAAACAGACAGTCCAGTTGATGAAATAAGTAAATAAATGTGGACCTTCCTGATCACCTGTTTCTTCTCTCTTCTGGAGAATCGGCGCCACCTGCTGCTGATCTCATGAACGATGAGGAAGTTCAGTTCATAGGACCAGATCCAGACTCTGTGGTCCTGAATCCAGACTCTGTGGTCCTGATCAGACTCTGTGGTCCAGACTCTGTGGTCCTGCTCCAGACTCTGTGGTCCAGACTCTGTGGTCCAGACTCTGTGGTCCTGATCCAGACTCTGCGATCCAGACTCTGTGATCCAGACTCTGTGATCCAGACTCTGTGATCCAGACTCTGTGGTCCTGATCCAGACTCTGTGGTCCAGACTCTGTGGTCCAGACTCTGTGGTCCTGATCCAGACTCTGCGATCCAGACTCTGCGATCCAGACTCTGCGATCCAGACTCTGTGATCCAGACTCTGTGATCCAGACTCTGTGGTCCTGATCCAGTCTGGACGTTGTCATGTGAACTGATGCCTTGTTTCCTCCTGCAGCGGCATCATCGTCATCACCTCCACCCTGAGCTTTGAGCTGCAGCCTCAGGAGGACCACCACCAGGGGGAGGAGGAGGTGGGAGGAGGGGGGAGCAGAGGAGAAGGAAGTGGAGGGAGTGGAGGAGGAGGTGAAGCAGAGGGAGGAGTTCACCTGCTGTTCTCCACCAGCCCTCTGGAGGGCGGCGGTGCTGGAGGCTGTGGGGTTTCCCACACCGCCGTGCCGCCCATCCACAGCGCCACACACACACACAGGGTGAGACTGAGGTCAACTACAAGTCCCATGGTGCATTGCACCAACAAGCAGCCAACCACAGCTGAAACATTTAAGTTTAAATCTGGATCAGTTTGCTCCGTCCTCTGTGACGACCTCTGACCTCTGACCGCTGTCTGTTTCCTGTCCCTGCAGAGGAGGCGGGACATCCTGTCTGAGACCAAATACATCGAGCTGGTGCTGGTGGCCGATCATCAGGAGGTCAGTATGTACGGAGGCTGGAGTCACTCACTGAGTCCTCAGTGTCACTCTGAGCCTACGTTACCCACAGTGCACCTGGACTGCTGACAGTCAGGTGCTGTGTGTGTCTCCTGATTTCAGTTTTAGTCAGCAACCATCTCTGTGTACAGTTGCCGTGGTTACACAGTATTGTTTCATTTGATTAACCTTTTATTTCATCGCACAGGTTTTTATTGATCATAAAAACTATTCAGATGTGACTGAACACTGAAAAATTGTTTATTTTTGTTCATTGATGATAATCGTTGACGGTGATCTGTTGTGGAGAAGTTGCTGAAATCAAAGGTCAGGAGTTCAGAAAGTGTTCAGCAGCCTCTGATGTCTGATGCTGGATTATTTATTGACGCTTCAAGGAGAATTAGAGACACTCTCAAAGTTCATCAGAAGTGCCTGAGTCGGTCTCACATTCTGCCCAACTCATCCTGGTGGATCGACTTTAAACCCCAAGATAACAGCACAAATACTACACGCCCAGAATGAGTCACAGAGAATGTCTTTACCCATGGAGGTGTTATTGTCAGCATGTTCTAGTCTGGAGACACAGATGTCTGTTTACGCAGATTGGAACGTCAACAACAAGCTATCTATTATGTCTATGAAGGCAGCAACAGGTCTCTGTGACCCTGGACACCACAGTGTGGAGATAGACTGGAACCTACTGTTCCCAACCAAAGCCAAACAACTAATACTGCTGAGGACCTCAAGGCCACACGGGACCTCGAGGCCCACACGGGACCTCGTGTAACCTCAGGAGAGGAAACTCCAGACAGTGATCGTTGACAGTGATCGTTGATGATCAGACCTTGAAGAGGTTGATCATCAAGTGTGTGGCGTTCTGATGTTTAAACTGTCACGTGATCTGTCATGTGACCTGAAGTCCTCTGAATGAACGAAGCAGAATGTTGTTTAAAGGTTGTAGGTAGTATTATTGCAGTAACGTCTTTTTGACACAAGATGGCAGCAGTCTCTCATGCAGCCTTAACGAGTCTGTCTCTAATTAAAACTTTTGTGCTTTTCAGTTTCTGAACTATCAGAAGAGCAACAAGACCATCGTGTACCGCATGATGGACGTGGCCAACCAGGTGGACTGGGTGAGACCTCTGACCTCTGATCCCCCTCCAACAGAGATCTTTTAAGCACCAGAGAAGAAGAACCGAGCCGTCTGTCCTGTGTCCCTTTCAGTTCTACCGTCCTCTGAACGTCCGGGTCGCGCTGACCGGTCTGGAGATCTGGAGCGACCGAGATAAGATCCTGGTGGAGAAGAATCCCACCGACACCCTCAACAACTTCCTGGAGTGGAGGACCAGAGAGCTGCTGCCACGCCTTCGCCATGACAACGCCCAGCTCGTCATGTAGGCGCGTCGCCCGGTAACGCTTCAGACTGTGATCTGTCGTGATCGTCACGTCTTCTGTTTGATTTCAGGGGGGGCTCGTTTGACGGCACCACGGTGGGGATGGCGTCTCAGTCGTCCATGTGCTCCAGAGACCGGTCAGGAGGCGTCAACGTGGTGAGTACAGACCCACATTTATCCCTGTGATGAAGTTCAGAGGCAACTACGACTCCCAGGGTGCATTTCACCAACACGTGAAGGGGGCTGCAGCCAGCAGTTACAGCACCAGATGTCACTAAATCCCACAGACAGGTCAGAACCGTCACAGGCGAGCCGGTCTAACTCTGCTGTCTGTCCCATCCTGTCTGTCCCATCCTGTCTGTCCCATCCTGTCTGTCCCCTCCTGTCTGTCCCATCCTGTCTGTCCCATCCTGTCTGTCCCTCCCTCCTGTCTGTCCCATCCTGTCTGTCCCTCCCTCCTGTCTGTCCCCTCCTGTCTGCCCCCCCCCCCCCCCCCCCCCCCCCCCCCCCCTTCTGTCTGCCCCCCCCCTTCTGTCTGCCCCATCCTGTCTGTCCCATCCTGTCTGTCCCTCCCTCTGTCCCATCCTGTCTGTCCCATCCTGTCTGTCTGTCCCATCCTGTCTGTCCCATCCTGTCTGTCCCTCCCTCCTGTCTGTCCCCTCCTGTCTGTCCCATCCTGTCTGCCCCCCCCTCCTGTCTGTCCCCTCCTGTCTGTCCCCTCCTGTCTGTCCCCCTCCTGTCTGTCCCCTCCTGTCTGCCCCCCCCCCCCCTCTGTCCCCCTCAGGATCACCTGGTCAGCGTGCTGGGCGTGGCCTCCACAGTTGCTCATGAGCTCGGTCATAACCTCGGGATGAGTCACGACACTGCGGAACGTCACTGCTCCTGTCAGAACGAACCTCGGCTCGGTGGATGCATCATGGAGCCGTCGACCGGGTCAGTACCAGAACATGATGAGGCGGTCAGTCCAGTTTGTCCCTCTGTGACCTGTGACCCTCTGTGACCTGTGACCTCTGACCCTCAGCTTCATGCCTGGTCAGCAGTTCAGCAGCTGCAGCGCTGCAGATCTGTCGGTCAGCCTGCTGCACGGTGGAGGGATGTGTCTGTTTAACGTGCCGCAGCCGGACCGCCTGCTGGGAGGACCGCGCTGTGGAAACCTGTACGTGGAGAAGGGGGAGCAGTGTGACTGCGGCCTGCTGGAGGTACTGCACACCTGTCTGTCTGCACACCTGTCTGTCTGCTCACCTGTCTGTCTGCACACCTGTCTGTACACCTGTCTGTCTGCACACCTGTCTGTCTGCTCACCTGTCTGTCTGCACACCTGTCTGTCTGCTCACCTGTCTGTCTGCTCACATGTCTGTCTGTACACCTGTCTGTCTGCACACCTGTCTGCACACCTGTCTGTCTGTACACCTGTCTGTCTGCTCACCTGTCTGTCTGCACACATGTCTGCTCACCTGTCTGTCTGCTCACCTGTCTGCACACCTGTCTGTCTTCACACCTGTCTGTCTGCTCACCTGTCTGTCTTGTGTATTGAAGGTGTATTGGTGTTGTTCTTCCTGTTGACGTGTTGCTGTGCTCTGATTGGTCAGGAGTGTGAGGACCCGTGCTGTAACGCCTCCACCTGTCAGCTGGTTCCTGGAGCTCAGTGCTCGTCTGACGGCATCTGCTGCCACGACTGCAAGGTCCGCCTGAGGTGACAGACACTTAATCTTCATGTTAGTCTCAGGTTGAATCTAATCCTCTTCGTCTTCCTCAGTTTCGGGTGGCGGGGTCAGCGTGTCGCGAGCCGCTTGGTGAGTGTGACCTCCCCGAGTTCTGCACAGGCTCCTCCCCTTACTGCCCGCCAACGTCTTCCTGCAGAACGGAGAACCCTGCGAGGACGACGCCTCCTTCTGCTACGGAGGAGTCTGTGCCAGCATGCACACCCAGTGCCAGACACTGTGGGGACCCAGTAAGACACCAGTTTATACTGGTCCAGCTACAGCTAAAACTAGTTTACTCTGAACTAAAACCAGTTTACACTGAACTAAAACTAGTTTACACTGAACTAAAACTAGTTTACACTGAACTAAAACTAGTTTACATTGAACTAAAACTAGTTTACACTGAACTAAAACTAGTTTACATTGAACTAAAACTAGTTTACACTGAACTAAAATTAGTTTACACTGAACTAAAACTAGTTTACGTTGAACTAAAACTAGTTTACACTGAACTAAAACTTTACATTTTACTAAAACTAGTTTACACTGAACTAAAACTAGTTTACACTGAACTAAAACTTTACATTTTACTAAAACTAGTTTACACTGAACTAAAACTAGTCTACATTTTACTAAAACTAGTTTACACTAAACTAAAACTAGTTTACACTGAACTAAAACCAGTTTACACTGAACTGAACTAAAACCAGTTTACATTGAACTAAAACTAGTTTACACTGAACTAAAACCAGTTTACACTGAACTAAAATTTGTTTACACTGAACTAAAACTAGTTTACATTGAACTAAAACTAGTTTACACTGAACTAAAACCAGTTTACATTGAACTAAAAGTAGTTTACATTGAACTAAAACTAGTTTACACTGAACTAAAACTAGTTTACACTGAACCAAAACTAGTTTACATTTTACTAAAACTAGTTTACACTGAACTAAAACTAGTTTACATTTTACTAAAACTAGTTTACATTACTAAAACTAGTTTACACTGAACTAAAACTAGTTTACATTTTACTAAAACTAGTTTACACTGAACTAAAACTAGTTTACACTGAACTAAAACCAGTTTACACTGAACTAAAACTAGTTTACACTGAACTAAAACCAGTTTACACTGAACTAAAATTTGTTTACACTGCACTAAAACTAGTTTACATTGAACTAAAACTAGTTTACACTGAACTAAAAGTAGTTTACATTGAACTAAAACTAGTTTACACTGAACTAAAATTAGTTTACACTGAACTAAAACTAGTTTACACTGAACCCAAAACTAGTTTACATTTTACTAAAACTAGTTTACACTGAACTAAAACTAGTTTACATTTACTAAAACTAGTTTACACTGAACTAAAACTAGTTTACATTTTACTAAAACTAGTTTACACTGAACTAAAACTAGTTAACATTTTACTAAATTAGTTTACACTGAACTAAAACTAGTTTACACTGAACCAAAACTAGTTTACTTTTTTACTAAAACTAGTTTACACTGAACTAAAACTAGTTTACATTTTACTAAAACTAGTTTACATTACTAAAACTAGTTTACACTGAACTAAAACCAGTTACACTGAACTAAAACTAGTTTACATTTAACTAAAACTAGTTTACACTGAACTAAAACTAGTTTACATTTTACTAAAACTAGTTTACACTGAACTAAAACTAGTTTACATTTACTAAACTAGTTTACACTGAACTAAAACTAGTTAACATTTTACTAAAACTAGTTTACATTTTTCTAAAACTAGTTTACATTTTACTAAAACTACTTTACACTGGTTTGTCTGTGTTCAGATTCCACCAGTGGTCCAGCCGTCTGTTTCTCTTCCGTCAACAAACAAGGAAACAAGTTTGGAAACTGTGGTCAGCTGACCAATGGATCCTACATCCCCTGTGGAAACTCGTGAGTACACAGACAGTACACAGAGTACTCAGGCAGTACACAGAGTACACAGACAGTACACAGAGTACACAGACAGTACACAGAGTACTCAGACAGTACACAGAGTACTCAGGCAGTACACAGAGTACTCAGGCAGTACACAGAGTACACAGACAGTACACAGACAGTACACAGAGTACTCAGACAGTACACAGAGTACACAGTGTTTAGCAGATGGTGACATCACTTCCTGTCCCTGCAGTGACGTTCACTGTGGTAGGATCCAGTGTCAGGGGGGGAGGGAGCGCCCCCTGCTGGGCACCAATGCAGAGATCCTGACCACCAAGGTCCACTTCAACCACAGCGACCTGGTCTGCAGAGGAACCTTCTTCCACCTGGGAGATGACGTGTCCGACCCCCGCCACTGTGGCCCAGGGCACCGCCTGCGGCCCCGGGAAGGTCAGACGTCGCCCCCCCACACGCGTGGAGAGGAAGCAGAACCAACAGGACGACGTTCTGAATGTCTGAGTGTTTTTGTGTTTCAGGCCTGTTTGAACCAGAAGTGTCAGGACGTGTCCGTGTTTGGGGTGGACGAATGCCGCAGGAAGTGTAACGGCCACGGGGTGAGTCTGTCCACGAGTTTCAGAGGGGAGGGACTTGTCATGGATACTGATTGGAAGGAAGCTCTCTACACGTGTGTTGCTGATGTAGTCTCTGCAGTGAGCTGCTGTCTCCGTGTTTCAGGTGTGTAACAGTAACAAGAACTGTCACTGTGAGGTGGGCTGGGCTCCTCCTGACTGCAGGTACTCGGGTCACGGAGGCAGCGTGGACAGCGGACCGGCCCGAGCTGCTCGATGGTACCGCACGCCGACCAGCACTGTGGCTCCGTCCACTTTCTGTGTGACTCCCGTTAACCCCCGTCCTCCCCTCTCTGTTCAAGAGTCCGACCCGGTCCGAGTGGCTCTGCTCGTCACCTTCCTCTTCATCCTGCCCCTCGTCCTCCTCTTCCTCGCTCT
>JAFMOB010000641.1:126375-134816 GCA_018985215.1 Larimichthys polyactis
GACTGACTGACTGTTGACTGACTGACTGTTGACTGACTGTTGACTGACTGACTGTTGACTGACTGACTGACTGTTGACTGACTGTTGACTGACTGACTGACAGACTGACTGTGGACTGACTGTCTGTCTGACTGACTGACTGACTGACTGACTGACTGACTGTTGACTGACTGACTGTTGACTGACTGTTGGCTGACTGACTGTTGACTGACTGTTGACAGACTGACTGTGGACTGACTGTCTGTCTGACTGACTGTTGACTGACTGACTGTTGACTGACTGTTGACAGACTGACTGTGGACTGACTGTCTGTCTGACTGACTGACTGACTGACTGACTGACTGTTGACTGACTGACTGACTGACTGACTGACTGACTGACTGTTGACTGACTGACTGACTGACTGACTGACTGTTGACTGACTGACTGACTGACTGTTGACTGTTGACTGACTGACTGTTGACTGACTGACTGGTTGGTGTGAAGCGTGTCATTTTGTTCATGTTGCTGCTCAGAGAATCTGAATAAATCTGTTTCTACATTTTCTGACGTTTGTTTCATTCAAATATTTCAGATAATTACTGACATCAAAACCTGGACGTAGTCTCTGTGACGTCCCCACAGACTGTCTAAAACCTGGACGTAGTCTCTGTGACGTCCCCGCAGACTGTCTAAAACCTGGACGTAGTCTCTGTGACGTCCTCGCAGACTGTCTAAAACCTGGACGTAGTCTCTGTGACGTCCTCGCAGACTGTCTAAAACCTGGACGTAGTCTCTGTGACGTCCCCGCAGACTGTCTCAAACCTGGACGTAGTCTCTGTGACGTCCTGCAGACTGTCTAAAACCTGGACGTAGTCTCTGTGACGTCCTCGCAGACTGTCTAAAACCTGGACGTAGTCTCTCCGTGACGTCCTCGCAGACTGTCTAAAACCTGGACGTAGTCTCTGTGACGTCCCCGCGACTGTCTAAAACCTGGAAGTAGTCTCTGTGCGTCCCCGCAGACTGTCTAAAACCTGGACGTAGTCCTCTGTGACGTCCCCGCAGACTGTCTAAAACCTGGACGTAGTCTCTGTGACGTCCTCGCAGACTGTCTAAAACCTGGACGTAGTCTCTGTGACGTCCCGCAGACTGTCTAAAACCTGGACGTAGCTCTGTGACGTCCCCGCAGACTGTCTAAAACCTGGACGTAGTCTCTGTGACGTCCCCGCAGACTGTCTAAAACCTGGACGTAGTCTCGTGACGTCCCCGCAGACTGTCTAAAACCTGGACGTAGTCTCCGTGACGTCTCCGCAGCTGTCTAAAACCAACCTGGACGTAGTCTCCGTGACGTCTCCGCAGACTGTCTAAAACCTGGACGTAGTCTCCGTGACGTCCCCGCAGACTGTCTAAAACCTGGACGTAGTCTCCGTGACGTCCCCGCAGACTGTCTAAAACCTGGACGTAGTCTCTGTGACGTCCCCGCAGACTGTCTAAAACCTGGACGTAGTCTCTTTGACGTCCCCGCAGACTGTCTCAAACCTGGACGTAGTCTCTGTGACGTCCTCGCAGACTGTCTAAAACCTGGACGTAGTCTCTGTGACGTCCCCGCAGACTGTCTCAAACCTGGACGTAGTCTCTGTGACGTCCCTGCAGACTGTCTAAAACCTGGACGTAGTCTCTGTGACGTCCTCGCAGACTGTCTAAAACCTGGACGTAGTCTCCGTGACGTCTCCGCAGACTGTCTAAAACCAAACCTGGACGTAGTCTCTGTGACGTCCCCGCAGACTGTCTAAAACCTGGACGTAGTCTCTGTGACGTCCCCGCAGACTGTCTAAAACCTGGACGTAGTCTCTGTGACGTCCCCGCAGACTGTCTAAAACCTGGACGTAGTCTCTGTGACGTCCTCGCAGACTGTCTAAAACCTGGACGTAGTCTCTGTGACGTCCCCGCAGACTGTCTAAAACCTGGACGTAGTCTCTGTGACGTCCCCGCAGACTGTCTAAAACCTGGACGTAGTCTCTGTGACGTCCCCGCAGACTGTCTAAAACCTGGACGTAGTCTCTGTGACGTCCCCGCAGACTGTCTAAAACCTGGACGTAGTCTCCGTGACGTCTCCGCAGACTGTCTAAAACCAAACCTGGACGTAGTCTCCGTGACGTCTCCGCAGACTGTCTAAAACCTGGACGTAGTCTCCGTGACGTCCCCGCAGACTGTCTAAAACCTGGACGTAGTCTCCGTGACGTCCCCGCAGACTGTCTAAAACCTGGACGTAGTCTCTGTGACGTCCCCGCAGACTGTCTAAAACCTGGACGTAGTCTCTTTGACGTCCCCGCAGACTGTCTAAAACCTGGACGTAGTCTCTGTGACGTCCCCGCAGACTGTCTAAAACCTGGACGTAGTCTCCGTGACGTCCCCACAGACTGTCTAAAACCTGGACGTAGTCTCTGTGACGTCCCCGCAGACTGTCTAAAACCAAACCTGGACGTAGTCTCTGTGACGTCCCCGCAGACTGTCTAAACCTGGACGTAGTCTCTGTGACGTCCCCGCAGACTGTCTAAAACCTGGACGTAGTCTCTGTGACGTCCCCGCAGACTGTCTAAAACCTGGACGTAGTCTCTGTGACGTCCCCGCAGACTGTCTAAAACCTGGACGTAGTCTCTTTGACGTCCCCGCAGACTGTCTAAAACCTGGACGTAGTCTCTGTGACGTCCCCGCAGACTGTCTAAAACCTGGACGTAGTCTCCGTGACGTCCCCACAGACTGTCTAAAACCTGGACGTAGTCTCTGTGACGTCCCGCAGACTGTCTAAAACCTGGACGTAGTCTCCGTGACGTCCCCGCAGACTGTCTAAAACCTGGACGTAGTCTCCGTGACGTCCCCGCAGACTGTCTAAAACCTGGACGTAGTCTCTGTGACGTCCCCGCAGACTGTCTAAAACCTGGACGTAGTCTCTTTGACGTCCCCGCAGACTGTCTAAAACCTGGACGTAGTCTCTGTGACGTCCCCGCAGACTGTCTAAAACCTGGACGTAGTCTCCGTGACGTCCCCACAGACTGTCTAAAACCTGGACGTAGTCTCTGTGACGTCCCCGCAGACTGTCTAAAACCAAACCTGGACGTAGTCTCTGTGACGTCCCCGCAGACTGTCTAAAACCTGGACGTAGTCTCTGTGACGTCCCCGCAGACTGTCTAAAACCTGGACGTAGTCTCCGTGACGTCCCCGCAGACTGTCTAAAACCTGGACGTAGTCTCTGTGACGTCCCCGCAGACTGTCTAAAACCTGGACGTAGTCTCCGTGACGTCCCCGCAGACTGTCTAAAACCTGGACGTAGTCTCCGTGACGTCCCCACAGACTGTCTAAAACCTGGACGTAGTCTCTGTGACGTCCCCGCAGACTGTCTAAAACCTGGACGTAGTCTCTGTGACGTCCCCGCAGACTGTCTAAAACCTGGACGTAGTCTCCGTGACGTCCCCACAGACTGTCTAAAACCTGGACGTAGTCTCTGTGACGTCCCCGCAGACTGTCTAAAACCAAACCTGGACGTAGTCCTCTGTGACGTCCCCGCAGACTGTCTAAAACCTGGACGTAGTCTCTGTGACGTCCCCGCAGACTGTCTAAAACCTGGACGTAGTCTCCGTGACGTCCCCGCAGACTGTCTAAAACCTGGACGTAGTCTCTGTGACGTCCCCGCAGACCTGTCTAAAAACCTGGACGTAGTCTCCGTGACGTCCCCGCAGACTGTCTAAAACCTGGACGTAGTCTCTGTGACGTCCCCGCAGACTGCTAAAACCTGGACGTAGTCTCCGTGACGTCCCCCGAACTGTCTAAAACCTGGACGTAGTCTCCGTGACGTCCCCACAGACTGTCTAAAACCTGGACGTAGTCTCCGTGACGTCCCCGCAGACTGTCTAAAACCTGGACGTAGTCTCCGTGACGTCCAGCCAAGTCCTAATTATTAATTCATTAATAAATCAATGAATAATTGACTTTTTATTTGTAGATAAATTAAATAAAATTAAATATTAAGTCCAGAAGATTACAGAGTGGATCTGGATCTGGTCTCCTGGTACAGCAATTGGCAGGGGCGTGGTTAGTGAATGGTGGGCGTGGTTACTGTGGGTAAGCCCCGCCCCCACGTGGGCTGCAGCATAAAGCTCTGTCGGCTCTGCTGGGCGGTCACATGACAGGCAGGCTGCAGATCAGCATGTTGGGTTTGTTGAACAGCACCGAGAAGAACACGACCAGAGCTCAGGACTGGACCGAGGTCAGTACTCCACTATCTGTTACAGTACTGTTACTGCTGGACGTACAATCCACATTACTCTGCTACTGAGTACTGTTAATGTCAATGCAGTAACATGAGCAGCAGACTGTCACAGCAACTTCATGTGTTACAGCAACTTTATGTGTTAAAGCAACTTTATGTGTTACAGCAACTTTATGTGTTACAGCAACTTCATGTGTTAAAGCAACTTTATGTGTTACAGCAACTTTATGTTACAGCAACTTTATGTGTTACAGCAACTTTATGTGTTACAGCAACTTTATGTGTTACAGCAACTTTATGTGTTAAAGCAACTTTATGTTACAGCAACTTTATGTGTTACAGCAACTTTATGTTACAGCAACTTTATGTGTCACAGCAACTTCATGTGTTAAAGCAACTTTATGTTACAGCAACTTTATGTTACAGCAACTTTATGTTACAGCAACTTTATGTGTTAAAGCAACTTTATGTTACAGCAACTTCATGTGTTACAGCAACTTCATGTGTTAAAGCAACTTTATGTGTTACAGCAACTTTATGTGTTACAGCAACTTCATGTGTTACAGCAACTTTATGTTACAGCAACTTTATGTTACAGCAACTTTATGTTACAGCAACTTCATGTGTTACAGCAACTTCATGTGTTACAGCAACTTTATGTGTTACAGCAACTTTATGTGTTAAAGCAACTTTATGTGTTGATGCAACTTGTGGACGTGAGTCTGCCTTCACGTTGCTGAGTGCTTTGACGCTGATGGACTGGAGGGAGTTGAAGCGGTTGGTTAGTTTCCAGCTGCAGAAACGTTGAAGCGGTTTCAGTTGCGCCTCCTCCTCCTCCCCCTCCCCCTCCCCCTCCTCCTCCTCCTCCTCCTCCTCCTCCTCCTCCTCCTCCTCCTCCTCCTCCTCCTTCTTTCAGACTCCACTCTTCTTCTTCTCTTTTCGAACACTTTCACTCTCTGACGCTGAACTCATCAAAACGTTGACTAAAGCACCAAATGCTGAAAATTGTCCCCAATAAATCCAGCATGGGAGCAACGAGCCGCAGACAGGAAGTGAGACAGAGTTAGGAGGCGGACCGACATGCAGCCGGTCTGACTGTGAACAAAGACTCAGTTATTTGATCTCACTTCCTGTTACTGGATTTGTTTTCACTTCCTTTATTTTGAAACTTCCTCTGTGTGTGTGTGTGTGTGTGTGTGTGTGTGTGTGTGTGTGTGTGTGTGTGTCTGCAGGTGTATGAGGTGGTCAGGTGGATCCAGCTGCTCATGGCTCTGCTCAGGTCAGTCACTTCCTCATGTTTAAACTGTGACCTCATCATCAGGCGGGCTGCAGCCAATCACAGCTCACACTACCAGAAACAAACTGATGACGCGGAAACATCCAAACTTGATATTCTATTAATATATTTGTGTTATTCCTGCGGCGAGACCAGCGATGCTGTTTGGTCTAAAGACACTGAGGAAAAGACAGGAGGCAGAGCTGGAGGTAGCAGAGATGAAGATGCTGAGGTTCTCTTTGGGAGTGACCAAGATGGATCAGGACTGAGTCCATCAGAGGGACAGCACATCTTAGAGGTTCTGGAGATAAAGTCAGAGAGGCCAGACTGAGATGGTTCGGACATGTCCAGAGGAGAGAGAGTGAATATATTGGTAGAAGGATGCTGAGTTTTGAACTGCCAGACAGGAGGAAGACCAAAGAGGAGGTTTATGGAGTGAAAGAGGACATGAAGGTAGCTGGTGTGAGAGAAGAGGATGCAGAAGACAGGGTTAGATGGAGGCAGCTGATTCACTGTGGTGACCCCTGAAGGGAAAAGCCCAAAGGAGAAGAAGAAGTATTTGTGTTTATATAGAAAGGCCAACACCATGTAAAGCGTGATACACATGAACATTTAAAAAATGATCTCCTAACCACCTTTCCTAACCACCCTTCCTAACCACCCTTCCTAACCACCCTTCCTTGACCTTGATGGGAAACGTGACGTGAAGGAGAGGTCAGAGTGTCAGTAATAATGAATATTGTCCAGCTGTCACTGAAGCAGATGAAGTGTTTGTTAGCTGCTATGCTCGCTCACCCTCCTGTCCACTCACACACAAACATATTAGCAAGTTATGGCAAAGATCTCTGATGAATCAGCAACGGGAACTTCATGAGGATCTGCAGGACGCTGGATGGCACAGAGTGTGACATCACGTCAACACGTATGTTCATGTCCACGCAATGATCAGAGTGTGACATCACGTCAACACGTGTGTTCATGTCCACACAATGATCAGAGTGTGACATCACGTCAACACGTATGTTCATGTCCACACAACGATCAGAGTGTGACATCACGTCAACACGTATGTTCATGTCCACACAATGATCAGAGTGTGACATCACGTCAACACGTATGTTCATGTCCACACAACGATCAGAGTGTGACATCACGTCAACACGTATGTTCATGTCCACACAACGATCAGAGTGTGACATCACGTCAACACGTATGTTCATGTCCACACAATGATCAGAGTGTGACATCACTCAACACGTATGTTCATGTCCACACAATGATCAGAGTGTGACATCACGTCAACATGTGTGTTCATGTCCACACAATGATCAGAGTGTGACATCACGTCAACACGTATGTTCATGTCCACACAATGATCAGAGTGTGACATCACGTCAACACGTGTGTTCATGTCCACACAATGATCAGAGTGTGACATCACATCAACACGTATGTTCATGTCCACACAATGATCAGAGTGTGACATCACGTCAACACGTATGTTCATGTCCACACAATGATCAGAGTGTGACATCACGTCAACACGTATGTTCATGTCCACACAACGATCAGAGTGTGACATCACGTCAACACGTATGTTCATGTCCACACAATGATCAGAGTGTGACATCACGTCAACACGTATGTTCATGTCCACACATGATCAGAGTGTGACATCACGTCAACACGTATGTTCATGTCCACACAATGATCAGAGTGTGACATCACGTCAACACGTATGTTTATGTCCACACAATGATCAGAGTGTGACATCACGTCACACGTATGTTCATGTCCACCATGATCAGAGTGTGACATCACGTCAACACGTATGTTCATGTCCACACACTCTCTCTGCTGCTGTCTCCTCCTTTCCTAAAGGACGCTCCTGTGTCCTAAAGGAGATAACAAAGATAAAAAAGATAATTACAGCTTTTTGTGTTTTGATATACAAACATTCATGATGTCTCACAATGTCTCACGATGTCTCACGATGTCTCACGATGTCTCACGATGTCACATGATGTCTCACGATGTCTCACGATGTCTCACAATGTCTCACAATGTCTCACAATGTCTCACGATGTCTCACGATGTCACATGATGTCTCACGATGTCTCACGATGTCACACGATGTCACATGATGTCTCACGATGTCACACGATGTCTCACGATGTCTCACGATGTCTCACGATGTCACATGATGTCTCACGATGTCTCATGATGTCTCACTATGTCTCACTATGTCTCACGATGTCACATGATGTCTCACAATGTCTCACAATGTCTCATGATGTTCTCAGTGTTCTGGGTTCAGGCTCCATCATCGTCTGTGTGATGTCACAGAGACTCAGCCGGACACCCGAGGTCAGTGACTCATGTTCATATGTACAGACGTGTTAGTATGTACAGACATGTTAGTATGTACAGACGTGTTGTACAGACGTGTTAGTATGTACAGACATGTTAGTATGTACAGACGTGTTGTACAGACATGTTAGTATGTACAGACGTGTTAGTATGTACAGACGTGTTGTACAGACGTGTTAGTATGTACAGACATGTTAGTATGTACAGACATGTTGTACAGACGTGTTAGTATGTACAGACGTGTTGTACAGACGTGTTAGTATGTACAGACGTGTTAGTATGTACAGACATGTTGTAAAGACGTGTTAGTATGTACAGACGTGTTAGTATGTACAGACGTGTTAGTATGTACAGACATGTTGTACAGACGTGTTAGTATGTACAGACGTGTTGTACAGACGTGTTGTACAGACATGTTAGTATGTACAGACGTGTTAGTATGTACAGACGTGTTGTACAGACGTGTTGTACAGACATGTTAGTATGTACAGACGTGTTAGTATGTACAGACGTGTTGTACAGACATGTTAGTATGTACAGACGTGTTAG
>JAFMOB010000641.1:142528-160028 GCA_018985215.1 Larimichthys polyactis
CAGAGATACAGATGTTACTGAGGGTCACAGATACATGATGTTACTGAGGGTCACAGATACATTGATGTTACTGAGGGTCACAGATACATGATGTTATGCTGGTCACAGATAATGATGTTACTGAGGGTCACAGATACATGATGTTACTGGGTCACAGATACATGATGTACTGAGGGTCACAGATACATGATGTTACTGGGTCAGAGATACATGATGTTACTGAGGGTCACAGATACATGATGTTATGATGGTCCAGATACATGATGTTACTGAGTCACAGATACATGAGTTTACTGATGGTCAGACAGATACATGATGTTACTGATGGTCACAGATACATGATGTTACTGAGGGTCAGAGATACATGATGTGTACTGATGGTCACAGATAGATGATGTTGCTGAGGTCAGAGATACATGATGTTACTGATGGTCACAGATACATGATGTTTACTGAGGGTCACAGATACATGATGTTACTGAGGTCACAGATACATGATGTTACGGGGTCAGAGATACATGATGTTACTGATGGTCACAGATACATGATGTTACTGAGGGTCACAGATACATGATGTTACTGATGGTCACAGATACATGATGTTACTGATGGTCACAGATACATGATGTTACTGATGGTCACAGATACATGATGTTACTGATGGGTCACAGATACATGATGTTACTGATGGTCACAGATACATGATGTTACTGATGGTCACAGATACATGATGTTACTGAGGTCACAGATACATGATGTTACTGATGGTCACAGATACATGATGTTACTGATGGTCACAGATACATGATGTTACTGATGGTCACAGATACATGATGTTACTGATGGTCACAGATACATGATGTTACTGATGGTCACAGATACATGATGTTACTGAGGGTCACAGATACATGATGTTACTGAGGGTCACAGATACATGATGTTACTGATGGTCACAGATACATGTTACTGATGGTCACAGATACATGATGTTACTGATGGTCACAGATACACGATGTTACTGATGGTCACAGATACTGATGTTACTGATGGTCACAGATACATTGTACTGGGTCACGATACATGATGTTACTGAGGTCACAGATACATGATGTTACTGATGGTCACAGATACATGATGTTACTGAGGGTCACAGATACATGATGTTACTGAGGTCACAGATACATGATGTTACTGAGGGTCACAGATACATGATGTTACTGATGGTCACAGATACATGATGTTACTGAGGGTCACAGAACATGATGTTACTGAGGGTCACAGATACATGATGTTACTGATGGTCACAGATACATGATGTTACTGATGGTCACAGATACATGATGTTACTGATGGTCACAGATACATGATGTTACTGAGGGTCACAGATACATGATGTTACTGAGGGTCACAGATACATGATGTTACATTAACGTTGCCTTGAGGTTACATTAACGTTGCATTAAGATTACATTAACGTTGCATTGAGGTTACATTAACGTTGCATTGAGGTTACATTAACGTTGCATTAAGGTTACATTAACGTTGCCTTAAGGTTACATTAACGTTGCATTGAGGTTACATTAACGTTGCATTAAGATTACATTAACGTTGCATTGAGGTTACATTAACGTTGCATTGAGGTTACATTAACGTTGCATTAAGGTTACATTAACGTTGCCTTAAGGTTACATTAACGTTGCCTTGAGGTTACATTAACGTTGCCTTGAGGTTACATTAACGTTGCATTAAGATTACATTAACGTTGCATTGAGGTTACATTAACGTTGCATTGAGGTTACATTAACGTTGCATTAAGGTTACATTAACCGTTGGCCTTAAGGTTACATTAACGTTGCATTGAGGTTACATTAACGTTGCATTAAGGTTACATTAACGTTGCATTAAGGTTACATTAACGTTGCATTGAGGTTACATTAACGTTGCATTAAGGTTACATTAACGTTGCATTGAGGTTACATTAACGTTGCATTAAGGTTACATTAACGTTGCCTTAAGGTTACATTAACGTTGCATTGAGGTTACATTAACGTTGCCTTAAGGTTACATTAACGTTGCATTGAGGTTACATTAACGTTGCATTAAGGTTACATTAACGTTTGCCTTAAGGTTACATTAACGTTGCATTGAGGTTACATAACGTTGCCTTAAGGTTACATTAACGTTGCATTGAGGTTACATTAACGTTGCCTTAAGGTTACATTAACGTTGCATTGAGGTTACATTAACGTTGCATTGAGGTTACATTAACGTTGCATTGAGGTTACATTAACGTTACATTAACGTTGCATTGAGGTTACATTAACGTTACATTAAGGTTACATTAACGTTACATTAACGTTGCATTGAGGTTACATTAACGTTGCATTGAGGTTACATTAACGTTACATTAACGTTGCATTGAGGTTACATTAACGTTACATTAACGTTGCATTGAGGTTACATTAACGTTACATTAACGTTGCATTGAGGTTACATTAACGTTGCATGAGGTTACATTAACGTTGCATTAAGGTTACATTACGTTACATTAACGTTGCATTGAGGTTACATTAACGTTGCATTAAGGTTACATTAACGTTACATTAACGTTGCATTAAGGTTACATTAACGTTGCATTAAGGTTACATTAACGTTGCATTGAGGTTACATTAACGTTACATTAACGTTGCATTGAGGTTACATTAACGTTGCATTAAGGTTACATTAACGTTACATTAACGTTGCATTAAGGTTACATTAACGTTGCATTAAGGTTACATTAACGTTGCATTGAGGTTACATTAACGTTGCATTAACGTTGCATTAAGGTTACATTAACGTTGCATTGAGGTTACATTAACGTTGCATTAAGGTTACATTAACGTTGCATTGAGGTTACATTAACGTTGCATTGAGGTTACATTAACGTTACATTAACGTTGCATTGAGGTTACATTAACGTTGCATTGAGGTTACATTAACGTTGCATTAACGTTGCATTAAGGTTACATTAACGTTGCATTGAGGTTACATTAACGTTGCATTAAGGTTACATTAACGTTGCATTGAGGTTACATTAACGTTACATTAACGTTGCATTGAGGTTACATTAACGTTGCCTTAAGGTTACATTAACGTTGCATTAAGGTTACATTAACGTTGCATTGAGGTTACATTAACGTTGCATTAAGGTTACATTAACGTTGCATTGAGGTTACATTAACGTTGCATTAAGGTTACATTAACGTTGCATTGAGGTTACATTAAGGTTACATTAACGTTGCATTGAGGTTACATTAACGTTGCATTGAGGTTACATTAACGTTACATTAACGTTGCATTGAGGTTACATTAACGTTGCCTTAACGTTACATTAACGTTAGGGTTAACATCAGAGCAGCTCTCTCTGGTTCAGAGTTCATGTATTGAAGCTCAGCACAGTACAAAGCTCTTAATGTGCTGAGTCGTGGATGTTTCAGCTCTTTGTGTTCGTCCCACTGATCCGATCAGCCTCTGACCTCTGACCTCTGACCTCTGCACAGGCTTTAGTGGCTTTGTCCTCCCGTCCCCGTGAACAGAACCTGGTCCAATTTGTGCTTTCAGAACAAACAGACAGTCCAGTTGATGAAATAAGTAAATAAATGTGGACCTTCCTGATCACCTGTTTCTTCTCTCTTCTGGAGAATCGGCGCCACCTGCTGCTGATCTCATGAACGATGAGAAGTTCAGTTCATAGGACCAGATCCAGACTCTGTGGTCCTGATCCAGACTCTGTGGTCCTGATCCAGACTCTGTGGTCCAGACTCTGTGGTCCTGATCCAGACTCTGTGGTCCTGATCCAGACTCTGTGGTCCAGACTCTGTGGTCCTGATCCAGACTCTGCGATCCAGACTCTGCGATCCAGACTCTGTGGTCCTGATCCAGACTCTGTGATCCAGACTCTGTGGTCCTGATCCAGTCTGGACGTTGTCATGTGAACTGATGCCTTGTTTCCTCCTGCAGCGGCATCATCGTCATCAACTCCACCCTGAGCTTTGAGCTGCAGCCTCAGGAGGACCACCACCAGGGGGAGGAGGAGGTGGGAGGAGGGGGGAGCAGAGGAGAAGGAAGTGGAGGGAGTGGAGGAGGAGGTGAAGCAGAGGGAGGAGTTCACCTGCTGTTCTCCACCAGCCCTCTGGAGGGCGGCGGTGCTGGAGGCTGTGGGTTTCCCACACCGCCGTGCCGCCCATCCACAGCGCCACACACACACACAGGGTGAGACTGAGGTCAACTACAAGTCCCATGGTGCATTGCACCAACAAGCAGCCAACCACAGCTGAAACATTTAAGTTTAAATCTGGATCAGTTTGCTCCGTCCTCTGTGACGACCTCTGACCTCTGACCGCTGTCTGTTTCCTGTCCCTGCAGAGGAGGCGGACATCCTGTCTGAGACCAAATACATCGAGCTGGTGCTGGTGGCCGATCATCAGGAGGTCAGTATGTACGGAGGCTGGAGTCACTCACTGAGTCCTCAGTGTCACTCTGAGCCTACGTTACCCACAGTGCACCTGGACTGCTGACAGTCAGGTGCTGTGTGTGTCTCCTGATTTCAGTTTTAGTCAGCAACCATCTCTGTGTACAGTTGCCGTGGTTACACAGTATTGTTTCATTTGATTAACCTTTTATTTCATCGCACAGGTTTTTATTGATCATAAAAACTATTCAGATGTGACTGAACACTGAAAAATTGTTTATTTTTGTTCATTGATGATAATCGTTGACGGTGATCTGTTGTGGAGAAGTTGCTGAAGTCAAAGGTCAAAGGTCAGGAGTTCAGAAAGTGTTCAGCAGCCTCTGATGTCTGATGCTGTATTATTTATTGACGCTTCAAGGAGAATTAGAGACACTCTCAAAGTTCATCAGAAGTGCCTGAGTCGGTCTCACATTCTGCCCAACTCATCCTGGTGGATCGACTTTAAACCCCAAGATAACACCCCAAATACTACACGCCCAGAATGAGTCACAGAGAATGTCTTTACCCATGGAGGTGTTATTGTCAGCATGTTCTAGTCTGGAGACACAGATGTCTGTTTACGCAGATTGGACCATCAACAACAAGCTATCTATTATGTCTATGAAGGCAGCAACAGGTCTCTGTGACCCTGGACACCACAGTGTTGAGATAGACTGGCACCTACTGTTCCCAACCAAAGCCAAACAACTAATACTGCTGAGGACCTCAAGGCCACACGGGACCTCAAGGCCCACACGGGACCTCGTGTAACCTCAGGAGAGGAAACTCCAGACAGTGATCGTTGACAGTGATCGTTGATGATCAGACCTTGAAGAGGTTGATCATCAAGTGTGTGGCGTTCTGATGTTTAAACTGTCACGTGATCTGTCATGTGACCTGAAGTCCTCTGAATGAACGAAGCAGAATGTTGTTTAAAGGTTGTAGTAGTATTATTGCAGTAACGTCTTTTTGACACAAGATGGCAGCAGTCTCTCATGCAGCCTTAACGAGTCTGTCTCTAATTAAAACTTTTGTGCTTTTCAGTTTCTGAACTATCAGAAGAGCAACAAGACCATCGTGTACCGCATGATGGACGTGGCCAACCAGGTGGACTGGGTGAGACCTCTGACCTCTGATCCCCCTCCAACAGAGATCTTTTAAGCACCAGAGAAGAAGAACCGAGCCGTCTGTCCTGTGTCCCTTTCAGTTCTACCGTCCTCTGAACGTCCGGGTCGCGCTGACCGGTCTGGAGATCTGGAGCGACCGAGATAAGATCCTGGTGGAGAAGAATCCCACCGACACCCTCAACAACTTCCTGGAGTGGAGGACCAGAGAGCTGCTGCCACGCCTTCGCCATGACAACGCCCAGCTCGTCATGTAGGCGCGTCGCCCGGTAACGCTTCAGACTGTGATCTGTCGTGATCGTCACGTCTTCTGTTTGATTTCAGGGGGGGCTCGTTTGACGGCACCACGGTGGGGATGGCGTCTCAGTCGTCCATGTGCTCCAGAGACCGGTCAGGAGGCGTCAACGTGGTGAGTACAGACCCACATTTATCCCTGTGATGAAGTTCAGAGGCAACTACGACTCCCAGGGTGCATTTCACCAACACGTGAAGGGGGCTGCAGCCAGCAGTTACAGCACCAGATGTCACTAAATCCCACAGACAGGTCAGAACCGTCACAGGCGAGCCGGTCTAACTCTGCTGTCTGTCCCATCCTGTCTGTCCCATCCTGTCTGTCCCTCCCTCCTGTCTGTCCCATCCTGTCTGTCCCATCCTGTCTGTCCCTCCCTCCTGTCTGTCCCCTCCTGTCTGTCCCATCCTGTCTGCCCCCCCCCCCTTCTGTCTGCCCCCCCCTCCTGTCTGTCCCCTCCTGTCTGTCCCCCTCCTGTCTGTCCCCCCCCTCTGTCCCCCTCAGGATCACCTGGTCAGCGTGCTGGGCGTGGCCTCCACAGTTGCTCATGAGCTCGGTCATAACCTCGGGATGAGTCACGACACTGCGGAACGTCACTGCTCCTGTCAGAACGAACCTCGGCTCGGTGGATGCATCATGGAGCCGTCGACCGGGTCAGTACCAGAACATGATGAGGCGGTCAGTCCAGTTTGTCCCTCTGTGACCTGTGACCCTCTGTGACCTGTGACCTCTGACCCTCAGCTTCATGCCTGGTCAGCAGTTCAGCAGCTGCAGCGCTGCAGATCTGTCGGTCAGCCTGCTGCACGGTGGAGGGATGTGTCTGTTTAACGTGCCGCAGCCGGACCGCCTGCTGGGAGGACCGCGCTGTGGAAACCTGTACGTGGAGAAGGGGGAGCAGTGTGACTGTGGCCTGCTGGAGGTACTGCACACCTGTCTGTCTGCACACCTGTCTGCCTGCTCACCTGTCTGTCTGCACACCTGTCTGTACACCTGTCTGTCTGCACACCTGTCTGTCTGCTCACCTGTCTGTCTGCACACCTGTCTGTCTGCTCACCTGTCTGTCTGCTCACATGTCTGTCTGTACACCTGTCTGTCTGCACACCTGTCTGTCTGTACACCTGTCTGTCTGCTCACCTGTCTGTCTGCACACATGTCTGCTCACCTGTCTGTCTGCTCACCTGTCTGCACACCTGTCTGTCTTCACACCTGTCTGTCTGCTCACCTGTCTGTCTTGTGTATTGAAGGTGTATTGGTGTTGTTCTTCCTGTTGACGTGTTGCTGTGCTCTGATTGGTCAGGAGTGTGAGGACCCGTGCTGTAACGCCTCCACCTGTCAGCTGGTTCCTGGAGCTCAGTGCTCGTCTGACGGCATCTGCTGCCACGACTGCAAGGTCCGCCTGAGGTGACAGACACTTAATCTTCATGTTAGTCTCAGGTTGAATCTAATCCTCTTCGTCTTCCTCAGTTTCGGGTGGCGGGGTCAGCGTGTCGCGAGCCGCTTGGTGAGTGTGACCTCCCCGAGTTCTGCACAGGCTCCTCCCCTTACTGCCCGCCCAACGTCTTCCTGCAGAACGGAGAACCCTGCGAGGACGACGCCTCCTTCTGCTACGGAGGAGTCTGTGCCAGCATGCACACCCAGTGCCAGACACTGTGGGGACCCAGTAAGACACCAGTTTATACTGGTCCAGCTACAGCTAAAACTAGTTTACTCTGAACTAAAACCAGTTTACACTGAACTAAAACTAGTTTACACTGAACTAAAACTAGTTTACATTGAACTAAAACTAGTTTACACTGAACTAAAATTAGTTTACACTGAACTAAAACTAGTTTACGTTGAACTAAAACTAGTTTACACTGAACTAAAACTTTACATTTTACTAAAACTAGTTTACACTGAACTAAAACTAGTTTACACTGAACTAAAACTTTACATTTTACTAAAACTAGTTTACACTGAACTAAAACTAGTCTACATTTTACTAAAACTAGTTTACACTGAACTAAAACTAGTTTACACTGAACTAAAACCAGTTTACACTGAACTAAAACTAGTTTACACTGAACTAAAACCAGTTTACATTGAACTAAAACTAGTTTACACTGAACTAAAACCAGTTTACACTGAACTAAAATTTGTTTACACTGAACTAAAACTAGTTTACATTGAACTAAAACTAGTTTACACTGAACTAAAAGTAGTTTACATTGAACTAAAACTAGTTTACACTGAACTAAAATTAGTTTACACTGAACTAAAACTAGTTTACACTGAACTAAAACTAGTTTACATTTTACTAAAACTAGTTTACACTGAACTAAAACTAGTTTACATTTTACTAAAACTAGTTTACATTACTAAAACTAGTTTACACTGAACTAAAACTAGTTTACATTTTACTAAAACTAGTTTACACTGAACTAAAACTAGTTTACATTTTACTAAAACTAGTTTACACTGAACTAAAACTAGTTAACATTTTACTAAAATTAGTTTACACTGAACTAAAACTAGTTTACACTGAACCAAAACTAGTTTACTTTTTTACTAAAACTAGTTTGCAGAACGGAGAACCCTGCGAGGACGACGCCTCCTTCTGCTACGGAGGAGTCTGTGCCAGCATGCACACCCAGTGCCAGACACTGTGGGGACCCAGTAAGACACCAGTTTATACTGGTCCAGCTACAGCTAAAACTAGTTTACTCTGAACTAAAACCAGTTTACACTGAACTAAAACTAGTTTACACTGAACTAAAACTAGTTTACACTGAACTAAAACTAGTTTACACTGAACTAAAACAAGTTTACACTGAACTAAAACTAGTTTACATTGAACTAAAACTAGTTTACACTGAACTAAAATTAGTTTACACTGAACTAAAACTAGTTTACACTGAACTAAAACTTTACATTTTACTAAAACTAGTCTACACTGAACTAAAACTAGTTTACACTGAACTAAAACTTTACATTTTACTAAAACTAGTTTACACTGAACTAAAACTAGTTTACATTTTACTAAAACTAGTTTACACTGAACTAAAACTAGTTTACACTGAACTAAAACCAGTTTACACTGAACTAAAACTAGTTTACACTGAACTAAAACCAGTTTACACTGAACTAAAATTTGTTTACACTGCACTAAAACTAGTTTACATTGAACTAAAACTAGTTTACACTGAACTAAAAGTAGTTCACATTGAACTAAAACTAGTTTACACTGAACTAAAATTAGTTTACACTGAACTAAAACTAGTTTACACTGAACCAAAACTAGTTTACATTTTACTAAAACTAGTTTACACTGAACTAAAACTAGTTTACATTTTATTAAAACTAGTTTACATTACTAAAACTAGTTTACACTGAACTAAAACTAGTTTACATTTTACTAAAACTAGTTTACACTGAACTAAAACTAGTTTACATTTTACTAAAACTAGTTTACACTGAACTAAAACTAGTTTACATTTTACTAAAACTAGTTTACACTGAACTAAAACTAGTTAACATTTTACTAAAATTAGTTTACACTGAACTAAAACTAGTTTACACTGAACCAAAACTAGTTTACTTTTTTACTAAAACTAGTTTACACTTAACTAAAACTAGTTTACATTTTACTAAAACTAGTTTACATTACTAAAACTAGTTTACACTGAACTAAAACCAGTTTACACTGAACTAAAACTAGTTTACATTTAACTAAAACTAGTTTACACTGAACTAAAACTAGTTTACATTTTACTAAAACTAGTTTACACTGAACTAAAACTAGTTTACATTTTACTAAAACTAGTTTACACTGAACTAAAACTAGTTAACATTTTACTAAAACTAGTTTACACTGAATTAAAATTAGTTTACATTTTACTAAAACTAGTTTACACTGAACTAAAACTAGTTTACATTTTACTAAAACTAGTTTACACTGAACTAAAACTAGTTTACATTTTACTAAAACTAGTTTACACTGAACTAAAACTAGTTTACATTTTACTAAAACTAGTTTACACTGAACTAAAACTAGTTAACATTTTACTAAAACTAGTTTACATTTTACTAAAACTAGTTTACATTTTACTAAAACTACTTTACACTGGTTTGTCTGTGTTCAGATTCCACCAGTGGTCCAGCCGTCTGTTTCTCTTCCGTCAACAAACAAGGAAACAAGTTTGGAAACTGTGGTCAGCTGACCAATGGATCCTACATCCCCTGTGGAAACTCGTGAGTACACAGACAGTACACAGAGTACTCAGGCAGTACACAGAGTACACAGACAGTACACAGAGTACTCAGGCAGTACACAGAGTACTCAGGCAGTACACAGAGTACTCAGGCAGTACACAGAGTACACAGACAGTACACAGACAGTACACAGAGTACTCAGACAGTACACAGAGTACTCAGACAGTACACAGAGTACACAGTGTTTAGCAGATGGTGACATCACTTCCTGTCCCTGCAGTGACGTTCACTGTGGTAGGATCCAGTGTCAGGGGGGGAGGGAGCGCCCCCTGCTGGGCACCAATGCAGAGATCCTGACCACCAAGGTCCACTTCAACCACAGCGACCTGGTCTGCAGAGGAACCTTCTTCCACCTGGGAGATGACGTGTCCGACCCCGCCACTGTGGCCCAGGGCACCGCCTGCGGCCCCGGGAAGGTCAGACGTCGCCCCCCCACACGCGTGGAGAGGAAGCAGAACCAACAGGACGACGTTCTGAATGTCTGAGTGTTTTTGTGTTTCAGGCCTGTTTGAACCAGAAGTGTCAGGACGTGTCCGTGTTTGGGGTGGACGAATGCCGCAGGAAGTGTAACGGCCACGGGGTGAGTCTGTCCACGAGTTTCAGAGGGGGAGGGACTTGTCATGGATACTGATTGGAAGGAAGCTCTCTACACGTGTGTTGCTGATGTAGTCTCTGCAGTGAGCTGCTGTCTCCGTGTTTCAGGTGTGTAACAGTAACAAGAACTGTCACTGTGAGGTGGGCTGGGCTCCTCCTGACTGCAGGTACTCGGGTCACGGAGGCAGCGTGGACAGCGGACCGGCCCGAGCTGCTCGAGGTACCGCACGCCGACCAGCACTGTGGCTCCGTCCACTTTCTGTGTGACTCCCGTTAACCCCGTCCTCCCCTCTCTGTTCAGAGTCCGACCCGGTCCGAGTGGCTCTGCTCGTCACCTTCCTCTTCATCCTGCCCCTCGTCCTCCTCTTCCTCGCTCTGCGCTTCCCTCGTTTCCGTCAGACGCTCTTCTGTCTGGGACCAAACAGCCCGTTTCACAAAGCCCGGCAACACAACCGGTGAGTGTGTGTGTGTGTGTGTGTTGGTATCAGTACAGTTATTTATTGTACATACATTCAAATTATAATAATTAAACTTAATTATATATTCTAATTATTTTTGCATTAATTTATTCAAAAATAATTTTTAGTCTGATAAAATTGTGATTGTATTCTTTCATAAGCCCCGCCCCCTTTTGCTCTGTGGTCCAATCACAGTTGAGCAAAGCAAGCAAGCATTTGCATGAACGTTAACGAACATAAAAACTAAACGAGGAGTCTGATGTGTGACTCACTTTGATATGATGGGTTTGGAGCTTGACCTCGCCCACATCTCCAGGTATTGCTGGTCCTGCTGGTCCTGCTTGGTCCTGCTGGGTCCTGCTGGTCCTGCTGGGTCCTGCTGGTCCCGCTGGTCCTGGTCTGTTGTCTGTCCCTGTAGAGTCAGAGAGGTGAAGCAGTTTAAATCTTCACCCATCTGACCTGAATCTGTGACCTTTAAGCTGCACTGATCCAGACTCTGCTGGTCCGACTGGTCTCTCATGGTCCCCCTTCATCAGAGTCCAGTATCACATCTGTAACTTGCTGAAGTTTGAGCAGCTTAAAGTCTTTTGGGTGTTTAATTAGTCTGCAATGTCACGTGATGTCACGTGATGTCACGTGACATCACGTGACATCACGTGATGTCACGTGATGTCAGGTGTTTGTCTTAATGTTATTGTTGATGATGTCACTTCCTGTCAGGACGCCGGCGATGGAGCGAGTCGACGGCAGGAACGGAGAGCAGGTCCGACCTCTGAGATACCACCTGAACCCACCCACCGACATCCCACTGACCCCGCCCCACAAAGAGGTAACCATAGCAACCCCACCTCCACTAACTCCGCCCCAAGCAAGACGTAGAAACAACGTTAGAGAAACGTTTTTATCAGGTTTGTCGTAACATTTCAGCTGTCAGCAGTTTACTTCACTGTCCATCAGGAAACTCTGTAAATCACAGAGAGGTGAGGCGGATTCCATCTTGGTTTTATTGTGAAAACAGGAAGTGACACGTTGTTGTTGTTTTTCTGCTCACATTAACACACGGCTTGTTTGACCTTTGACCTCTGTGCATGGATCAGCTGTCACTCTGCATCTGCTTCCTGTTTTTCTCTCCTATCAGGTTCATGACAGACCTGCTCCTCCCACTAAGCCACTCCCCCCTGACCCCACCCTAAACCCCCCGCCGCAGGTAACCTCACCTGACCTCACCTGGAGGTGTTAACGTCTGTGTTCATGTGTTGGTCCTGCTAACACACACTTTGTAGTCCTGTCAGTCTGATTGTAGTTTTTGTGTCTGTGTGGTCGTCATCGTTCTCGTGTCGTCCAGTTTTGTTTGTAATGATTCAGTTTGTCTGTCCAAGTCTTCACCGGTCCACAGACTGTCTAAGACCTGGACGTAGTCTCTGTGACGTCCACGCAGACTGTCTAAAACCTGGATGTAGTCTCTGTGATGTCCCCGCAGACTGTCTAAAACCTGGACATAGTCCTGTGACATCCCCGCAGACTGTCTAAAACCTGGACGTAGTCTCCAAGACGTCCCCACAGACTGTCTAAAACCTGGACGTAGTCTCTGTGACGTCCCCGCAGACTGTCTAAAACCTGGACATAGTCCTGTGACGTCCCCGCAGACTGTCTAAAACCTGGACATAGTCTCGGTGACGTCCCCGCAGACTGTCTAAAACCTGGACGTAGTCTCCGTGACGTCCCCGCAGACTGTCTAAAACCTGGACGTAGTCTCTTTGACGTCCCCGCAGACTGTCTAAAACCTGGACGTAGTCTCTGTGACGTCCTCGCAGACTGTCTTAAACCTGGACGTAGTCTCTGTGACGTCCCCGCAGACTGTCTAAAACCTGGACGTAGTCTCTGTGACGTCCACACAGACTGTCTAAAACCTGGACGTAGTCTCTGTGACGTCCTCGCAGACTGTCTTAAACCTGGACGTAGTCTCTGTGACGTCCCCGCAGACTGTCTAAAACCTGGACATAGTCCTGTGACATCCCCGCAGACTGTCTAAAACCTGGACGTAGTCTCTGTGACGTCCCCGCAGACTGTCTAAAACCTGGACGTAGTCCTGTGACGTCCCCGCAGACTGTCTAAAACCTGGACATAGTCCTGTGACGTCCCCGCAGACTGTCTAAAACCTGGACGTAGTCTCTGTGACGTCCCCGCAGACTGTCTAAAACCTGGACGTAGTCTCCAAGACGTCCCCGCAGACTGTCTAAAACCTGGACATAGTCCTGTGACGTCCCCGCAGACTGTCTAAAACCTGGACGTAGTCTCTGTGACGTCCTCGCAGACTGTCTTAAACCTGGACGTAGTCTCTGTGACGTCCCCGCAGACTGTCTAAAACCTAGACGTAGTCTCCGTGACGTCCCCGCAGACTGTCTAAAACCTGGAAGTAGTCTCTGTGACTGCCCGCAGACTGTCTAAAACCTGGACATAGTCCTGTGACATCCCCGCAGACTGTCTAAAACCTGGACGTAGTCTCCAAGACGTCCCCGCAGACTGTCTAAAACCTGGACGTAGTCTCTGTGACGTCCCCGCAGACTGTGTAAAACCTGGACGTAGTCCTGTGACGTCCCCGCAGACTGTCTAAAACCTGGACGTAGTCTCCAAGACGTCCCCACAGACTGTCTAAAACCTGGACGTAGTCTCGGTGACGTCCCCGCAGACTGTCTAAAACCTGGACGTAGTCTCCGTGATGTCCCCGCAGACTGTCTAAAACCTGGACATAGTCCTGTGACGTCCCCGCAGACTGTCTAAAACCTGGACGTAGTCTCTGTGACGTCCCCGCAGACTGTCTAAAACCTGGACGTAGTCTCCGTGACGTCCCCGCAGACTGTCTAAAACCTGGAAGTAGTCTCTGTGACTGCCCGCAGACTGTCTAAAACCTGGAAGTAGTCTCTGTGACGTCCCCGCAGACTGTCTAAAACCTGGACGTAGTCTCCAAGACGTCCCCACAGACTGTCTAAAACCTGGACGTAGTCTCCGTGACGTCCCCGCAGACTGTGTAAAACCTGGACGTAGTCCTGTGACGTCCCCGCAGACTGTCTAAAACCTGGACGTAGTCTCCAAGACGTCCCGACAGACTGTCTAAAACTGGACGTAGTCTCCGTGACGTCCCCGCAGACTGTCTAAAACCTGGACGTAGTCTCCGTGACGTCCCCGCAGACTGTCTAAAACCTGGACGTAGTCTCTGTGATGTCCCCGCAGACTGTCTAAAACCTGGACGTAGTCTCCGAGACGTCCCCGCAGACCTGGACGTAGTCCTGTGACGTAGTCTTTTTGGACCTGTGAAGAACTGGAGACTGATGTAGTCTGTGTGTGAACGTGACGTGTTCAGGGTTCAACATTTTGTAGGAACTTTCATGGTCCACAGGACTCAGTAGATAAGTTGAAACAGCTCATGTGAACTATATGGACTGTCCCTTTAAACAATGACCCGGGTCAGAACCAGGACCTGGACTCTGACCTGTTCTTCTTCTTCTTTTTATTTCTGCTGCTTCAAACAGCGACCTGGCCCCCCCTCCAAGCCTCTGCCCCCCGACCCCCCAAACCAGGTACAGTCACCTGCCCGAGGTGTGTGTCTGCAGATCATGTGATCATGTCACCTGATCCTTCAAGTTTTGTTAGGGACTACTTTCAGCGGCGGATGAATAATTAATGAATCACTGAAATGATTAATTATGAATAATTGACTAATTAATCATAATTAATTAGCATGACATCAGCATGACCTGTCTGCATGCAGCGTGTATGTGTGTGTGTGTGTGTGTGTCTGTCTGTTTTTGTGTGTGTGTGTGTGTTTGTGTGTGCGTGTGTGTGTGTGTGTGTCTGTTTTTGTGTGTGTGTGTGTGTTTGTGTGTGCGTGTGTGTGTGTGTGTGTTTGTGTGTGCGTGTGTGTGTGTGTGTGTTTGTGTGTGTGTGTTTGTGTGTGCGTATGTGTGTGTGTGTTTGTGTGTGTGTGCGTGTGTATGTGTGTTTGTGTGTGCGTGTGTGTGTGTTTGTGTGTGCGTGTGTGTTTGTGTGTGCGTGTGTTTGTGTGTGTTTGTGAGTGTGTGTGTATGAGTGTGTTTGTGTGTGTGTGTGTGAGTGTGTGTTTGTGTGTGCGTGTGTGTGTGTGTGTGCGTGCGTGTGTGTGTTTGTGTTTGTGTTTGTGTGTGTCTGTGTTTGTGTGTGTGTGTCTGTGTTTGTGTGTATGTGTGTGTGTGTGTTTGTGTGTGTGTGTGTTTGTGTGAGTGTGTGTGTCTGTGTGTGTGTGTGTGTGTGTGTGTGTGTGTCTGTGTGTATGTGTGTGTGTGTGTGTCTGTGTGTGTGTGTGTCTGTGTCTGTGTGTGTGTGTGTGTCTGTGTCTGTGTGTGTGTGTCTGTGTCTGTGTGTGTGTGTGTGTGTGTGTGTCTGTGTGTGTGTGTCTGTGTGTGTGTGTGTGTGTGTGTGTCTGTGTGTGTGTGTGTGTGTGTGTGTGTGTGTGTGTCTGTGTGTGTGTGTGTCTGTGTGTGTGTGTGTGTGTTCTCTGGAGGCTGGCAGTTCGCCACCTTCTACTTCCTGTTGACATCATTAAACAGGAAGTGTCTCTCTTCCTCCTCGCTAACCTTCCAGCTGCTGGTGAGTCGACCAGCTCCGCCCACCAAGCCACTCCCCCCTGACCCCGTCTCACCTGGACAGGTACACACCACCTGCACGCTAGTGGCTGTTAGCATGTAGCTGGCATGGCGTAGCACTGATCAGCTGATCGATCAGCAGTGACGTGATTGGTTGGACAGACGTGGTGTGGGCGTGCTGGTCTTTGATCCATTGATGTCACTTCCTGTCGATGTTTCACAATAAGAGTCTGTGATCGGGTCACGCCTTCCTGAGCCGGTCGGCGACTCGTGATGTCACATCCTGACGTGTTTGGGACAGGAAGTGACATCAGGTCACATGTTCAGGTGTGCTGTTCACCTGTGGTCACCATGGTAACACCAGGTGTGAACAGGAAGCTCTTTAATCCACTGAAAGGCTTTTAATTTGAAACACTGTAACAGGAAGTGTTGAGTCCAAAGCGCTCAGGAAATTTGATCTTTTTTTTCCCATGATCCTCTGCTCAGGTCCCGGCTCCATCCAGGCCCGTCGTTCCCATCAAGCCCCGGGTCCTGGCCCCGCCGGCCCCCCCTCCCTTCCCCCCTCACCACGCCTACGCCACCAACAGCAAACCGCCACAGCACGGCGCCGTCACACCGGCAGGCGGATCGCACAGGTACGCAGGGAGCCCGGAGGGTGCGGGGCCTTTGTGTTGCTCACACGTTGTTTAAAGGTTCTCTGTGACGGTTACAGCCCCCTCGCCTCACCCACGTCATGAAGGAGGAGCTAAACCTGCTCAGATGTCAGCCAATCACATTCATTCTAAAGATACATGCATAGCCACGCCCCCATTGACCATATAAAGAAACACATTAAATGATGTCATAGAAACATTAAATGTACTTTCCTGTCCACAGGCGACCTCCGGCTCCGCCCAGCCGACCCACAATCCCTCAGAAAGTCTCCTCGTCGCCGCTGTGACCTCACTGTGGACGATGATGCGTTCACTGACCCCTTGAAAACTACAACGATGAAGATGTTAACTTCATTACCCAGAGTGCACTCTGTCTCTCAGACTGTAAATAAACGTTCAGTGCCTTCCTCAGCAGGGCGCTCGGGAATCGAACCCCCGACCTAATGATGTCACTCTACAGCATTACAGCGCCCCCTGGAGCCGGCAGGGTGTTCAGTGCCTTCTCAAAGACCCTGAGACGGGGATCAAACTGTGGCCCGGGGGCCCCTGCTGGGCCTCGGGGGCCCCTGTGGTCCCTCTGGATGTTTCATCCGTGTTGGAAGTTGAAGGATTTTCTTCACCACAGCACTAAAACTTCTGATGGATGTTTATTGATCAGACTGAAGACCTCATGATGTCATGGGGTCATGATGTCATGACCCCATGATGTCATGACCCCATGATGTCATGACATCATGACCCCATGACATCATGAGGTTGTGGGGTCATGATGTCATGGGGTCATGACCCCATGACGTCATGACCCCATGATGTCATGACATCATGACCCCATGACATCATGAGGTTGTGGGGTCATGATGTCATGAGGTCATGACCTTTAGTCTGAAGCAGCTTCATGACCTCGGACCTGTTCCTCTGCTGGACTGACAGGAGAGCCGGTTCTGGCCGGGCGTGGTTCTGCTGGATCACAGGACGCCTTCACATTACTGGAGGTGAGGAACGTTCAAACGTGACACCAAA
>JAFMOB010000641.1:162528-179924 GCA_018985215.1 Larimichthys polyactis
GGTTAGTGAATGGTGGGCGTGGTTACTGTGGGTAAGCCCCGCCCCCACGTGGGCTGCAGCATAAAGCTCTGTCGGCTCTGCTGGGCGGTCACATGACAGGCAGGCTGCAGATCAGCATGTTGGGTTTGTTGAACAGCACCGAGAAGAACACGACCAGAGCTCAGGACTGGACCGAGGTCAGTACTCCACTATCTGTTACAGTACTGTTACTGCTGGACGTACAATCCACATTACTCTGCTACTGAGTACTGTTAATGTCAATGCAGTAACATGAGCAGCAGACTGTCACAGCAACTTCATGTGTTACAGCAACTTCATGTGTTAAAGCAACTTTATGTGTTACAGCAACTTTATGTGTTACAGCAACTTCATGTGTTACAGCAACTTTATGTGTTACAGCAACTTCATGTGTTACAGCAACTTTATGTTACAGCAACTTCATGTGTTACAGCAACTTTATGTGTTACAGCAACTTTATGTGTTAAAGCATCTTCATGTGTTACAGCAACTTCATGTGTTACAGCAACTTTATGTGTTACAGCAACTTTATGTGTTAAAGCAACTTCATGTGTTACAGCAACTTCATGTGTTACAGCAACTTTATGTGTTACAGCAACTTTATGTGTTACAGCAACTTTATGTGTTAAAGCAACTTCATGTGTTACAGCAACTTCATGTGTTACAGCAACTTCATGTGTTACAGCAACTTTATGTGTTACAGCAACTTCATGTGTTACAGCAACTTTATGTGTTAAAGCAACTTCATGTGTTACAGCAACTTTATGTGTTACAGCAACTTTATGTGTTAAAGCAACTTATGTGTTACAGCAAAACTTAATGTGTTGATGCAACTTGTGGACGTGAGTCTGCCTTCACGTTGCTGAGTGCTTTGACGCTGATGGACTGGAGGGAGTTGAAGCGGTTGGTTAGTTTCCAGCTGCAGAAACGTTTAAGCGGTTTCAGTTGCCCTTCCTCCTCCTCCTCCTCCTCCTCCTCTTCCTCCTCCTCCTCCTCCTCCTCCTCTCCTCCTCCTCCTCCTCCTCCTCCTCCTCCTCCTCCTCCTCCTCCTCCTCCTCCTTCTCCTCCTCCTCCTCTCCTCCTCTCCTCCTCCTCCTCCTCCCCCTCCTCCTCCTCCTCTCCTCCCCCTTCTCCTCCTCCTCCTCCTTCTTCTTTCAGACTCCACTCTTCTTCTTCTCTTTTCGAACACTTTCACTCTCTGACGCTGAACTCATCAAAACGTTGACTAAAGCACCAAATGCTGAAAATTGTCCCCAATAAATCCAGCATGGGAGCAACGAGCCGCAGACAGGAAGTGAGACAGAGTTAGGAGGCGGACCGACATGCAGCCGGTCTGACTGTGAACAAAGACTCAGTTATTTGATCTCACTTCCTGTTACTGGATTTGTTTTCACTTCCTTTATTTTGAAACTTCCTCTGTGTGTGTGTGTGTGTGTGTGTGTGTGTGTGTGTGTGTGTGTGTGTGTGTGTGTGTGTGTGTCTGCAGGTGTATGAGGTGGTCAGGTGGATCCAGCTGCTCATGGCTCTGCTCAGGTCAGTCACTTCCTCATGTTTAAACTGTGACCTCATCATCAGGCGGGCTGCAGCCAATCACAGCTCACACTACCAGAAACAAACTGATGACGCGGAAACATCCAAACTTGATATTCTATTGATATATTTGTGTTATTCCTGCGGCGAGACCAGCGATGCTGTTTGGTCTAAAGACACTGAGGAAAAGACAGGAGGCAGAGCTGGAGGTAGCAGAGATGAAGATGCTGAGGTTCTCTTTGGGAGGGACCAAGATGGATAGGATCAGGACTGAGTCCATCAGAGGGACAGCACATGTTAGAGGTTCTGGAGATAAAGTCAGAGAGGCCAGACTGAGATGGTTCAGACATGTCCAGAGGAGAGAGAGTGAATATATTGGTAGAAGGATGCTGAGTTTTGAACTGCCAGACAGGAGGAAGACCAAAGAGGAGGTTTATGGAGTGAAAGAGGACATGAAGGTAGCTGGTGTGAGAGAAGAGGATGCAGAAGACAGGGTTAGATGGAGGCAGCTGATTCACTGTGGTGACCCCTGAAGGGAAAAGCCCAGAGGAGAAGAAGAAGTATTTGTGTTTATATAGAAAGGCCAACACCATGTAAAGCGTGATACACATGAACATTTAAAAAATGATCTCCTAACCACCTTTTCTAACCACCTTTCCTAACCACCCTTCCTAACCACCCTTCCTAACCACCCTTCCTAACCACCTTTCCTAACCACCCTTCCTTGACCTTGATGGGAAACGTGACGTGAAGGAGAGGTCAGAGTGTCAGTAATAATGAATATTGTCCAGCTGTCACAGAAGCAGATGAAGTGTTTGTTAGCTGCTCTGCTCGCTCACCCTCCTGTCCACTCACACACAAACATATTAGCAAGTTATGGCAAAGATCTCTGAGGAATCAGCAACGGGAACTTCATGAGGGTCTGCAGGACGCTGGATGGCACAGTTCCAAACAGTTTGGACTGTGTGTGTGAACGCAGAGAACACAGGCAACAACACAACACACACAATGATCAGAGTGTGACATCACGTCAACACGTGTGTTCATGTCCACACAATGATCAGAGTGTGACATCACGTCAACACGTATGTTCATGTCCACACAATGATCAGAGTGTGACATCACATCAACACGTATGTTCATGTCCACGCAATGATCAGAGTGTGACATCACGTCAACACGTATGTTCATGTCCACGCAATGATCAGAGTGTGACATCACGTCAACACGTATGTTCATGTCCACACAATGATCAGAGTGTGACATCACGTCAACACGTATGTTCATGTCCACGCAATGATCAGAGTGTGACATCACGTCAACACGTATGTTCATGTCCACACAATGATCAGAGTGTGACATCACGTCAACACGTGTGTTCATGTCCACGCAATGATCAGAGTGTGACATCACGTCAACACGTATGTTCATGTTCACACAATGATCAGAGTGTGACATCACGTCAACACGTATGTTCATGTCCACACAACGATCAGAGTGTGACATCACGTCAACACGTATGTTCATGTCCACGCAATGATCAGAGTGTGACATCACGTCAACACGTATGTTCATGTCCACGCAATGATCAGAGTGTGACATCACGTCAACACGTATGTTCATGTCCACGCAATGATCAGAGTGTGACATCACGTCAACACGTATGTTCATGTCCACGCAATGATCAGAGTGTGACATCACGTCAACACGTATGTTCATGTCCACACAATGATCAGAGTGTGACATCACGTCAACACGTATGTTCATGTCCACGCAATGATCAGAGTGTGACATCACGTCAACACGTATGTTCATGTCCACGCAATGATCAGAGTGTGACATCACGTCAACACGTATGTTCATGTCCACACAATGATCAGAGTGTGACATCACGTCAACACGTATGTTCATGTTCACACAATGATCAGAGTGTGACATCACGTCAACACGTATGTTCATGTCCACACAATGATCAGAGAGTGACATCACGTCAACACGTGTGTTTCATGTCCACACAATGATCAGAGTGTGACATCACGTCAACACGTATGTTCATGTCCACACAATGATCAGAGTGTGACATCACGTCAACACGTATGTTCATGTCCACGCAATGATCAGAGTGTGACATCACGTCAACACGTATGTTCATGTCCACGCAATGATCAGAGTGTGACATCACGTCAACACGTATGTTCATGTCCACACAATGATCAGAGTGTGACATCACGTCAACACGTATGTTCATGTCCACGCAATGATCAGAGTGTGACATCACGTCAACACGTATGTTCATGTCCACGCAATGATCAGAGTGTGACATCACGTCAACACGTATGTTCATGTTCACGCAATGATCAGAGTGTGACATCACGTCAACACGTGTGTTCATGTCCACACAATGATCAGAGTGTGACATCACGTCAACACGTATGTTCATGTCCACACAATGATCAGAGTGTGACATCACGTCAACACGTGTGTTCATGTCCACACAATGATCAGAGTGTGACATCACGTCAACACGTATGTTCATGTTCACGCAATGATCAGAGTGTGACATCACGTCAACACGTGTGTTCATGTTCACACAATGATCAGAGTGTGACATCACGTCAACACGTGTGTTCATGTCCACACAATGATCAGAGTGTGACATCACGTCAACACGTATGTTCATGTCCACGCAATGATCAGAGTGTGACATCACGTCAACACATATGTTCATGTCCACACGCTCTCTCTGCTGCTGTCTCCTCCTTTCCTAAAGGACGCTCCCTGTGTCCTAAAGGAGATAACAAAGATATAAAAGATAATTACAGCTTTTTGTGTTTTGATATACAAACATTCATGATGTCTCACAATGTCTCACGATGTCTCACGATGTCTCACGATGTCACATGATGTCTCACGATGTCTCACAATGTCTCACGATGTCTCACGATGTCTCACGATGTCTCACGATGTCACACGATGTCTCACGATGTCTCACGATGTCACACGATGTCACACGATGTCTCACGATGTCTCACGATGTCACACGATGTCACACGATGTCACATGATGTCTCACGATGTCACACGATGTCTCACGATGTCTCACGATGTCTCACGATGTCACACGATGTCTCACGATGTCTCATGATGTCTCACTATGTCTCACTATGTCTCACGATGTCACATGATGTCTCACGATGTCATATGATGTCTCACAATGTCTCACAATGTCTCATGATGTTCTCAGTGTTCTGGGTTCAGGCTCCATCATCGTCTGTGTGATGTCACAGAGACTCAGCCGGACACCCGAGGTCAGTGACTCATGTTCATATGTACAGACGTGTTAGTATGTACAGACGTGTTAGTATGTACAGACGTGTTGTACAGACATGTTAGTATGTACAGACGTGTTGTACAGACATGTTAGTATGTACAGACGTGTTAGTATGTACAGACGTGTTGTACAGACATGTTAGTATGTACAGACGTGTTGTACAGACGTGTTAGTATGTACAGACGTGTTGTACAGACATGTTAGTATGTACAGACATGTTAGTATGTACAGACGTGTTGTACAGACGTGTTAGTATGTACAGACGTGTTAGTATGTACAGATGTGTTAGTATGTACAGACATGTTAGTATGTACAGACGTGTTGTACAGACATGTTAGTATGTACAGACATGTTAGTATGTACAGACGTGTTAGTATGTACAGACGTGTTGTACAGACATGTTAGTATGTACAGACATGTTAGTATGTACAGACGTGTTGTACAGACGTGTTAGTATGTACAGACGTGTGAGTATGTACAGATGTGTTAGTATGTACAGACGTGTTAGTATGTACAGACGTGTTAGTATGTACAGACGTGTTAGTATGTACAGACATGTTGTACAGACATGTTAGTATGTACAGACGTGTTAGTATGTACAGACGTGTTAGTATGTACAGACGTGTTAGTATGTACAGACATGTTGTACAGACATGTTAGTATGTACAGACGTGTTAGTATGTACAGACGTGTTGTACAGACATGTTAGTATGTACAGACATGTTAGTATGTACAGACATGTTAGTATGTACAGACGTGTTAGTATGTACAGACGTGTTAGTATGTACAGACGTGTTAGTATGTACAGACGTGTTAGTATGTACAGATGTGTTAGTATGTACAGATGTGTTAGTATGTACAGACGTGTTAGTATGTACAGATGTGTTAGTATGTACAGACGTGTTAGTATGTACAGACGTGTTAGTATGTACAGACGTGTTGTACAGACGTGTTAGTATGTACAGACGTGTTAGTATGTACAGACGTGTTAGTATGTACAGATGTGTTAGTATGTACAGATGTGTTAGTATGTACAGACGTTAGTATGTATTTAGTATGTACAGACGTGTTGTACAGACGTGTTAGTATGTACAGACGTGTTAGTATGTACAGACATGTTAGTATGTACAGATGTGTTAGTATGTACAGACGTGTTAGTATGTACAGATGTGTTAGTATGTACAGACGTGTTAGTATGTACAGACGTGTTGTACAGACGTGTTAGTATGTACAGACGTGTTAGTATGTACAGACATGTTAGTATGTACAGACGTGTTAGTATGTACAGACGTGTTAGTATGTACAGATGTGTTAGTATGTACAGACGTGTTAGTATGTACAGACATGTTAGTATGTACAGACGTGTTAGTATGTACAGACATGTTGTACAGACGTGTTAGTATGTACAGACATGTTAGTATGTACAGACATGTTGTACAGACATGTTAGTATGTACAGATGTGTTAGTATGTACAGACATGTTGTACAGACATGTTAGTATGTACAGACGTGTTAGTATGTACAGACGTGTTAGTATGTACAGACGTGTTGTACAGACGTGTTAGTATGTACAGACGTGTTAGTATGTACAGACATGTTAGTATGTACAGATGTGTTAGTATGTACAGACGTGTTGTACAGACGTGTTAGTATGTACAGACGTGTTGTACAGACGTGTTAGTATGTACAGACGTGTTAGTATGTACAGACGTGTTGTACAGACGTGTTAGTATGTACAGACGTGTTGTACAGACGTGTTAGTATGTACAGACGTGTTAGTATGTACAGACGTGTTAGTATGTACAGACGTGTTAGTATGTACAGACGTGTTAGTATGTACAGACATGTTGTACAGACGTGTTAGTATGTACAGATGTGTTAGTATGTACAGACGTGTTAGTATGTACAGACGTGTTAGTATGTACAGACGTGTTAGTATGTACAGACGTGTTAGTATGTACAGACGTGTTAGTATGTACAGACATGTTATGTACAGACATGTTAGTATGTACAGACATGTTAGTATGTACATGTTAGTATGTACAGACATGTTGTACAGACATGTTAGTATGTACAGACGTGTTAGTATGTACAGACATGTTACTATGTACAGACATGTTAGTATGTACAGACATGTTGTACAGACGTGTTAGTATGTACAGACATGTTAGTATGTACAGACATGTTAGTATGTACAGACATGTTGTACAGACATGTTAGTATGTACAGACGTGTTAGTATGTACAGACATGTTGTACAGACATGTTAGTATGTACAGACGTGTTAGTATGTACAGACGTGTTGTACAGACGTGTTAGTATGTACAGACATGTTAGTATGTACAGACGTGTTGTACAGACGTGTTAGTATGTACAGACGTGTTGTACAGACATGTTAGTATGTACAGATGTTTTAGTATGTACAGACGTGTTAGTATGTACAGACATGTTAGTATGTACAGACGTGTTGTACAGACGTGTTCGTATGTACAGACGTGTTAGTATGTACAGACGTGTTCGTATGTACAGACGTGTTCACCTGATGATTGTCTGTCTGCAGCTGCTGCCTCTGTTGCTGCTCAGTGTGTCCGACCTGCTGCTTTCTCTCTGCTGGCTGATCGGAGCTGCTCTGTTCTCTCAGCGCTGCAGCAGCCTCAACACACACTGTTACCACCTGCACACCATCGAACAGGTAAGACAGCACCTGCAACATCCCAACACCTGCAACACTTAGAAGAAGAAGATATACTTTATTAATCCCTCAATGGGGAAATTCTTTTTTTACTCTATTTTTTATTTACATGCATTTTAACCCGGACACACACACACAGTACAACGGCATAGACATGCAAACGTGGAGAGAGATGGTGGAGTGATGGCCAGCCAGCCCGACCAGCGCCCTGCGAGCAGTTGGGGGGGGGGGGTCAGTGCCTTGCTCAAGGGCACCTCGACAGTGCCCAGGAGGTGAACTGGCACCTCTCCAGCTACCAGTCCACCTTCCATATCTTTGGTCCATGTGGGACTTGAACCGGCCACCCTCCGGTTCCCAAGCCAAGTCCCAATGGACTGAGCTACTGCCGCCCTCTCCCAACACCTGCAACACTCCCAACACCTGCAACACTCCCAACACCTGCAACACTCCCAACACCTGCAACACTCCCAACACCTGCAACACCTGCAACACTCCCAACACCTGCAACACTCCCAACACCTGCAACACTCCCAACACCTGCAACACCTGCAACACCTGCAACATGTGCAACACCTCTAACACCTCCAACACCTCCAACACTTCCAACACTTCCAACACCTCATACATCTGAAATTCTTCTTCTTCTTCTTCTGTGGTGTTTTTATGATTGTTGGGGAAACTTTGGTGTTTTCTTCACAAACATTGGAAAATTTCATGTCACCACCACAACAAACATGTTTCCTTAAAAATGAACTAAAATGAGGAACCTGGCCCAGAGACACATTCACCACTGGAAACACTCAAATGCAGAACTGACGTCCAGGTTTTAGACAGTCTGCGGGGACGTCACAGAGACTACGTCCAGGTTTTAGACAGTCTGCGGGGACGTCACAGAGACTACGTCCAGGTTTTAGACAGTCTGCGGGGACATCACGGAGACTACGTCCAGGTTTTAGACAGTCTGTGGGGACGTCACAGAGACTACGTCCAGGTTTTAGACAGTCTGCGGGGACATCACGGAGACTACGTCCAGGTTTTAGACAGTCTGCGGGGACGTCACGGAGACTACGTCCAGGTTTTAGACAGTCTGCGGGGACGTCACAGAGACTACGTCCAGGTTTTAGACAGTCTGCGGGGACATCACGGAGACTACGTCCAGGTTTTAGACAGTCTGCGGGGACGTCACGGAGACTACGTCCAGGTTTTAGACAGTATGCAGGGACGTCACGGAGACTACGTCCAGGTTTTAGACAGTCTGCGGGGACGTCACAGAGACTACGTCCAGGTTTTAGACAGTCTGCGGGGACATCACGGAGACTACGTCCAGGTTTTAGACAGTCTGTGGGGACGTCACGGAGACTACGTCCAGGTTTTAGACAGTCTGCAGGGACGTCACGGAGACTACGTCCAGGTTTTAGACAGTCTGCGGGGACGTCACAGAGACTACGTCCAGGTTTTAGACAGTCTGCGAGGAAGTCACGGAGACTACGTCCAGGTTTTAGACAGTCTGCGGGGACATCACGGAGACTACGTCCAGGTTTTAGACAGTCTGTGGGGACGTCACGGAGACTACGTCCAGGTTTTAGACAGTCTGCAGGGACGTCACAGAGACTACGTCCAGGTTTTAGACAGTCTGCGGGGACATCACGGAGACTACGTCCAGGTTTTAGACAGTCTGCGGGGACGTCACGGAGACTACGTCCAGGTTTTAGACAGTCTGCAGGGACGTCACGGAGACTACGTCCAGGTTTTAGACAGTCTGCGGGGACGTCTCAGAGACTACGTCCAGGTTTTAGACAGTCTGAGGGGACGTCTCAGAGACTACGTCCAGGTTTTAGACAGTCTGAGGGGACATCACAGAGACTACGTCCAGGTTTTAAACAGTCTGCGGGGACGTCACGGAGACTACGTCCAGGTTTTAGACAGTCTGCGGGGACGTCACAGAGACTACGTCCAGGTTTTAGACAGTCTGAGGGGACATCACAGAGACTACGTCCAGGTTTTAAACAGTCTGCGGGGACGTCACAGAGACTACATCCAGGTTTTAGACAGTCTGAGGGGACATCACGGAGACTACGTCCAGGTTTTAGACAGTCTGAGGGGACGTCTCAGAGACTACGTCCAGGTTTTAGACAGTCTGCAGGGACGTCACGGAGACTACGTCCAGGTTTTAGACAGTCTGAGGGGGCAGTTTGTCTCTGAACAATAGATCTGGTCCTGAACTGGGTCAACAGAGCAGCAGAACCAGGACAGTCCACAGACTGACCTACATCTATTGTTGGTGTTGAGGTCAGCTGACGGAGGCTCACACAGTGACACAAACACTCCCTGATGGAATGTTGTTGTTGTTGTTGTTGTCAGATGCTCTACATGGCCTCCTTCTTCTACACCCTGAACTATGTGAGGAGGCTGTACTCAGGGATCAGACGGACGCTCTGCAGCTGCAGTCACGGACACTCTGTACAGGTACAAACACCAGCATGGCCTCCACCTGCCAGCACCTGCAACTCACTGCTACACAGACTGAGTACAAGTACACACAACGAGTACAAGTACGCACAACGAGTACAAGTACGCACAACGAGACCAAGTACGCACAACAAGTACGCACAACGAGTACAAGTACACACAACGAGTACAAGTACACACAGCGAGTACAAGTACGCACAATGAGTACAAGTACACACAGCGAGTACAAGTACGCACAATGAGTACAAGTACACACAACGGGTACAAGTACACACAACGGGTACAAGTACACACAGCGAGTACAAGTACGCACAACGAGTACAAGTACACACAGCAAGTACAAGTACGCACAACGAGTACAAGTACACACAACGGGTACAAGTACACACAACGGGTACAAGTACGCACAGCGAGTACAAGTACGCACAGCGAGTACAAGTACGCACAACGAGTACAAGTACAGCTGATAGATCACATGCTCAGAGTAACGATCTGTTTGACTGGTTCATCATCCTTTGGACCTTTGGAACATTAAAATAACGTTGGTCTAACATTGAAATAACGTTGGTCTAACATTAAAATAACGTTGGTCTAACATTAAAATAACGTTGATCTAACATTAAAGTAACGCTGGTCTAACATTGAAATAACGTTGGTCTAACATTAAAATAACGCTGGTCTAACATTGAAATAACGTTGGTCTAACATTAAAATAACGCTGGTCTAACATTGAAATAATGTTGGTCTAACATTAAAATAACGTTGGTCTAACATTAAAATAACGTTGGTCTAACATTAAAGTAACGCTGGTCTAACATTAAAATAACGTTGATCTAACATTAAAATAACGTTGATCTAACATTAAAATAACGTTGGTCTAACATTAAAATAACGTTGGTCTAACATTAAAATAACGTTGGTCTAACATTAAAGTAACGCTGGTCTAACATTAAAATAACGTTGATCTAACATTAAAATAACGTTGATCTAACATTAAAATAATGTTGGTCTAACATTAAAATAACGCTGATCTAACATTAAAATAATGTTGGTCTAACATTAAAATAACGTTGATCTAACATTAAAATAACGTTGATCTAACATTAAAATAACGTTGGTCTAACATTAAAATAACGCTGATCTAACATTAAAATAATGTTGGTCTAACATTAAAATAACGTTGGTCTAACATTAAAATAACGTTGGTCTAACATTAAAGTAACGCTGGTCTAACATTAAAATAACGTTGATCTAACATTAAAATAACGTTGGTCTAACATTAAAATAACGTTGGTCTAACATTAAAATAACGTTGGTCTAACATTAAAGTAACGCTGGTCTAACATTAAAATAACGTTGATCTAACATTAAAATAACGTTGATCTAACATTAAAATAATGTTGGTCTAACATTAAAATAACGTTGGTCTAACATTAAAATAACGCTGATCTAACATTAAAATAATGTTGATCTAACATTAAAATAATGTTGGTCTAACATTAAAATAACGCTGGTCTAACATTAAAATAACGCTGATCTAACATTAAAATAACGTTGGTCTAACATTAAAGTAACGTTGGTCTAACATTAAAATAACGCTGGTCTAACATTGAAATAATGTTGGTCTAACATTAAAATAACGTTGGTCTAACATTAAAATAACGTTGGTCTAACATTAAAGTAACGCTGGTCTAACATTAAAATAACGTTGATCTAACATTAAAATAACGTTGATCTAACATTAAAATAACGTTGGTCTAACATTAAAATAACGCTGATCTAACATTAAAATAATGTTGGTCTAACATTAAAATAACGTTGGTCTAACATTAAAATAACGTTGGTCTAACATTAAAGTAACGCTGGTCTAACATTAAAATAACGTTGGTCTAACATTAAAGTAACGTTGGTCTAACATTAAAATAACGTTGATCTAACATTAAAATAACGTTGATCTAACATTAAAATAACGTTGGTCTAACATTAAAATAACGTTGGTCTAACATTAAAATAACGTTGGTCTAACATTAAAGTAACGCTGGTCTAACATTAAAATAACGTTGATCTAACATTAAAATAACGTTGGTCTAACATTAAAATAACGTTGATCTAACATTAAAATAACGCTGGTCTAACATTAAAATAACGTTGGTCTAACATTAAAATAACGTTGATCTAACATTAAAATAACGTTGATCTAACATTAAAATAACGTTGATCTAACATTAAAATAACGTTGGTCTAACATTAAAATAACGTTGGTCTAACATTAAAATAACGTTGATCTAACATTAAAATAACGTTGATCTAACATTAAAATAACGTTGATCTAACATTAAAATAACGTTGGTCTAACATTAAAGTAACGTTGATCTAACATTAAAATAACGCTGGTCTAACATTAAAATAACGTTGGTCTAACATTAAAATAACGTTGATCTAACATTAAAATAACGTTGATCTAACATTAAAATAACGTTGGTCTAACATTAAAATAACGTTGGTCTAACATTAAAATAACGTTGGTCTAACATTAAAGTAACGCTGGTCTAACATTAAAATAACGTTGATCTAACATTAAAATAACGTTGATCTAACATTAAAATAATGTTGGTCTAACATTAAAATAACGTTGGTCTAACATTAAAATAACGCTGATCTAACATTAAAATAATGTTGATCTAACATTAAAATAACGTTGATCTAACATTAAAATAACGTTGGTCTAACATTAAAATAACGCTGGTCTAACATTAAAATAACGCTGATCTAACATTAAAATAACGCTGGTCTAACATTAAAATAACGTTGATCTAACATTAAAATAACGTTGATCTAACATTAAAATAATGTTGGTCTAACATTAAAATAACGTTGGTCTAACATTAAAATAACGTTGATCTAACATTAAAATAATGTTGGTCTAACATTAAAATAACGCTGGTCTAACATTAAAATAACGCTGATCTAACATTAAAATAACGTTGATCTAACATTAAAATAATGTTGGTCTAACATTAAAATAACGTTGGTCTAACATTAAAGTAACATTGGTCTAACATTAAAATAACGTTGGTCTAACATTAAAATAACGTTGATCTAACATTAAAATAATGTTGGTCTAACATTAAAGTAACATTGGTCTAACATTAAAATAACGTTGGTCTAACATTAAAATAACGTTGGTCTAACATTAAAGTAACGCTGGTCTAACATTAAAATAACGTTGGTCTAACATTAAAGTAACATTGGTCTAACATTAAAATAACGTTGGTCTAACATTAAAATAACGTTGATCTAACATTAAAATAATGTTGGTCTAACATTAAAATAACGTTGGTCTAACATTAAAGTAACGTTGGTCTAACATTAAAGTAACGTTGGTCTAACATTAAAGTAACATTGGTCTAACATTAAAATAACGTTGGTCTAACATTAAAATAACGTTGATCTAACATTAAAATAATGTTGGTCTAACATTAAAATAACGTTGGTCTAACATTAAAGTAACGTTGGTCTAACATTAAAATAACGTTGGTCTAACATTAAAATAACGTTGATCTAACATTAAAATAATGTTGGTCTAACATTAAAATAATGTTGGTCTAACATTAAAATAACGTTGATCTAACATTAAAATAACGTTGATCTAACATTAAAATAACGTTGGTCTAACATTAAAATAACGCTGGTCTAACATTAAAGTAACGTTGGTCTAACATTAAAGTAACGTTGGTCTAACATTAAAATAACGTTGGTCTAACATTAAAATAACGTTGATCTAACATTAAAATAACGTTGGTCTAACATTAAAGTAACGCTGGTCTAACATTAAAATAACGTTGATCTAACATTAAAATAACGCTGGTCTAACATTAAAATAACGTTGATCTAACATTGAAATAACGTTGGTCTAACATTAAAATAACGTTGATCTAACATTAAAATAACGCTGGTCTAACATTAAAATAACGCTGGTCTAACATTAAAATAACGTTGATCTAACATTGAAATAACGTTGGTCTAACATTAAAATAACGTTGATCTAACATTAAAATAACGCTGGTCTAACATTAAAATAACGTTGGTCTAACATTAAAATAACGTTGGTCTAACATTAAAATAACGTTGGTCTAACATTAAAGTAACGTTGGTCTAACATTAAAATAACGCTGGTCTAACATTAAAATAACGTTGGTCTAACATTAAAGTAACGTTGGTCTAACATTAAAGTAACGTTGGTCTAACATTAAAGTAACGTTGGTCTAACATTAAAGTAACGTTGGTCTAACATTAGAATGTTGGTCTAACATTAAAATAACGTTGGTCTAACATTAAAATAACGTTGGTCTAACGTTATAGTAACGTTGGTCTAACATTAAAATAACGCTGGTCTAACATTAAAATAACGTTGGTCTAACATTAAAGTAACGTTGGTCTAACATTAAAGTAACGTTGGTCTAACATTAAAGTAACGTTGGTCTAACATTAAAGTAACGTTGGTCTAACATTAGAATGTTGGTCTAACATTAAAATAACGTTGGTCTAACATTAAAGTAACGTTGGTCTAACATTAAAGTAACGTTGGTCTAACGTTATAGTAACGTTGGTCTAACATTAGAATGTTGGTCTAACATTAAAGTAACGTTGGTCTAACATTAAAGTAACGTTGGTCTAACATTACAGTAACGTTGGTCTAACGTTATAATAACGTTGGTTTGTGTGATCTCAGTTTTCTAACAGACTGGACTCGGCTGACAGAATCAGTGCAGCGCTCTCATGGTGAGTTCAAAGTGTCGAGTAACGTGACGCGTGGCGTTCAGCACACGCTGACTGATGTTTGTGCTGTGTGCAGTCTGTTTCCTGTGCTGCTCATGACGCCTGTGTTCATACAAGGACACATCAGCCAATGTCAAGCCAACTTCAGCGAGCCGTACAGGTGAGGAGACCGTCACACCGTCAGACGCTCCACGTGTGTGTTTCGTATGTTTGACCCTCGCTGTGCACCGTACTGACCCAGGTGTCTGCTGATGCACACCGGAGCACTCTATTTCACCTCTGAGCAGTACCAGCCAATCAGAGCCTGCAGACTGCTGCACACCTACTGCATCGCCATCTTCCTCGCCACCTTCTCCTTCACACTGCTCAGCATCATAGTGAGTGTCACCGTGTGTGTGTGTGTGTGTGTGTGTGTGTGTGTGTGTGTGTGTGTGTGTGTGCGCGTGCAGCACTTCCTGTTGTTGACTGTGACCTCACGTTGTGTCTCCTCTCAGGTGCTCATGGTTAAAGCTCGTCGTATTCACAGGCGGGTTGTGACATCACACGGTTACCTGGGCAACCAGCAGCGGGTGTCCCTGCGTGTGATGGACCGGCGGATGCTGCTGTACCCGCTGATCTTCGTCGTCTGCTGGGGTCCAGGTTGGTTTCTTCATGCTGATTCAGATCACCATGGTAACAGATGAAGATGTGTGTGTGTGTGTGTGTGAGGATGTGTGTGTGTCTCCTCAGCGGTGGCGCTGGCATTTCTTCGTTTGGTCAAACCTTCAGCGGGTCAGGGCGAGGCCGGCGGCGTCCTCTACATATCACAGGTCCAGCTTTATTTATTGACACAATAACTTCATTGATCAAACTGTCTGACAGCATGTGACCGCATGATGTGTCGTCCTCAGGCGTTCACCTCGGCCTCTCAGGGTTTCCTCAACTGTCTCGTGTACGGATGGACCCGTGAACGCGTCCGCCGAGCCGGCCTCAGGGCTTTATCTCGAGACGTGGACACTCAGACGCCTCTGCTGAGGTCACAGAGGAGCAGGAGCTACCAAACGGTGCGCACCGTCGGCTGAAGGAAAGACACGACGAGCTGGAAAAGCTGAGCAGGTGTTTCTGTCAGCGCAGCAAACAGTCAAGAGGAAAGTTTGAACTGTGACTTTGACTGAGGGAAAACACCGTGATGTCTCTGAGGGGACGAGGACTTCCAGCTCTGGTCATGAACCACTGAGGCGAGAAAAAGGGAAGAAGACGAAGGAGGGGAGTTCACAGGGAGAGGAGACATCACAGCTGGTTTAAAGCGCGTCGAAGAGACTCCAGACATGAAAGTGACAAAACATTTGATACAAATAAGATGAAGACATTAACTTAAAGAACTTTGTAGAAAGGCGCTTTATGAAGTTCAGTCCATTTCCTGTTATTAGTTTACGGGCAGATCTGCCACATCCAATATGGCGGACGCGTTAACGTATCGCATCAACGGACCAACCTGCTCAATGAGGCGTCTGTTTATATGTCTGTGTATATATGTCTGTGTATATGTCTGTGTATATATGTCTGTGTATACATGTCTGTGTATACATGTCTGTGTATACATGTCTGTGTATACATGTCTGTGTATACATGTCTGTGTATATATGTCTGTGTATACATGTCTGTGTATACATGTCTGTGTATATATGTCTGTGTATACATGTCTGTGTATACATGTCTGTGTATACATGTCTGTGTATACATGTCTGTGTATACATGTCTGTGTATATATGTCTGTGTATATATGTCTGTGTATACATGTCTGTGTATATATGTCTGTGTATATATGTCTGTGTATATATGTCTGTGTATATATGTCTGTGTTTATATGTCTGTGTTTATATGTCTGTGTATATATGTCTGTGTATACATGTCTGTGTATATATGTCTGTGTATACATGTCTGTGTTTATATGTCTGTGTTTATATGTCTGTGTATACATGTCTGTGTATATATGTCTATGTATACATGTCTGTGTTTATATGTCTGTGTATACATGTCTGTGTTTATATGTCTGTGTTTATATGTCTGTGTATACATGTCTGTGTATATATGTCTATGTATACATGTCTGTGTTTATATGTCTGTGTATACATGTCTGTGTTTATATGTCTGTGTTTATATGTCTGTGTATACATGTCTGTGTATACATGTCTGTGTTTATATGTCTGTGTATATATGTCTGTGTATACATGTCTGTGTGTACGTGTCTGTGTATACGTGTCTGTGTATACATGTCTGTGTATACATGTCTGTGTATACATGTCTGTGTATACATGTCTGTGTATACATGTCTGTGTATATATGTCTATGTATATATGTCTATGTATACATGTCTGTGTATATATGTCTATGTATACATGTCTGTGTATATATGTCTGTGTATATACGTCTATGGAAGTGACAGCGGTAAGAACGGTAAAGAGTTCCAGTCCAACACCATTTGTGTCGTCACTGACATTACCTTGGGAAAAATAATAAAACAGCTGTTTATTCATTTTGGGAGTGAGCGGAGTTGTCAGAACGCTGGTTTGTATTCTATTAATAAAGTTTGACTGACT
>JAFMOB010000460.1:6788-57478 GCA_018985215.1 Larimichthys polyactis
TTTTAGAAGAAATGGATACAAATGCAAACGATAAATGTAATCAAAAACAGGGTTTGATTTGATCAAAATATTGAGAATTATATTTTCAATATAGTATAAACATATTTGTTTTATTTATTTATCTGCCTAAAAATGTGAGACTCTGATTTATTAACGTTCATAATGCTCACAGAATGTCAATATCTTACCAGATATTCCTACAACAGAAGTGAAGAGCACTGTGTAAAATTGATCAATATAAGCACAGGGCACGTCACTGACACATAATATCTGCTGTATAGAAATTAATATTGAGTATCGCTGCCATAAAAGCAAACTAAGAAAGTAGAAGAAACAAACAGAAAACCAATGAAGGCTTCTTCTTCTGATTAAATGTGTAGACATTCATAAGTAGGAATGTAAACTACTAGAAACAGATTATTTAGATATGAACAGATAATATGGTCTGTTTTAATCTCGACAGTAAACAAAAAGTGATGAGCTGAAGTTAGGGACCGTCTCAAAAGTAAAGATTGTTGTTGTTTTTTATCAATAACTCTCTCATTACGTTCAACTCTTCAAAGCAAAGTTATTATTATGTTTTAATAAATCACATTTTAATGAAAATTCAGAAAATTAAGCAACTATTTGTTAACAATTTCCTGCTAAGCCACTTCAGGCATCCTGTAAATCTGAATACAGATATTGTTGTGACATAATCAGATACAGATGGTGGCTTTGAATTACGCCCCTAATAAACATTTAAAAATGTCCTCATATCTGCTCATAACCATGAATTTATGTTTACATACATGCTTCTAAGCTGAACAGTGCTTGTTAAAACGAACCACCATGTCAAACTGTAAAACTGTTCTGTTCAGCCCGCACTGCGGTGAAGGAAGTGCCACTCTTATGGTAACACGGGAGAAGTTTGATGTAGGGGGAAAGTTAAATTAAACTTTCCAAATCTTGAATCTACAAAGGTTAAGAACACCGGCTGATCACCACACTCTGGGTCTTTGGAGTATATTACAATTACTCTAAAACACATGAAACAATTCCAAACATGGAGGTGATTTATTACATTAGCGGTGAGCGGTAGGGACCAGCACAAAGGGAGATTGTATGAAGATTACAGTGATGAAATAGGCAAATTTATTATCTTGACAGCTGGATATTCCAATTTCTTTGCCGCTGAGCCATGTAGATTTTCCAGAGTGCAAACACATTTAAGTACTTCTTCAGAGTCAATTAAATCAGATACTAGTTAAATTACCATTTTTATTAACCTACAGGTTCACATTTTGTAATTTTAATCACTATTGGAAGACTATTAGAACAGCTTTCCTATGAAGACAGAACGAAGGGTCATTTAGAGAGCGGCGGAATTAATCACACAATGTCACTTCAAATCTACCTTTCAATTCACTTTAAAGCTTGCTCAATGATTTACATGTGCATAGAGAATTATCTGTGGTTAGTTAAAGGAGAGATTAGGAGTGGTGATGGGCTGCACCCACCTAAAGCTCCGGGAAACTTGAGCATAACACCGGAGGTAAAGTAAGATTATTAAAATGAAGACTGTACAGTATTTCAGAAGGCTTAGACCAGGGACTGTTAAATGTCCAGAGTTCACTGTCAATATCACTACAAATCATTTTCCATTTCCCTCCATACCTGCGGAGTCTCTTTTCCCTCCTCCACTGTGTGTGGTGCGAGCCACCCTCTAGAGCGTGGACAGTAAATAATAAACCAAGAGAACATTAACCTTTAGTTGTGGTGTTAAGATGGAACCTCAATTAACAAGAGTAAATAATCCTTGTGATTACTTTTGCTGGCCTTTATCTCGTACATAACCTAATTAAATGGACCGTCCAAACATAAAACCACAACTAATCAAGAGCTTTGCTGAGGCATTGCAATAAGACTGTGTGGGATTTTAAAAAACACACCCACGCATGTGCAAGCGTTCATGTGTCCCGTACACACACATACACACAGTTAGTTTGAAAAGACTAATGGACAATAAAGACTTTTCTTTTTGGAATAACTCCTCACAATTCAGTTAATTAAATCTTACAAGGCTTTTATTTTAAACATAAAATTGATTTAATCGCATAGAATTAATTTGAGTTGAGTCAATCTTTGATTCTCATCTAAATTAATTATTCCCAATTATTACGATCACTAATAAGAAATGTACATACTCTCCATCTCTGAATGTTCCTTCATTCTTTTATTATCTATCAGACTGACCATAGGTGGATAGTGGGTGAGTTGTTCATAGCTGAACCAGTGACTCTGGCCTTGAATAGGCAGCAAATGTGCACTGGCTTAACCAAAGATCACACATTATCTGTAGCTATAGTTATGTCAGTGGTATGTTTCCAGCCTGGAGCATTATCATAAAAACGATACATCATTTATTCACATCGCTGTCATGTCAAGCTTTATCCTTGTGCTTTAAAGATGTCTGCCACGTCAGTGTGTACTTTGATCATGTATATAAATCTTCATTCCAAACAAAGCAGCATGCAACGCAACGCTAAACTGCCAGTGCTGATATTAACAACAATAATAGTATAGCATAGTCTTTGAGGAGATCTGGTGGTAGTAACACTTTCAGTCCCTTAACTGGCTTTTCAAAGAAGAAATAATCGAACTCATTGGAACAAGTTCAGATTATTTACGGTCTGCTATGACCAGTTAGTTCATGGCGGCCAAGTTAGCAAACTTTAGATCTAAGATGTGTGAAACTGACCCTTTTCTCACAACTGACCCTTGGCTGCAGTGCAGTGTTTAAAGCTTTACAGTTTTACTTTAAAGGTTTCAGCTTTTCATTGAACGCCATAAGCTGTTTACTGAAGAATGAAATAATTGAAATTTATTAATTGACCTGGATCTATTAAATATTGTCTAATGAAGTGAATATCTCTGTTTTTTTGTTTGTTGTTTGGACCAAATGAGCAATGTGGAAAACCATTTATTCAATATATTTTTGCTTTGTTGTTGCCGGTTTTGTTTTGTTATTTTTTCTACATTTTTGGATGGAAGTTTATGTTTTTATTACTGATATGATGACCAATCCCTTTTGAACTGAGGGTGTTATATTGGCACCTTAACCTAGAAGGCTGGGACCCTGGGTTCTGGGTAATTGTAATTAATTGTGAAAATAATCAGACAGATTAATCAAAAATGTATTTTTATTTGCATTCACTCCGGTACTGGCTTTTAATTTGGGTGAACAAAGAACTTCAGTGTCAGTTAAATGGATGTGACAGTACTTGGCTTTCAGACAATGTTTAAGGAAGACCGTGTAATCTTGTCTGGATACATTCCATTGAAAATATAATTTTAGTGAATCAGATGGATTGCTGTTACACAAGTGTAATATTACTTTTTACCGCTGTGGGGTTAGAAAACACATCTTGACCTCCCAACTTGTTTCTCAACAGTTTCTAAGTGGGACAGTGTTGAACCTTGTTTGCGGTCTTAATGTAGTGAGATCAGATCTGGTTTCATGGTGTTTGCAGGTTGGAATTGGTTTAAATAGGCCATAGGAAATTGACTCCATTTAATCTGAGCATTGAAATGTAGACCGTGTAATCAGTTCTCGTCACATGTGGGCACAGATAAGACTGGTTTTATTTGTGTGTAAATCTATCCTGAGAGACCTCATTCTGGCTGTGGCTTTGTAAGCCATGCCTCCAAGCTATAGCAGCGTGTGTGTGTGTGTGTGTGTGTGTGTGTGTGTACATAACTGGTCCTTCACTTGGGTCCCCACCCTCTGCCGCAAGGATCCTGTGAAATTGAGAGATGATCAGGGCATCGCACACAAAGCATGGTCACACTGCCTCAGGAAAGTGAGCACAATAATCTTTGTAACAAGGCGAGGAGGCCTCTTCCTCTCTCATTGTGGAAATAAGGAATCTAATTCAAGAGGAGATAATATAATTTCTTAAGTGTATTTTTTCAATAAGAGGAACATTCAGAGGTTACCTTTAAGCAAACTAAAAGCTGACACGTTCTTATGCACCCCTTAATTACCTCGCAATCAAAACCATGCCTGTGTACGAACACTAAGGTCTCTGCTTCAGTAAAAAGTCGCAGTGTAATAAAATACGTGGATGTATTCTTAATCATTTGCATCCATATCTGTTACTTTAGCTCTGTAGTGGCACAATGCATTATGAAGAAAACTTGATTGTGAGTTGTCACCTGAGCCTCATTCCCTTTAATTAATCCGTTGTTTGGACATATATGCATACAAATGGCTTATTTGAAGAGTGGATAAAAAGGAGTTCATTTGAAAAAACTACAACAAAACCATTTGTTCCCACAAAACAGCACTCGCCGTATGACAAATGATGCTTTAGTCTTATGAATAATTCTCAAATTCCAAGCAATCAAGTTTTAAAGATATCGTAAATCCTGTTTAAATGGCCTCATTCATTACACCGCGGATATGGGAGGGATGCTAATAAGTGCTACGTCTGAAATTGTCACTGACTTCATACGTCGCTGGGAGATGCTCAGCGCAGAGCTGATGTATGGTGCGACTGACTGTATGGTGATGGAAATGTCGCTGTGGCCTCGTTAGCATTCTGCTGTAACCCTCGGGCTGGGTGTCAGATTCTCTCAAAATTTACAGCTCAGTTTGGAACCAAAAGAATCTGAGCGTAATGGCTGCGAGGGGCCTTATAATGAAAATACTGATCCACACTAGCATGGTCTGTTATGAATGTGTGATTAAACAACCGGTTAAAAAAAGGGACAAAAACTTTTTTTTTTCTTACATTATTTCAATCACTTGAGTTGCTAAGACAACTGGTCTGTGTAGTCATGTCCAAAATCACATACTGTAGGGTTTGGGCCTGCTGCTAAAGTGTCTAGCCCGAGTCGTTATCAAGATGTTTTATGTGCACTTTTTTTAATGCCAACAAATCATTATAATGAGGCCGCCACCATACTGTCTCATATCTTATGTCTTATCTCTTACTATGAGGAGAAAGCAAAACAAAAGCTGTGTGACTGTGTGAGGGAAATAGGATTGAACAATTGACAAAAATCAACACCATAATAGTTTTGTATAAATCATTATTATTACAATAATAAGTGGCAAAATTCACAGAGCCTAATTTATTTCTGTTTGAGATGTGTTCATTAAAACTATAGTGGCCAGCTGGTTTTAAGGGACCAATGGCTTTGAGGCCACAGACAGGAAAGGAAACTCACCAAATATTTAAGAGAGCAACTCATACAATATTGATTTTGGTCTGATAATGATAATGATAATGAGGTTTTATTTCAATTCCAGCTCTAGAGGTCACAAAGTCTTCAAAGAAAGCAAACATACATTTGTGAAGTTGGTATAAAATGATGCACAGGACACTTGGAAGATTTTCATTTGATGGGATGGTGCAGTGATATTGATGTTGGCATTGAACGTTTCCCTCGTCTTTTTGTTTTTTTTTTTTGTTTTGTTTTTGATGAAGAGATTATTGTTTGGTTTATAAGATGTTCAGTGAACAATGAACAATCATTCTTTGGTGATTTAGACTATGTATTCTTTTGTTGATAGTATAGTTTATGTTTTTATGTATAATTTATGGTACTGCTTTTGACATGTTTTGACCTGTATATTAAAAAGTTGGATATGAATGTAAAAAAATAAATTGATAATACTATGGAATAGCTGCTCTGAACGCTACACAGGCCTTCATGCAGTGTGAAATGACTAGAGCCTTCAAATGTTGCTCTCCCGTCCTGCTTTACACGTCTCATTCCTGAACACTCTGCTAAGAAGGGTAGAAAATGTGAATTACAACTAAGCACTTAACCACAATGAATTAAGGCCCTAACATTTGAAAATTTGATACTGAAATTACTGTCATTATGGTGCATTATGTCTGAGCATAATGATTGCTTTGGCGCTGTTTGAAGACAAAGGCAGACTCTGGGGGGAAAGCATAGTCAGAGGAAAAGTTGATTTCACGGCTGTTAATGATATGTGAACTTCAAACCTTCATTTTAGCAGCCATCATTTCCTGCCTTTTCACAACTCTTCTTTTGTTAGCTACCTAAATAGTAATGCATCTGCAAATGATTTCTCTTTCTCTGGATACAGAGTGAGGCATAACTGCAGATAACTACTTGTCAGACAGAAAATTACTCTTTTTTTTAGATGTGTGTTTGCTTTGTGCAACATTCTTCAAATAAGAGGGAACATACTGTAAATGCTCAACAGGAAGGCACAGAGTGCTTTACTTCCGTCATCACTAATTGATGGGTTTGATGGGTTTAAAGAACATTATACATTTTTAAAACCATGCATCTTTTAGCAAGAAGAGGAATTGTGAGATATACTGTACCGTGTACTTTTTCTTTGGCCTCTGTTGTGTTTTTGTGTGCACAAAGTATGCACCAACACTGATGACATAATGGTCACACCATTACATACCTCGGACCACTTCTTCATCCACTTCATGGTTTCCCTCCCAGAACTATCTACCACCCCTCAACCCATGACCACCTCTCGACGCAATCTCCGCAACTTGTCTGCCACCCACTTCGCCTCAGTCGTCGCTACTGCCCTTCCCCCACCCAACAGTTTCTCTCCGCTAGATGTCAATGCATCCGCAGAATCTCTCAGTTCCACACTTACCGCATGCCTAGATACCCTGTGCCCTCTTGCTAGCAAACCAGCACGCTCCACTCAGCCCCGCCCATGGTTGACTGATGCCATCCGCTCGTCACGTACAGCACTCAGAGCTGCAGAACGGAAATGGCACAAATCCAAAAACCCCGCTGACCTAGAAGCCTTCCAATCTCTCCTAGCGTCATTCTCTTCATCTGTCACGACTGCTAACATGGAATATTACAACAAGAAAATCAGCAGCACAACTGACTCACGGAAACTCTTCTCCGCCTTCAAATCGCCGCTCAATCCTCCCCCACCCCCACCTGCCACCAACCTCACTGCTGACAGCTTTGCCTCCTTCTTCACAGACAAGGTGGCGACCATCAGCAAACAATTTTGTGATCCCCTCGGTCACAACCTGCTACCCCCCCGAGACAACAGCGCAACTCTCTCCTCGTTCACCCCTCTCTCCGAAGACGAGGTATCCAAACTGATCATTAACAACCGACCCACCACCTGCACGCTGGACCCCATCCCCTCTAAACTCCTACAAGATATCGCTCCTACGGTAGTCCCACCGATCACATCCGTGATTAATGCCTCACTGTCCTCAGGCGTATTTCCAGCGGCCTTCAAACAAGCCAGAGTTATGCCATTACTGAAAAAGTCTACGCTTAACCCCGCCTTGGTTGAAAATTATCGGCCGGTGTCACTGCTTCCCTTCCTCTCGAAAACCATTGAGAGGGTGGTCTCTAAACAAATCACTGACTTCCTCACCCATCACCACCTACTTGACCCAAAACAGTCGGGTTTCAGAAGTGGCCACTCCACCGAAACAGCCTTACTATCTGTCTCAGGAGCCTTAAAAACAGCCAGAGCACGAGGGCAATCATCGGAACTCATCCTTCTCGACTTATCGGCTGCCTTCGATACAGTCAATCACGACATACTCATAGCCACACTCGATAACATGGGCATTACAGGCTCTGCCCACTCCTGGCTTGAGTCCTACCTTGCTGGACGCTCCTTTAATGTGTCTTGGCAAGGCCGTCTGTCATCGACTCATACCCTCTCCACGGGGGTGCCGCAGGGGTCGGTGCTGGGTCCCCTTCTGTTTGCCATCTACACCACCTCGCTGTCCCATGTTATCCGCTCACACGGCTTCTCCTACCACTGCTATGCCGATGACACACAGCTATACCTGTCGTTCCAGCCGGACGACACCACGGTCTCCGCACGCATCTCCGCCTGTCTCTCTGATCTGTCAACTTGGATGAAAGACCACCATCTCCAGCTTAATCTATCAAAAACCAAACTCCTGGTCATCCCTGCCCATGAGTCCATCTGCCATGACTTCAACCTGAAAATTGGTACTGTCACTATTACCCCTAACCATGCTGCTAAAAACCTGGGCGTCGTACTAGATGATCGTCTTTCTCTCTCTGAGCACATTTCCTCCGTAGCGAGGTCATCTCGCTATGCATTGTACAATATTAGAAAAATCAGACCGTACCTGACTCAATATGCCGCTCAGCTCCTGATACAGGCTACAGTCAGCTCCCGCCTCGATTATTGCAACTCGCTCTTGGCTGGCCTACCTGCTTGCGCGATCAAACCTTTGCAAATGGTCCAGAATGCCGCAGCGCGACTGGTTTTCAATCAACCTAAAAGGACACATGTCACCGCACTCTTCAGCGACCTGCACTGGCTGCCTGTAGCTGCCAGAATTAAACACAAAGCTCTGACGCTAGCCTACAAAACCACCTCAGGATCTGCCCCTGCCTATCTCAGCGTCTTACTAAAGGCTCACGTCCCGATCAGGGCGCTACGCTCCGCTCATACAAACCGTCTAGTTGTACCCTCGCCTCTCGCAAAGGGAGGTCACTCTAAACTCTTCTCTGTGGTCGTCCCCAAATGGTGGAATGACCAACCAACGGCTACTAGAACAGCAACATCCCTTTCGACCTTTAAAAAACTTTTAAAGCTTTCTGTTTCGAGAATGTTTCCCTGCCTAACAAAACTAACAAAACTAACAACTACTCTGTGCTCCTTTACACCTTTCTCAGCTTATGTCCTCCTCTGTAAGTCGCTTTGGATAAAAGCGTCTGCTAAATGCAATGTAATGTAATGTAATGTAATGTAATGTAATGTAACCAAACGTCCTGGGTGTTGACAAAGTGATGAACTGCATACCAAGATCTGGGACCACACAGTAGCCTAATTGTGACCAGGTTTTCCTCACAGCTGTATCATCGATGTACCAAAAACAGAAACATGGAAAATGGGACTGATTGAGCCTCTGTTTTATTATGCTTCCGAGGTTTCAAACAGTGCAGAGACCTACTGGAGCTGTTATTAATTCTCCATCAGTTTCAGTTTGGATGCCTGAAAGCCAATTAAAGGAAACTTAATTGAATCAGCCTCAGGACCCTCCCGAACAGGAACCCAAATGAAATGTGCTCAGGGACGGATGGCAGGAAAGAGAAGGAGGCCATAGAGGTTAAATAAAAAGGGTGAAATTACCAAGAGTCCAAGTCTTTGCTTAGAATAATGGCTACAGACTGACCCTGCTATAATGCAAATTGAATCTTGTTTGCCACCTTATCCAACCAAACCAGATGCTGTAGTTTTTCTTTTTTTTTGTCTGGTCAGTCTAGACTTGACCCAAGTTTCTGAAAACAATGTAATTTGCACTAAGTGCAGATGCTACATTTCTATTTGTTGAAAACAGCACTATGTGCAGTGAGGAAAAACAACTTTTAAAGTTGAACTGAAACTAAAAATCAATTGTGCCTGGAAAATTCTTTTGGACAAAATGTAATAAAGAATTCAATAAAATATCTTTATTTATGATTTTGTTTTAAGTCCTATCACCCTATCTAATGGTTTTTTGGTTCAGACCAAGCAGCACCCTCCACTGCTGGGAAGTGAAGCTAATGCAGAAGTGGTCCCCATGTTCAAATGTCCGACTTCACAGCAGAAATAAACATGCTTACAGCCTGGTACAAAAAACAGTTTTGGTCTCTGTAGCTAATTTCCCCGTTCATGACAACTGTACTGAGGGTGACTTTATATACAACTCACCTGTTCAAAAGATATTAAGGCTTAAAGTTATGCAAAATTAACAGTGGGGCTGTTTTGATTGACAGGTAGTTGCTGTTACAGATGGCACGTTTGAGCATCCAGGCTTTATTCAGCCCACCTCAGGTTCGCTCATGATCCACGTGTTTGCTGATATTTAGATTAGCCAAGACCTGGGAGAGGCAGTGGTCAGTGGTCCTCTGTTGTGTCTGTTAAGGGATAAACTGCTTTGTTAAGCATAGAGTAACGTTGACCAATAGTTGATAACTAACACTGGGCTACATGAATCTTGCAAAGGGGGAAAAACAACTAGAATTTGGTAAGATACCCAAAGATTTTTTGATTTAATTGTCATTTCCATTCTTCAGTAGAAGTAGGACAGCACAGATGCAGAGGGCATGTCAGGTAGCCATAACTTCAAATGTCAGTCAGAAATGGCAAAAAAAGTTTTATTCTCTCAGAAAATATTATTAAAAAGAAAGACAAAAAAACACTTTTCTGCCATTATGTATCCAATGTTGTAGGCTACAGCTACTAAGCAACACACACACACACACACACACACACACACACACACACACACTACCTCAAGGCCATATTCCATTGTCCTGGGAAAGCCATGAGGAGGAATTCCTTTCATGTGTCATCTCCTGTCACGGTACTGTCCTGACAGAGGCTTAGTGACATACGAGAGGCCTCAGCAGAATGTCCTGCTTTTAGTCAAATGAAGAGTCTGGCAGCTGCTGCATTCATCAAAATCAAAGGATAATCTGCTTTCCATATAAAATCAAGGGATGATTAACTTTTTTTTTTCAAAGAGGGGGGGTGTGGGGGGGTGGGGGGGGGGGGTGTAAATGCTAGCACCTTTAAGGAGACACTTGAGAGACACGAGGCGGGAAGGGTTCCAAGACGGCGCAGAATTGTCAGAAGATTTGAAGTTATAAACCAAGCTCTCTCATTAGAGTGCTGCTCTGTCTGAGATGATTTCTAGAACTTTAAGTGGTCACTGTCATTTAAAAGCATCATTTGATTTACAATGTTTTTTTATTCTTAAGACGAAATATAACACAGGATGGTCATTATAGTTGTACAACGCTACACTATATAAAATCTTGTCCAATAAATGCTATTTCATTGTCTGCGAAGAACGTCTCCAAAATGTTCCACTTTTAATAAACCTACTTTTACATTTTTATGGATTTATTTGATGCTTTTTAAGAAGTCCTTTATAATCTGCTCATGAAAAATATAGACAGGCTTGTAATAAGACAGGGAGAAACTGGACTGATTTACTGTACATCCCCTGCCAACATGTATTTTGCCGTGGTTGTCAAAATGATACAAACTAGCAGAGGTCATACAGATATAAAGCTGCATCTTTGTTTCCATTTTTAATTTGAGTCCAAAATCTATTAATGGTTAACTGTGTGTAGCCAGTATCATATCTTTAAACAACTTCAAATTTGCCAACAAAACCAGACTTTTATGAACAAGTAAGATTAGAGTACAGTGTATTAAAATCACTGACAAGTTTGCTGTGTGTAATTATTTCAGACGTTATTACACTAGCAGACCTCTCATTTCTTTGTGCTACCATCTATTGTTTGCATGCTAACTAATCAACATTGTTATTCACTGTTATAAATTAAATTTGGTATCAGACAACTTGACAACTATCATACAAGTGAAGCAGCGCCACACTGAGCAAATTTAATTCCCTGACATAAACTTTTGAAAACAGTTCTCTGTTATACCAATATGGCTGTGACAGTTATCAGGTGGATAAACCAAAAGATGATAATTTTTCAGTGAGTGCATCATTAGACACACAGTCTATCCTCCTCACCCCAGCTCTCTGTCGAACAAGGGTTTGTCATGGCAAAGGAAGGGAGCTGTGAATATCTTCCTCCTTCAGCACTCTTTACCAATGTCTTCTCCATCGGACTCCAATCACAGGAGCAGAGGCCATTAGGCGGCTCTGGACCTCCTTTTCTTTATAATTACACCCTCCTGGATTGACCGAGCACCAGCTAGCCCTGTGCTATTTGCAGTAATTAGTCCAGAATGTGAGCTGTCAACATGCAAAAATCGTGCCAGTAGGCCCACAATGCCACATCCACCCCCACTCTGCTCAACAACAAGCACCTAGCCTCGGCCACTGGAATGCATTAACTTTCTCCTCTCTTTTTTTCCCCCTCGGCGACTCATGTCAAATCCAGGTCCCTCAGAACAAAATCTTAATAATTAACTGGCAAATTTTAACATGATTGCTTGTGACACACCTACTCTGGTAATTATTGCTTTGAGGCCATGTGCTAATGAAATTAATGCATTCATTGCCCCAACAAATTAGCATAACTCATACCAATGTCCCACATTTGAGACGCCATCGCAAAGAGAAAAAACAACACTGAGGAAAAAGCTGCATCAACATGAAGAAAAAAAAAAAAAAGGAAATGAAATTGTTGGCACATTGAATCGGAAAACTGAACTGTATGATGAGCACTGCTGTTCAAAGTCTTAATAGCTAAAGCCTCTTAATGTTAACCAAGGGTGATTGCAGTAATGCATTACAGAGTGATAGCAGCGCAGGACCAAATGATTATCACTGTCATCATTATAGTCATTGCTGATCTACATATACATCCCTCTCTGGACAAATATTAAATGGCCGTGCCACTGCAGACATTAAAATGTTATTATACTGATGCATGAACTTACTGCAGCAAAGTTCGTATCAATATACAGTAGAAGCTTCCCAACAATCATTCTCTAAATGGCACAGCTGCCACTTGCAGCATTCAACAGCCCTGCCACTAACCCTCTGTTCGTGGCAGTTTGGTATCTCAGTGGGATGTCTCTGAGACATTTACCGCTCTGCATTAATAATTGATGATGGTGCCATCAGTACAATGGACAGAGACAAGTGCAACGGTCAGTTGGAGATGCTGCAAAAGTGCAAGAAATGTCCCCTCTTAGGTAAAATAAGAGCAGAGGTGGTTGCAACACCTAAAAAAATGTGTTTGCCTGCAGCCAAATACTGTCAGACACAGAAAAAAATGAAAATGACTTCCATTTAAACAACACTGAGTTATATTATTACAGCCAGGTGCAGGTTAGCATGACAGCTCATGGTAGAATTTCCACAACCTCTCTTCATATATGATGGGGACCTCATTTTGTACAGCAAGTCCGTAAATTGCAGCACAGAATAATTTATGGTTATCAGGTTTGGTCCAATGGATAATATCTGACACCATATAAAATTACAGTGTAATAGTTAAGCATGTTTTATTTGTTTTGACTTGTTCTTGTTTGGTCAAATTTGCAATTACCAAAAAACAAAACAAATGTAGGGTGTATTTATCTTAGTGGTCTGCAGATTCTTCATGGAATCCGATATAAAAAGGAGAATTTCTGTACAGAAGTATTTGACTAGGAGCCAGTCAGACTATAAACCTGACAGTGATAATATGTACCAGATTATACAGTCCTGTACAGATTATGTACCAATCTACCCTACAAAGGACCCATATCTTTCAGTATTCGGTATTTCAAAAGGCTCCAGCAGACAACAAGAAGCACAAAACACCAAAATGCAGAGTGCATTAGACAATCAGTGCTCAATACAAAACGCACATCTCAGCTAACACTGACTGTTTCCTTATCTCAACAACAAAAAGCCTCTTCTGGATCTCTGGAAGCGAGCAAAAAGACTCAGCTTCAGAGTTAATCTGTGCAGTCTGACCAGTGCGCTGCAGTCTAACTATGAATTATGCACTTTTGCCACTGATCACTCTCAGGACAAACTGGGCCACTTCCACCAGTGAGGAAGTGGTTTAAAACACGGACAGAGATATTCCCAAAATTGGCCACTGGGGGAAGTGGCATGTGGGCTGTCCCCACGTAACTAGTGGGTGCTGTGCAGTCATTGACTACTGTTGTAGCCGAATTCCACAGATAACGATATAAAATGTTGGAAATTATTAATTAAATTACGACCCTAGTTAGGTTAGCTTATAAGATTAGCTAACTAGCTTCCACTTTCTGAGGGGAATACAAACTTTGGGTCCTCTCACATACTGCATGCTGTAAATGGATCTGCATCTTAAATCACTAATGGGGGTTCTTCATAGGATTTATGATTATGATGTTCTCCAGTCAGCAGCGTTGCAAGAGTTAATAGCACATCTCCTAGCAACCCTGGCTCTCAAAGGTCAGTCAACCACTGCCAAGAGAAATGCTCAAATGTGTCCATAAACAGTTTTATCATAATGTAGATATTATAGTTTATATTTCTTTACACAAAAGTTCAGTTTGACTTAAAGACTGTGTCCTAAAAACATAGGCATCATGCTGGAATAGAGACATGCTGTCTGCTATAAAAGAAAACAACTTCACACTCGGGACAAATTGCTCTTTGGCCCCAAAGGGAGACAAGCCCAGATGAATAACAACAATCAGTGGAAACTTCCCCACAGACTAAATGTTCCATTTAACTTTCGTCCGTGTGTGTGTGTGTGTGTGTGTGTGTGTGTGTGTGGGTGTGCATGATTCCATGTTTAAAATATCTTAAAATCCTGAAAGGTCGTTGTCAGAGTTACTGTGACATTTTCTTCTGCAGAGTGGATACATACGCACAAGGTACAGGCAGCAAAGATCACATTTTCAAGCCGCCGCTGCAGAGCAAACAATGAATAAAACACTGAGTGGCCAGCTTTTGATGCTTTAACCCACAGCACAAGCATGAATACATACAACACATCAACGGCATACTTCCTAATCCGAGATGGTTAGTAATGTGGCCACCTTATCCAGCATGCAACCCCATCTGTGATGACACATCAGCTCCACCATTTCATACGAATAAACTCACAAACACAAGACACAATGTGTTGACGGGAAATTTGCATTAGGAATGTACCACAGGAAAGCGTGATTAATTTCTGCCCATGAAATGAATACAGATTTTGTCATTACATGGCCTGTATCCTTTGCCAAATATTGTAATGTTTCTCCCTCCTTTTCTGCAGCGAGTGTTCTGCTGCAATAATAAGGAATAAAAGACAGCTTACAGCTCATAAGCAACACAACTGCTGGCAAACCAGCTAAATCACAGAGCAAAACAAAGACCTGATTGCTCATTAGTATTATGGATCAGCTCTGTTTAAATCTGTTTTGTGAGATGCAGCCACTGTTTAATGACTTACATGGTGTTTGTTTAAATGCTCGCTACCTACATTTCACACAGTAGGATTAAAAGAATGAGACATCATCAGATGTCTTGCTGAATTATTAGAATCACACCCCTCGGAAAACACACACACACACACACACACACACACACACACACACACACACACACATACTCTTACCTTGGCTTTGCAGACAATGCATCTCAGCCTGTCTTCACTCTCACATCCCTGAAAGAAAACAAGATTTAAAAGTCATTTAGTGACAGCTCCAAAGTGGAGTTATTGTACAATGGCATGCATGAGTGACGAATCATGTTTGTGTTTTGATCAATAAACTAATTATGTTTGTCTGTGATTGCATCCTCAAGTCAAAGGTGTATTGTGCATAATAATGCTAATTTAATTACAGTGCCAAAACTATATATTCTAGTGACCCTGAGGTGCAAAACATAATTTATAAAACAGAAAACACAAGAACACAGCATTCATATTGTTGTGTTTTTTTTAAATACGGTTGTGTTTTGCACCATAGTTATACATAGTAATCAGAATCAAATCTGTCTCAGTGTTTCTGTGTATAACAAACATGTCAAATATATATAGGGAAGATATAAATATATGCACAATATGTTATTAAAATGAAAAGGGCTCAAACCATGTAAGGTGAAAATGTTGACAGTTTATCAAATGTCCATTAAAGACAGTAATAATTACATCCATAACTATTTTAACCCTCCATGTACCACATCACATGACCGAACTGCACATGAAACAAAAATAACATGTTGGCAACAATCTTGAAACTGGTGCTAAGTGTCTGAAGATACTAATAACAAGAAAAGCATTTGTACAAACACAAACTGCCAAATCCGTTTGCTAATATGCATGGCATGCAGGAGCACATTTTGATAGATGTTAATGGCATATAATTATAGAACACTGCTATTAGGCAACATGATTTTATAAAGAGGACCATTGCCCCTGGCACTGTGGCCTGATTGCTGTGAGTGTTGGGCTAATGAATGTAAACCAAGTGATGAGAATGATCAACCCATGAGAGAGACACACAGAGTGAGAGAGTGAGAGAGGGTGAGGAGGGGGGTGGGTGGGCTTAACTCACTATTCACACCGCTCGCAATTAAAGTGAAATATAGGCATAAACACACACAGAAAAACACTTACATCGCATATGAAAAACATGTCAGCATGTAAACTCATCTTCTCATTTTCATCTGTTCACACTTTGGTCAATGTCTCCACTGAATCAATGCTATATTTAGCCAGCAGGCTGTTAGCACAAAATCTCTTCTTACTCCTTTTTTTCCTCCCAACCAATGTATTTGATTTCAGATGGATGGGATTACAAATCCTGTAGAGGATTTCTGTGCAGAATACTGTTCCCATTAACTTCAATGGAGGGAAACCAGATGTATATAAAAATGAAAAACATATTCATCTGTCGTGAAAGCAAGTGTATACCGTTACTTTCCAAAAGCCCGCGTCCTTGCTCTGTATATTCTCAAGCCGTCTTTGGTTTGGGTGGTGAGGCACACCAGGCCACACTCAGCTGGTGCGGTACGAGCCATGCAGTCCTCCCATGCCCTTGTACTTTGCGCTGTGAGGGGTTTCACCCCTCTAGGAATGCACTCCCTATAATGAGGGTCAGGGGTCAAAGTGCTGCCGCGCCTGGAGGCCGGGATCTCCTCGGCACACTCAGTCACTGACTCTGTCCCTATATTTAAATCCTGCCTCAGGACATGTTTTTCAAAGGGCATCTCCTAACTAGTTCCTAGTTACTAATTAGTTTTGTGCCATGCTATTTGTCTTTGGGAACCTGGGAAGGAGAGGGGGGGGGTGGCACAAATGAGGCAGTCTAAAAAAAGATAGCGTATGGTTTGCCTCAGCGCAGATGATAATCATTCAGATAGTCTTCATCTACAAACACAAGTATCAACAGTTGTGGAAATGAATGCCAGCACTGTTTTGTTGTGTTTGAATTCAGTCCGCCCGCTGTTTAGTGACAACATCTGTGTGATACCATTGTGGGTGAAATTAAATAAGGATGTGGAATCTGCCCTTTTTTGTTCAAGCTGCTTTTAGCGGTGGTAACAGTGCATGCTATCACTCCCAGCTGGCTAGCTTTCTCTTTCTCTCTCGCAAGTCAAATCATTATTGGATTACATTTTCTGGCTTCATAAAATGCGGTTAAGAGGCACTTTAGACATATGTGCATGACCTGCTTTCTAGAGATGGCTATCAGAGCAAAAGTGACAGGTCAATTGCTGATTTCTGTTCCGTAAAAGGGAAAGGGCCTCCCTACCCTGAGCACTCTAAAAGGTCGCACACTCTCTCTCCCTTACTCTCTGTCTGCTTCTCTCTCTCACTCACACACACACACACACACACACAAAAACTAAAGTAGTCTTGTAGCATCAACACACACTCTCAGCAGAAAGCGGGATTCTCTGTGTGTGTGTGTGTGTGTGTGTGTGTGTGTGTGTGTGCGCGCACGCTTGCTTCATGAGCCTGAGCTTGTGTGTCTGTATATAATTGTATAGTGGGAAGACACACGCTTAATGGAAGTGGCTCTTCACACTGACAGCTGGGTGGTGCAGATGAAAGGTCGGCTGTAGCATGTTGTCTACCACTTGTGGAGTATCCAAAGAGACCCAGAGCTCACAGGAGTGGGCGCCTCAACATCAAACGATTCAACCGCAGACGCACATTTTATCCTTAATTAATATACAATGAATGTATGTGATGATTAATTCATACATTATGTGCAGCACGATGTCTTACAGACAGTATATTCTGCTTACAGACAGTATATTAGTTAGATCTTGATGTAATCAAGTTGTGGTGTGTACGTCATATGGGAGCAGACAGTCTGAAAAGCCATATAGATAAGTACAGACTGTCCAGTCTGTGTGCATAAGTGACAAAGATTGAATATTTTTTCTTTAATTTATCTGCTCCGTGGCTCTCTAGTCAAAGATGTACTCAAACAATTTAGTTCATGCACTTGAAGATGCGTGACTTGTGAGATACAGATCAACATCTGTCCGTCCTGGGAGAGGGATCCCTCCTCTGTGGCTCTTCCTGAGGTTTCTTCCACCTTTTTTCCCTGTTAAAGGTTTTTTTTGTGTCATTCGAACCGAGGGTCTAAGGACAGAGGGTGTCACTCCCTGTACAGATTGTAAAGCCCTCAGAGGCAAATGTACTTTGTGACTTTGGGCTATACAAATAGAATTTGATTTGATACAGATTTAAAACACGATGATTTCCAGATATCTGGACTTCTAGTTCTAGTATGGATGAAGCTCCATAAATACTGGTTACTACACTTCCCATGAGGCAACCCAATAGCGTCTTTGTTTCTTCTTCCTACCTACCTAGGAAATGCCTGTAGAAATCCATGCCCCCAGTTTAACACAAACTTCGGAGTCTCTGAGTTTATGATGACCTCATCGGGGTTATTTTCTCAGACATGAAAACGGTCCCCCAGAGCGACGGGAGACTATAAACAACTTTCACTGAGTGGTTCCTCCTCCTGATTAGTGAACTAATCTTGTGAAACTGGTGACCTTCCCCTTTAACCAGCTCTTTATCTTAACATTGGCAGCTAAACCACTTCCTTAAAGCTGCACTATTAGCAGTTTTTTTGTTCTTTAGTTGTGCAACTTGGGGACAGTTGAACTCCACAATAGGCTAAAAACCACAGATTTTTCAACTGTAACGCCTTTGTAAAGTTGACATTGCTAACGTGTTGGCATACAAATGTTTTCTGGTGACTTGACAAACATGAACACATTATTTACTCTTGTTCGCTAACCTCAGGCTGCTGTTTGGTGTTAATAGGTGCTGCTGGGTTAAGCCGAGCTTCTTTGCTGACGACAGTTGCCTGCTGCCAGTGAAACAGAGTTAATCAGAGTGGTGAACCAAACAGGAAAGTTGCTGAAGTAAAACCAAAACAATGTGCTAAAATAGGCTAAAGGGCTCAGTAGACGTGAGGGGGACTGCAAAGTTGGGTGATAAGTCTTTGTGAGTTCATGAATATGAGTGGTCCTTTTTATATTAGACATAGTCATTTGATTTATGGTTCATATAAAAAAATGCATCAGTGCAGCTTTAACTTACAAAATATTATATATTATGATGCCCAGAGCTGTAGTATCATACTGGGCTTATTATGATGATGGCCTTTTAGTTGAACAGCAATTATGTCATTCATAAGAGAACAGCGAATCGGTATATAAAGTGTCCATGCAAACTAGCATGCTGCTAATGTGTATTTTCATGTTGTGTGACATAAAAACTAATTTGGATATGGTGGTTTATTACTTATGTGGAAATCACAGCTGAGGTGTAAAAATCTGCAGTTAAATTTACATTTTCACATCAACACACCTCTACACTTACTTTTTACTTCTGGGAAAATACTTATACAGAGGCAATTATACATTTTTACAATTCTGGCAGCAGCAGCAGCAGTTGGCTGGGAATTAATGGAGGAAGAGTAATTAGCATGAGCAGCAATAAGCACCATGACCAAACAAGAAGAGAAATGTATGCCACCTACAGAAACTTACATTTCATTAACTGAGAGCAGTCCAAAGCGATCTTTTTGAAAGGTGCAGTGCAAAAACAGCACATCAGTGGCCACTGTATCAATACAGCTACTGGTTCAAGCAGCGCTCCAGATGTTAATGAGATACTTTGCAGTAGGTGACAGGTGTCAGGTCCATGATAGCTTCCTGGATTCCTGCCAGTCCATTATGGGACACTTCTCACTGTTTCAGCCTCTGTGTTTCAGCTGTATAACGATGACGTGTTATCATTGTTAGCAACCCTCATTAAAACTAATTGGTATTGCTATTTGAAAGGTAGCTCATTACCTTGAGGCAAACAGCAACGTTTTGTCTCAATAAGGAATGCCAACATGACAAACACATTTATTCACTGTTAGAAATCCAACACACTTCCCCCCCTTCACATTCTGACAAATGGCTGATAAGGAAAAACATCCAGACTGAAATTCAAAATATCACCGTCCTCTACATGGAAAACCTTTCTCACCTTCTGGATCCATGCGGACAGACACACGTGATGGGCAAGTAAATTTTTGCAGTCGCAGAAATTCCTCAGTGGGTCACTGGCTTGAAGTTCAACATCCCTGCATATAAAGCACTCTGGCATCTCTAAAGAAGAAGAGGAGAAGACAGAGGTTACGAATGGTTTAGCACTGATTTCACAATGCATCAAAGGCTAATCCCAGATTTATATTTAGATTTCATTGTTGCTCGGGAAATTGTTAATTAACTCAGAACTGATCATAGCTGTTAAATCATTGTATTTTCTTCAGAGAAAAACCCAAATATTCCAACTTATACTGCAACTTATTTCCGATTACTGCATTCAACACACACTGTACAGCTCCCTCGAGCATTAGACCTTTATTTTATTCCCAGTGGGAGAGTGGCAAAGTGAATCTGGCTTTAAAAGCAATTGTAGCAGGTTGACATTCCTGACAAGACAATAAACACAACAGTGCAGAGGTGAGTGACAATAAGAAATGAAATTATTTTCAACCGCTTGTTCATTATTTGGTTTGTTTTCTCCTTTGCAAATAGTGCCATTCTTTGATTTACATGCACAACAAGAAACGGAAATAGACTTTTGATTTGTTTTTTTATTGTGTCAGACCAAAGATTTTATTCTGCCCAGATTACATGAATTTGTGGAGAAACAAATACTCACTTCCCAAATATTGTCTCATTTTGGAAAAACTGCTTTTTAAATAATAATTAAAGCCTCAGAGAGAGAGCAGATTTTACACGTTGGCTCTCTCAGATGTCACAGAGTCATCAGAATGAATTTTAAATACCCAGTAACTGCAGATTTTCTGCAGAGTGCGTGTCATAAGATTTTACTGCGTTGCCACGAACAAGCATTTAGGAATTGTTTGAAGATTAAACTGACAGGCCTTTGCCAAATAACCCAGTGCCTTACATTGGAAGTCTGGACTGTTGCACTTGCGGCGATGTAGAAAATATATGAAAATATATATCAGCTGACTCAAGAAAGAGATGACACAATAAAGTAACTGCTGTCCACCCACATTGTTGATAGAGCAAGCCATGGTGGCTACTATATTTTTCTAAATCACCATTTCTAAAAAGTGGACTGTACTGTATGTTTGATTTTAAAGTTGAACAGGGTTATTGTAGTTGATTACTCCAACTATGGATAAATCAGTCCCTACTAGTACACTGTTGGACTATAAGTTATTGAACTACCATTTCCAATGATCCATAACAGCATCAATATGTGGTGACAAAGACACAAAGATTGAATCTTTTGACATAAAATATCTGCGGCTGAGAACGAACCAAAACAGTTCAGTTGTGGAGCCCTATAGCACAAAAACAATGAACTGAACTAAAAGCAGCTAAAAGCTCTGTAGCGCTGAGAGCTGCACGGTGACTTCACAGGTTTCTGTTGGTTTGTCACGACAAGCAGCCCCTTTCACGATACAGGCAGCCATTTGACCCGAAGTTTATACAAAAATATCGATTAGTGCAGCTTTAAGTGCCACGCATACACTTCCCTTCTTCATATTTCACCCAGTTTAAGTGTGGTTGGTTTGTCTTTGTTTTAGAATGCACTTATTTCCACAGTGGGAATAAAGCACAGGATGAAACTTAGATCAGTGGGCAATGTGCAAATACTGTATCAAACTAAGTGTGTTCCTACATGCACTGGGCAAGAGGAGGAGCTCACTTGTTTGATGACTGACATGGTCGCTATAATTTCAAGAGCTTGTACCAGATTGTTTTAATTGATATTTCATATTTTTTCGAAGTAAGCTCATTAAATCTAAACAGGATTTACAAATGTGCCAAAGCCTGACCTAATGTGTTTGGCAACCAGGTGAAAAGAAGACTCCGGTTAATTCTTATCCACGGCACTTTGTTTGCTGCCTTCACAGCTTACAACAGCTGCTTTGAACTCGCAGCTGATACGATGCTAATATCTCGCGGTAAAATGATCCGTCTCGATTCAGTTAGGATTGGACATAAAAGATGAGCAGTGGAATATATCACGTTAGCTGCCAGACATGCGGCCCTAGCCCAGGGCTGAAGTCAGCCACAACATCCATTCAGGTTCGAGTTTTATGCTCCTTTGTGCAGCAACCGGCGTCTCTGATTTAACCAGCAAGCTTTGCCAACATCTCTGCCCATAATGATATTTGAAGCTAAATATTGGACAGTAGCTAGGAGCCAGATTTGTTGGTTTGATCCCATAAAAACATTCGGAGACGTCAGTGAGAGCTGGCTGTCATCTGTGTGCTCGCCTTAGCGCAGAATAAACTGCTGCCTCAGAAGATCCTGTCTCTTTTGGGGCTCTCGTTGAACCCGATTGCTTCAGGTGAAAATCTATCTTCAGATGAAAAAATCTTTTAATCAAGGGGTGGATTTTTAATGTAACCCATCAGATTCTGTGTAAGCAGATTTTATTACTGACCAGGCATATATCTCACCTTGCATTAATATCTCTGAGACAAGCTGTGAAATAGAAAAGCCAGATAAACTTTATTTTTTCCCTCAACACAGTTTAGCTCAGTCAAAAATCAGGCAGTTTTTAGATAAATGTGTGGTGTCTGGCAACCACTCCCTTTACCTCCATGTTACTGACACCAACCACCTGGCCTAAAAATGAATGAATCATCATTGCAGTGAGGCACTTTCTAAATACTACTGTGTCAAAATTCATATGTTTGCTCCCTTTCCGCCTGCCTGTCTAACAATATATCAGGTTTAGTTGGTTTTCACTCATTGTCAGAATAACTTTATGTGTAGGAGAGTTTGCAGAAAATAATGGAGCCATGCAGAGGCATACATATAGGCCATGACAGTCTAGCTAACAGGCAGTCTGCGTGTTTCAACAGCCTGACCAAAAATATTTCCAAAGTTACCGTGATGGCAGGTTCACCAATTATACCCACAAGTCCTTTTTAACATTTCATTCCCCGAAATCTGCACTGCTTTTACGATCATTATGGCAAGCCCCGAGGCACTTCTGCAGCTAAATAACAGATGCACTGCTGCTGAGGAAATAACTAGAAAACAACATTACAACAGAGATGTAAACATGCAGCGCGTCAATCGTAGCCGAGCTGACACGTCTGCGTGATCTGTGACTCCCATAATTAACTGTCAGCGATGTCAGTGTTCGGCAGCGTTTCACATGAAGGTGAGCGCTCGACTAACTGGCTGAAGTCACCCTCGACATGTTTTAACAGCTAACAAAACCTCCTCTGTGCTGCAGGAGCAGCAGTGGCAGCAGCGGCAGCAGCAGCTCCGGGCTGTGTTGTTTCCATACAGGGTGATGATGTACTAAAACAAAGTTCATCAGTTAGAGATGTTGATCTCCCACTATCACAGAGGAGAAGCAGCACAGCTCTGTCAAGAGCTTGTTTATACTGCTTAACTGTCTGAAAATGGCTTTAGTGGTGGGTGTTTGTCAGTGATGTTTTAATTCCCTGCTGCACATGAAGGATAGAACACACGGCACAATCTTAGAAACAGTCAAACTAAGCAGTGACACGATGTACAGTGCACAATACAGTAAACAAATCAGGAAAATGCCAGATTGAGATAATTTAATTGTCCGTTGCATTGCTAACGACCTCATTAACAAAAGAATGATGGGAAATCAGCATGGACTAGGCGAGGAACAGCCTGCGTGACAGCCATCTGGCTACAATGGGGGGTGGGGTTGGGCAGGGTGGGGGTTGGGGGACTGGTAAGTCAACACCGCGGGCATTATGACTTCCAAGCACAGGCCTAGAGCACCTCTAGATGGAAGCAGGGATTAGTGTCTTACTGACCAATGTGCATTCCACTTTTATTTAAATGACACACTTGTATTTATAATCCACATATGAAGACATTTCTCATGTTGCACCTGGGCCTGTATTTATCAAGCATCTTAGAGAAGGAGATCAGTCCTTGTTGGCCAAAGATTAAAAGATACTGTGTTTTTTTTGTGTGTGTGTGTTCTTTCTGTTGTGACTGACCTTGTGTGGGATGCAAAAAAAAAAAAAAGCACATGATCTTTGCAAAAAGAGATGTCCTCAGAACCTTAAGACGGCTTTGCAGAAGATTTAGATCTTCAACAATCATATTTTCAGCAGAGGGGAACTGAACTTTGATAGCTCACATGGGGCAGCAGATAATGTGTACATTCATTTATTTCCACACATTGGCTTTATGTAATTTTAAATGACAGATGATGGGCCAATAATATCGCGAGATATGGCCATATTGACGGTTTATTGCCCAAGACTTTGTGACAGTACAGAAATAACTCACATTTCCACCAACTGTAAGGCGATGACAATTCCTTACTGTGCTTCCATACAGTTGGTAGGCTGTGAGACGCAGGTTTAAGGTGTGTAGGATTTAGTGGCATCTAGTCGCTGATCGTAACCACCTTGCCTCACCTTTCCTTTCTAGCGTGAAGGAGAAACTACAGTGACCATGAAACCCATGAAAAACATGTTAGGCCCAATCAGGAGCCAGTGTTTAGTTTGTCCGTTCACACAGTGGTTCAACAAGGCAAACTTCATATTTTTTGGTGTTTCTACTGAAAGCATAGTGATGCATATAGGCCTGGATATTTTCATTTCCCACAATGCGACTCAATAGCATGTTTAATTAGACCCTCCCTGCCTGGTAAATGCCCACATCTTTCAAACTCCACACCTGCAGTTTGGAATGCAGGCTTTCTGTTATAGATTTGTCATCCCAGAGTCCAGGCCAGTTTATATTTTTCAGACCTCAGGAAGCTCCCTCCAGAGCAACACAAGACGTTATATAATCGTTTTTACAGGCTGAGGAGTACACTCTGTGACGAGTAAACAAAACTTGATGTGCAAAATCAGTGGAGTGCCCCTTTAACAAGGATTACAGCTGAGAGGGGGATTGCACAGAGGAAGAGAAGATTCAATGTTGTCCACTCCACGGGCCTCAGAGGGTTTGCCACATTATTGCTGCGCGTACCATGCTGCACATTTATAGACACTGTTATAGGCGCTGTAAAAGAATGTGAGTTAAGATGGCAACCATTTAAATAGTTTGTTCATACATTTTTTAAGCCACTAGTTACTTATGTATAGACTATTATGCAAAAAGATTATTGAAAAATATCATTTATTAATCTTTTTAAGACTTTAGGATCTTTTTATAACCTGAAAAACTTCATAATGGAAAATGTTGATGATGAAGCGTACGTGAAAAAAAACGGTTTCTGCATTTCAAACTTTATAAAATTATCATATGTTCTACAGAGTGTTATAAAGTCTCACCTCACTGTAGTCCTTTCTTATTGCTTAAAGTGAGTGCAGCAAACTTCATAAATGACCCTCAAGGTCTGCTCTGAGGTAGAAGTGGTTTCACTCCTACTTTAACTTTCTACACAGCTTGATAGACACAGGCTCTGCTGTCAGTGTGTAACATGTTGCTGACAAAGAAAGCAGACATGTTTAGATACAAAACAATGATAGTAATTAGATATCCACAGCTGATCTATCTACTCTGAATTGTAATATGTTAATGGCACACTTTAGGATGACATACATACCTATGAACAAACTTCGGCATGACTCTGCTGAAGACAGTGGTTGGTGTTCACTGCCCATGTTTCACTCTTTGTTGTGGCTGAGAGACGAATTCTCTGAGCACTTCCAGATACAGCAGATTCCTTCACTTCCTGTTGGCATTCCTCTGTTTTCTCTCTCTGGGGGTATACGGTATGAACATTTAGAGTTTATCACTCTCTATCTGTACTTTCCAATCCTGCACACACTGTCAGCTGGACGCTCTGTGTTTGTGTTTTTGAGGAAGTGGTGAGAAGGGAGCAGCCAATCACAGCTGCACGCTGGAGAGCGTCAGGACCGGAAGACAAAAAAAAAAAAAAATCTCCAGTGAACTTTCAGTGTCAAACTCTCTCAAATAAAATGTGATGGAAAAACTAAGACCTGTCACATGCCACAGAGGGAGATGGTTTTTCATTTCAGCCACATGTGTTTAGGGGAAAATAGTACATGGCTGGCATAACGGAAGAGATCTATTTCCTTATTTCCTAACAACAACACTGTGTTGCAACAAACCATCATGTGTGTGTTCTCACTGCTGAGTAATGACTCACGGGTTCTGGAATTTCCCCGTCTTCTGAATTTTGAGTATAAATATCAAGGCAAGTCAAATCACTGACAGTTGTAGCATTTAATTGTCAGTGTTTTCAGGTCTCTTAGTTTCCTATCTTAATGTATATATATGAACATATTTTTAAGTAGTTAGTAGTAGTTAAGTAGTAGTTTAAAATTATATTTTAGTTCAGTACCTGAACTGACATAAAACTAATAATAAAAAATAAATCACCTTGTCAGTGTGAAATGTTCACATTTCTACACCACATCTTATATTTCGTAATAATAATAATAATAATAATAATAATAATAATACAAAACAACAACAACAAAAACTTCAGTGGCTGGCTGCTTATTACAAATAATAATAACAACAATAATAATAATACTAAATCAAAAACAAAGTGCTTTATAGCTTTATAGTAAAACTTTTATAAAGTCAATAATCCAAAGCTAAATAAAAATAATTTTGAATAATTACAAATATCATACATATATCCATGAGATAACAGAAAACCATATTCTGTAATAAAATAATATTGACATCATTTTTTGTGGTCACATTATCTTCCTAAATCTTTGTGAAGGAGACAAAATGCTGCGTGTCCTGACCCTTTTGATCTGGAAACTTAAAATACTGGATGAATCTAACCTTTCCAGTTATTCCATGTGATATGTTTAATTTATAATACTGTACAATAATATTAAGGAGAAGTGGCTCTACCCCTCAATACAAGAACATTCTTTCTTATTTTGCATGTCCTCTATGTGGATCATCATCTGATGAGAACGCTGACTTTCTGCCTGGAACATGTAGCCTCTGTCTTTTAGCATCATATGGTACAGAAATGATAGATATGGTTCGTTTGAAATGATTCAGCTGGAAAAGTCTGAAAAGTTATTATATCTGCTGCTTAAAAAACTTCTACGAATCTTAAGTGGTAGATTTATCATTGTTATCACTGTGAACGGCATACACTATCTGGCTTTTGATACTAAAACAATAGCATGTGGTGTGTTTAGCTGACTAAACCAACCCTGCTGTGTCTATTTTGGGAGGTGGGCTGTGTGCTCTTAAAGCACTGCCATATATTTGGTTAAAGATTGCTTTGCTTCTGTGACTCGTTAATACATCTTTAAGCAATGTAACATATCATTGGTTTTATTCAAAGGAAAGACTTCTTCACTGTCAGCGCTTATATACTGTCAAACACTGTCAAAACATTTCAAAAGCAACAAGATCACACTGTTTTCTCTTCACACTGATGCAAAATCTGAAGTTCCACACCTTCTCACAGAGCACTCACTTCCAAATAATGATAAAAAAAAAAACAGCATGGAAAAGTTGTGGGGATAGAATAGGTCTACACTCTGCCTAATTAAATGGCATGTCTCCTACTATTCGTGAAGAGCACTTATTAAAACAAGCATTCACATCCAATCCACTAGATAAATGACTTTACACCAAGTGCCATGAAGCCCATTAAATTGCTTCTTTAGAGATGGATCAGGTCCAAACACACAATCAAAGGATTTGACTGGGATTATCTCAGATTAGAAACACTCAGGGACAAATGAGGAGATGACAGGATATCATGGACTGGAAGGATAAATTAACAGTCACATACCGGACCAAATTTGTGATGGGTGTTAGGGAATAAAGAGCGGGGGGGAAAGATTGAGTGCTAAAAAGCGAGGAACAGCTCTTTAGTTTTTAGTAAGCTCAATGATACATGGCCAATGTAAACCACAGTAAAAGCTTTTCCCTCTCCCTCCAAAACCTCCTGCCATGTAAATAAAGTCCACATCAGAGAATTACGCACTAAAGACGAAGAAATGGACACAAAGTAATGTGTGACGGATTAATCTGTTGGATTATGACCTTATGGTGTTACTGTGAAAAACATATTGTGCTTTCTCACACACCATGATGCCAAGTACATTTGTACATTTTCAAGTTTGCTCTCAGAACTCACAAAGATTTTGAAGGGGATTTGAAGTCATTGCTCTAAGTGGAGCTAAATATATATATATATATATATATTTATATGATGCTAAACACATTTAATGTCATATTTTCACACCTGACTGTCTCATTGGAGTTTGAGTAGACTTTGAACAATTACCAGTTCTGCACTAGATTTCAGCCACACAGAGAAAAAAAATGTTGATTACTTTGGGTAGTTAGCCTCTGGCGATTCCTTTAAAAAATGCAGCCCTACAGAATCTGAAATAAAGCATTTTTTAACCAAACATATGAGAATTGTAAAAAAAAAAAAGTAAAAGAGCTCTTTTCTTGCGTGCTAGATATTTTAGTTCCACTCTAATTTGAATATTTAAAAGTAAAGTAAAGCAGGCCTAGTGCTGATAAAACACTTTTCAGGAGGATAAATAATGTAGGCAGTGCTTAATGTTAGCATGTACTTCTTTGCATATTTTAAAACCAATGAGGACTTCCGTTCTATCGCATTAAAGTAAGGCTTTGGCTTTCTCGCACAGAGCAATAAAAGGTATTTCGGAGGGTTTGCGCATGAAAGAAATGTGACCTGTGAACCCAACATAATCTTCTCTGTCATATGCTTACTTGTCAAGGTTCCTTCCCTCTGTAATATAACCAGGTGGCATGGACAGTGGGAAGCAACACTGTACCTTCAGAGCCTCTTGAAAGCAGAAAAGCTTAATTCATCTATGCTTTGATCCGTTCCATCGTCTTTAATGATGAATGATGTGACTTACAGGTTCTCTTTGTGTTGGATTTCATTCGAGTTTCTTCATTATAGACCAAGTTCAGAAGTTCACTCACTCTCTGTTAGACTGAAGCTCCATATTTGGATTTTGTATTGTTCATGAGGTATAACTAGAAAATAGAAGACCTCCAAAGTATCACACCAAAAGCTACTTTTAGAACATAATAAATATGTTTTATTGATTTAAGATGAATGTGACTTTTGGTGTAAGGAAATATAAATGTGCTATTTTAAATGTGATGTGATTGAAGCTTTAGGTTTGTATTGTTAGTCAATATCAAAATTATTGGGTCACTATCACTGCCAAATGCTTTTTTTCCTGGTTATGTTGATCAAATAAATACAAAATTAAAGTTAATCATCTAATCACCTTTATTTATATAGCACCTTTAAAAACAGCATTTACAAAGTGCTTTGACAGACAAGCATGAACAAAATACAAAAAAAATAAGAAGAAGAACCAACAACATTTAGAAGACAATAAAAAGCAATTCAAAAATAAAAAATTTAAAAGTTAAGAAATGCAGAACATAAACAACCACATAACAAGAATAAAATAAAACACAGTGAGACAGAATGATTTAATTCAAGTTAAAAAGACAAACATCACATAAAAGCAAGTCTATAAAAATGTGTTTTAAGGAGTGATTCAAAAGAATTCACTGATTCTGCGAGCCTGAAGTCCTCAGGCAGGGCGTCCCATAGTCGAGGGGCCCTGATGGCAAAAATATATATAAGTTAAAATTATTGCAACAATTATATACTGAAAATACACACACGCACACACACACACACACACACACACACACACACACATGCTCACAGTGGAGTACTGAATGCCTTTGATCATTCCACTTGATCACAGCTTTAAGATGTCAGCTGCGTTTGAGATAGGGAGAATTTGTCACTGGCTGTTGCCAACTTTCTCTCTGTCATCCAATTTTACTGCCTTGATTTACAACAGAAGCTGACAATTTGAGTGTGAATGAGGGGGTTTCGCAGACACATAACTCCATATCTAACACCTTCTCATAAACAATAAACTGCTGAAGTTATTTTGTTCTTGTCTCATCATCCACTATTAACAAGGCTCTATTAACAAGCACTGTAGGGAACAAATTCTGATCTTTTGGATTATTCGCTGATGGTCTGCTCGCTACCAAAAAAAAAAAAAAAACACTTAACGACACAAAGTTCTAAAGCAAGGTCAGATGTTCAAGGTCGAAACACATTTTAAATATTCAGACGTGACCATGTAAAGCTTCGGGAGGTAGAGAATTTTCACTCCATTAGAGAAGGGACAAGCATAATTATGAAAATGAGATAAGGGAGAATCAAAATGACCTGATTGAAAAAAGAGAAAAAGTCCTCCAGTGCAGAACTTGGTTTGATTGATTCAGAGCAGATGAGCCCAGGGCTCCACTGTTGGCAGCCCAGGGTTCATGCTGTAATGATAGCTTTATAATTAAGATTAAAGACCAGAGAGCACAGACAAGACACTCGAGTGGTGTTGGGGGCTTCTCCAATGACACTGGGAATAATCGGAGAGAAGTATCTACAATCCCTACCTCCCCAAAGAGTAGGAGACTGTGTGTATCACTATATGCAAACACTAGATGTGACTGACAATCACAATGAGGTTGAACTATCAAGACCACTGGATTCTTTCATACTGCAAGATAAGTCACAATCACCGTGTCACTTGCAGATCTAAAAAAGGAAGAGCTTGATTTATGTATTACTGTAGTGTATAATTTTAAAAAATGAAGCAAAAGGCATGTGTTAAACAGCAGATTATGTGTGATTATGATGATTCACTCTTTACACGGGGCAGATTGGAGAGCCATCTGGGCAGCAGTTATGACTGAGACAGACTGACTTCTGTTACTAATGAGTTGGACAGCATGAAAAGAACAACCACATTCTCAACAACTTTCTTCTTTCATATCGGAGAAGTCTGCGAGACTTTTTTGTCTGACGTTTGAAGCATTCTACGAGGAAATCGAGTATGCTAAGAAAAATCTCCCCTTGCACACATCCTTTGTTAAATAACATTCATCTGCTTTTCAGCGTTACAGCGCGGCACGTCAAGGTTCATGTTCAAAGTGGCCATCATTTCTCACCTTCACTGACATCTCCTATCTGATGAGGGTGAAGTCAAGTCGCTTAGATGACTAATAATCATATCAAAGGTGCCATGTCATGCGGCAGATTTAAATAAGAGGGTTTGGGAGAGAATTTGCATGCATCTGTATGCCTGGGCTAAGAGGCTAATGTCATAAAGTACGGCGCAGACATGATTTAATGTAATCTGTCATGTCATATGCTAATCTTCAGTCCTCTCAGTAACATACAGCGTGTTAGCACGGGGAGATTTCAAGTGGCACTACAGTAAGTCAGGGGGTATCTATGAACACCATAAGATTACCTATGGGTTTGTGTTGACGCCATCAGGGACACACATTTTCTGTTTATGTTTATTAGCTATTGTAATTTTTGTGGCTGTGAAAATGGATAGAGATGTGGCTGACTGTATTTATCTGTAGGGCTTCAGAGCATTAATATTCCAAGTTTACTAAAGGGGAGCACAAGTTGTCACCTACTGCCACTGAGAACTTTTTCCCAGCCCTCACCCGCAGTAAAAAAGCTGCATTTAGGTCCTGCTTTTTTAAGCAACACTGTACTTTATGGTAATAAAATCATGCAAAATTCAAACATGGAGAGGATGGCTGTTGTAAAAACATCTGTGATGCTGAATGAGTTCTGGTGGATCTGTTTATTTTGCAGCATTATCATTAAATAGTTCCTTCCAAGGTAAGTAGTGCAGATATCTACAGCATGCAACACCTACAGTTTACGCTTCACAATGCCAAAACATAAAACGAGATGGTCTACGTCTGACTTGAGCATGCATTCCAACAAACATAATTTGTCGGTGGGAAGCCTGCAGAAGCTGTGCTCGAGTGGTCAGGGCGTCAAAGTGGAGAGTGGAACTGGAGGAAGAGCATAAACCCTGTCTGCTATGCCGTCCTGATGGAGCTCATTACTGGCAGGTGAGAGGAAGCAGCTAGCAACACTGTGTACTATGGAGGTAGCACAGTGTGTCTACACCCTCTCGGGGACAAAAAGACAAAAGATATGAAAGTTACAAAGACTGTAATTCATAATCCTAATTTGGGAGGAAAGAGGTGTATTTATAAATAATGATGAATGAATAAAGAATAAAAAGAACAAAATAAAATGTACACATTTCTTCATGTCCATGTCCTGGCATGTACTGACATCACTGGCTAAAGGCTATTTTTCAGCTCCACCCTGGCTTCGTCAATAAAAGTGGGTGCAAACGTGATAAAGAAAATTTCTGTGTCTCATTAATAGCACGAGTTCTGCAGCTGCATTGTTTTTGCAGTCTCGATCTCAGTTTATTTTCCTCTAGCAGCCATTGTGCCAACTGTACAGACGCTAGCTGTAAGTCAGCAACCAACCTACGCACCGACAGCTCAGCCACAGTCTGTGACTGATTGCAAAAGTTACCAGAAACTCTGGTTCTTTATCTTATTTTCCTCCAGCCCTCCGCCCTTTATTTTCTACATGTTTATTCAAATTTTTGTATTAAAACATTGGAAGTACACATTTTTCCGCTCTGAATAAGTCAAGTCACGCTGCCTTTGGCAATTTGCGTACACTGATATCTTTCTTATATGGCACGACTTTTAGTTATTACACAAGGTCAAAGGTCAAAGGAGTAGGCACATAACATAAAAGGCACTGCAGCCTTGGAAAAGAATACCGTGCCATGTGTGAACACACATTTATATGGATGATCATGATGATGATTGTGAGGAAGTGCTAACTCCCTCACTGTTTGCTGGGCCAACTTTACAATTTTAATTGTTTAACTGATTTGCTAGGATGGATGGGAGGGATAGAGCATGGTCATCTTAGTTAAATGTATTACTAAAAACAGTGAAATGAGGAATAGTGCAAGACAGGCAATGTGGTTTTTCACCTGTTTCCAGTCCTTTGTGCATCTGGGCATGAGTGTAAAGATGGAGCACACCTCTATAGGTACCCTTTTATAGGAGACTAGAAGGAGGTGGGTATGGTTTTGACTGGATGATGGAATGAGTGGAAATATTTCAGCTAATTAAGTTAGATTGTTCATGTTGTGCATTTCATTGATTAATTCTGAATGTACTGTATTGTTCTGTGTATATTGCAGAATTCAATATGTATTTGTTGGGACAAACAAATCAAGGAAATCACAAATCTACTCTAAAAGCTGATTTGAACTGGAGAGAACTATCAGAGTATATATATGTTGAGAGTGTTTTTTAGTAGAAAAGACTTCCTTTGTTGGATGAGTAAATAAAAGTCAACCTGTTTTTCTGCACACCTCCTGACCAGCATGATGCTTTTGTGATCCTGCAGCTCTCTTTACTACAGTGAAAACATTATTTTAAAACAAGACTAATATTATTCGAGGTTTAGTTCTAACTCTGGACTAATGCGAGATGGAAAGCAGTGAACTGACATTGACTAGTAATTAAATATTGAGTTTAAAGTATTGATTATGTGGGCATACTGGGCAATATGGATTCACATATCTCTGTACATTACATCCATTCAGTATTCAGCCATGTGGTGTGTTCATATGTATATGAATACAGAGGCTTTTTTAGACCAAGAAATACAATCACAATTCAATGACAGCACCTTCTTACAGCATGACGTTTGGATGTGTCAGGTTCTAAATTCCAGGTGAAAATCTGTGTACTCTAATCTAATCCTGATCAAGTATTTCGTGGCGAAATGTAGTAAAACCAAAAACAGCAAGCCTTCTACATGTTCCGCTCTCAGAAACATTGAAAAACTGATTATGCACGATAGTGGTTTGAGCTTCTTTGCTGTGGGAAAGACCCTTCATTATCTAACCTTGTCATATTTGAAGCAATGTCTGTCTCTGCAGTCATGATTCTTAGTGTAAAATCATTCTTGGTTTTGGTTGATCACATAAAATAGCTTCATGGTAAGTTTGATCCTGTAGGTGGATCACAGATGAAGTGTTTGTCTTCCATTCCCAACAAAATGTTTTAGAGTGAGGCATGTCGAAAACAATAAACCATAAACTGATACAACACTGGTGTGTTTGCCCGTTCATCAGTTGTTCGATGTGACCTTTTGTTGATGGGGGGTGACTCTTTTTCTTTTTCTCTTTTCATACAAAGTGCAATTTTTCACACAATTTTATCATTGGCTCACAGTACACATGGTGGGAGAAAAGAGCTAAATTTGGTCACAAGTGGCACCACTGCCAAAATACCAAAGAATGAAAAATAAATTCATTGGTGGAAAATGTCAGGTACGAAGCTGTGAGAGGGACTTTGGAGGTCTGACAAGACACAATTACACACTGGCCCCCCACTGAGCACTGGGATTTGATATTTTCATGTTGGTAGTCTCTCAAATAAGCCCACAGCAGCGTGGCACACCCCACTTTGATCTATGTGGAGGGGTTGTGTGATACATCCCTTTCTCGCTGCTGATATAGTGTGGGAATGAATGTCAGGACAAAGTCAGCAAAGGGCCAGCCCCTCCCAAACACACTCCCAATGCACACAAGCATTGCAATGTGTAAACCTGCACAACGGTGAGCCTTCTGTCTGTTGATGATGATCTCTGTACGGGAGGACAGTCTGTGAATAACTGCAAAATGGTTTCATCCAACACACATGACATGCATACACACATGAGGTTATCAGCTATAATATGATATGTTGAAATGCATATTAAAAAAACTCATATTCCTCAAAATACCCTGTATATTTGTCCGTATATACTGTGTACCCTGGTATATCCTCTCATCTAATAATCTTTCTAATTATTCATAGCCTGAAGACAGCCTGATAAATTGCCTGTGGTAATTAAAATGATTAAGTGAGAAGTGCAAAAATGGTAATTTATCCTTGCATGACAGAGTTAAGTAAACCTGGTTATAAAACCTGCCTAATTAGCTGTCGTAAAATAGAGCAGGATGGTAACACAGTGAACAGGTAGTTAGAGGGAATGGAATATTTGATTTCAGACCGTCCACACAGTCATGTTGCTTATTTCCCAACTTTACTACATAAATCTCTTCATATGTTACCTACATATGTTACCTACATATGTTACCTACATTTGACACTGTCACAAAAAGATCATCTATTTTTTGTATACTGCCAGCAGTGAAAGTAAACCATGGCCATGAAGATTTTAATCTATTAAGCAACTGACTTAATTTACTATTAATATTTAATATTGGGCGGCACTGCGGTGCAGTGGTTAGCACTGTCGCCTCACAGCAAGAAGGTTCCTGGTTTGAACCTCGTCTGGGGCCTTTCAGTGTGGAGTTTGCATGTTCTCCCCTTGTCTGTGTGGGTTCTCTCCGGGTACTCTGGCTTCCTCCAACAGTCCAAAGACATGAACCTTAACAGGTTTACTGGTGACTCTAAATTGTCTGTAGGTGTAAATGTGAATGGTTGTTTGTCTCTATGTGCCCTGCAATAAACTGGTGACTAGTTCAGGGTGTGCCCCGTCTCTTGCCCAGTGACAGCTCCAAGTGTAATACAATAACACCCAGGATACTACAGATAAGCAATTGAACCTAAATTTAACAATGGAGTTGAAATAGGTGTGGGTGAAGGTGAACTCGTTTGTAATTCTCCACAGTTCTGCATCATCAAAATAATTTTTAAAAAGTCAAAAAGTCAAGATACACTTAAGTGACTCTAATATTATTTATATATTCAATATATTTATCGTTAGCTATAAATATACCTCAAGTGTCTATGATGTCATCAATATGCATCTAAATCATATTTCTATGGAGGCTAATATTCCATGGACAAACAACGTGGGTCAGTGATTGCTTAATGGGTACTCGCATTCACAGCTCATTCACAATTCTGTCTGACTGCTAAATGCTGCTTTCTCTATGGATGTATAATAAGAAGTTCAAAGTTGCTCAGTGGCCCTTAAATCGTGTCCTCTTGCACCTTGGCTTATCCCAACGGACTGAACACAATCTAGATCTGAGCCATGTAACAAACAAAGTATGTTTTTCTTTCATAAGTATCCAAATATGGTTATGCTAAATCTAAATAGCATTTTGTTTATTCTCATTATTCTTCTCAATACTCTGCTATAATAGAAATTGTACCCTTACATTTTCCTCATTATATTCTACTACACAAGCTGGCATTTCAAAGAGGCCTCAGATCTGATCAATTGATCAGTGTTGTTATGTAGTATCACAATGTGACCAAACTGGACAGAGGTTGTAGTTCAGTAATTTCACAATTATGTATTTGGTTGCTCATAGATATGTCAGTAATGCTTCCAAACATAGCAGCTATAGTGGCGTTAACATTTTTTAAGCCAATGATGAGTTTGTTCCAGTCACTCTGTGTCCCACTGTGAAAGAGAAATTGTAATAAATAAATATGTCTTCTTCTTCACATTCTTTGATATTCTGAGGCCACTCTTATCCTCCAGTCCTGTCTTTTATATGAAGTTGTATCGTAACATCGACAAACATGTCACAGCCAAGGCACAGCCCACGGAGACATGCACAATAACCTTTCCCAACATCGGCCATCTCAGCACGAGTCTGTCACATGCTCAATTGCATTGCATGTGACGCTACACTCGGGGGCAGATTTCTCTCAAATATGATTTGAGATGATTGAAAGCTTTTTGATTTAAAAGTGTATTCTCTTAAGCTAAGTGCTCTCAGAGACCATCAAGGAAATTTAATTGCCTCACTTAGAGAAAAAAGCAGGTTTTCTGACCCAAATGATATCAGATCTTAACATCTCAATTGAAACACATGGAATTGGATGGTCAACTGGGCGCCTAATGTCATTGGGAAATGCAATTTTCTGATGGCATTTCCTACGTCTGTCTCACCGAGAGCACAAGATTGATCAAAATCTTAATGAGCCATTTTCAGAAGTGGACTTTGGCTTTGGCTTTATGGTAGATTATGGAGCCAAACAACCATGAATGTTGACCTTATAAAAGCAAAGTTTGTAGATTTGAAGAAAAGTCGGCCTGACGTGACTACTCAGTCACTGTGTACTACTACAAAGGATTCAAAAATCAAGTTCACAAAGAAAGAGTGCGATATATAAACAGCATGAATCCTATCCATGGCCACATATTGCACACATAAACACAGTGATAACCAAACCAATGTGTAATTCGGTTTTCCATCAGTTTCATAAGCAGTGCACAGTACACTGAGCTTAATAGTTTTTTTTTTCCTCTCTGTTTGCGTCATCTCTAACATCAGGCTCAATTACCTCTATTTGAACAGAGCACACACAAATATCCCATGATAACCTGCATGATGAAGGTGAAGACTGGCCAACAGCCTGCTGTCATGGCTGTAGGTAAAGCCAAGCTGACGCGTGGATCTTCAAACTTCAGACAGTTCAGGAAAAATCAGGGAGAGACATTTCAGATTCTTACACAAACAAAGAGAGGATATGTTCAAACAGACGAGTATTATTATGCCAAGTGTCGGTCAAGGGCACAGCTCTTTCCATCAGGCCATGCATTCATGTTGCTGATATTCAACTAAAAGCAAAGAATGTTGTTCATTCCAGCAAAGCACTCAACACTCTCAGTGCCGTTATACTATCTTCAGCTTGGCTTGGCTCCAGAAAACAGAATAATACCAGTATGGCGATGTTAGCTAATGCTGTCGTCAAAGAGGTGCTCCTGCCCATTACAAAGCCTCTGTCACTTTTATTTTTGATCATATTCATTTAGTATTTTCTGCCTGTCACTCACCATCATTTTAAGACCTGCCAATGCTGAAAAGGTTAATTGGGCTAAATGCTTGTGCCTCAGCTTTAATGTGTAGTGTGAAATAGATTCTCATGAATTAGAAAAGGCTATAGTCTACCTTTATACACACACATCTGTTTCTTCGAGCTCTTTTCCATTTCCTCTTACATGGTCATCCTACCATGACTACAATGAAATGTCAGAGCACTATAGTGCAGACCACTCCTTTTTCATACTACTTTGCTCTTTCTATCTGACTGTCTAACAAGTAAACATTTCAAATGCAAAGCAAAGACAACATCCAAACACTGGGACTATGGAGGGAGGGCAAAGGCTTAATGTTGGAGTTGAAACACACACACATGTGAGAGATTGTTACTGCTAATTGTTGAGCTACTAGTAAAGGTAGGCAGTGAGGTGAGGAAGAAGCAGGCTTTTAGCTGGATATTATGAGAATCTGTAGGAGTGCTTATCCACTCTGCACTCCAGTCCAGTGGCTTTCTGTTTCATGCCTGGCACTGAGTGAACATTGTTCTACAGTAAGAGGACAACGAGAGCGGCCAATGCAAACAATATTTTGGTGATTGGGTCTGGCTGATGAGGTTCAGAGGTAACATGCAGCCATACATATGGTCTGTTTTGGCTCTAAACTACTGTATGCTGGCATAAATCTTCATCAGTACAAACTCCGCCCCTGCCAACACACTGTCTGATCCAGCAAGCGTCGCCTCATTATTAGACCACAACAGCAACCCTTGAAAATCTCTCTCAACATTACTGTGTAAAGCTACTGCACATTTTGATTAAACAGCTCCACAGTAACAGTACTGTACTGCTTAATATCAATACTTCAGTGATTTGATTTGACTTCTAAATTCATCAGGTCTTTTATTCTCATTACAGAGCTAACCACAGCCTTATTCTTAGCTCAAGCCTGTGTTTTTATTTAAGATAATTTATTAACAAAGCATTCCATATCTAAAGAATATTATTTTTCAGATTCATTTTTTAAGACTTTGCTCTCTTTAAAACATAAAAAGTCCCATCACTTCAAGCATGTGTGCAGGCCAGTGTCTGTATGTTTGGGTAAACATGGTTTCTCACGGAGAGAAATGCCACTATTGACTGTTTTGATATTAAAGGTTTTCATGTCCCATAAGTTTTAGCCAAGATAGTTAATATTCAAAGTGATACACTTTATAGTTTTTGTAGAAAACCCTTGAAATGCTCACAAACAGCTGTTTGGAAACTTCCACAGTTAAACGAGGTTCAATTGAAAGGGGCATCCTCAAACCATCTACAAGCGGTCATATCATTAAAAGATTCAGAGAATCTGGAGAAATCTCTGCATGTAAGGGGCACGGCTGAAAACCAACACAGTGGCCATTATCTTCCACCCCTCAGGCTGCACTGCATTAAAAACCAACAGGCCTGTATAAAGGATGTTACATAGGCTCAGGGACACTTGAGAAAACTGCTGTCAATAAACAGAGTGTCACTGCAAGTTAAAATTCTACCATGTAAAGAGAAAGCCATACATCTACATTTCTAATATTATTTGAATATTCTATATCATTTGAATATTTCTGCAGAACTCCGTGACTGAACAGTTTTCAGTTTTGTTCGTTGTCCTGCTAAGTAGTGACATTTCACCCTCTTCCACACAATCTGGCTCCACCACTGTCCATCACTTTGGTTGTTTGCTCTGCACTTTTCATCAATCAGCCCACAACTGTACTGTCAGCATCGAATGTCACTGAATGGACAGCCACTGTCAAAACCCCCAACTAATAAGGCAGTTCTTGACTACTGTATACCAATAAATAGGCTTCAAATAATGAATAAGAAGTGACAAGATGTGAGAAGTTACAGGTATGACTTTAAACTGTAATATCTATAATTGGAAGTCTCATGCAATGGTTTTGAGAACTAACATTAATATTCTTGTATAATATTTAGAGATTCTTTGGTACGAGGAACTACAGTTTTATTTGTAAACCTGCAACACAACATTATTTTCATCTGTGCATTATGATGTTTCCAGACATCTCTGTAGATGAAGATAAGCAGAGAAGTGCAATCTAGTCGAGCTCATCACAGTCTGTCCTTGAGGCTTTGAAACAAGATCCATTTAGATTGTATGGCAGAGTAAAGGAATATGGCCTATAATATCTACAACGGCTTTGTAGATAATGATCAAATGAAGAGGTCTTAGGAAAATATCTTGAACCCCAGTGCTGATTTGGATCCAATTATAGGGTGAGAAAAAAAAAAGAAACTCCCCAATTAACTTTAGGATGGTGCATTTCAGGCTCCAATTAACACAACCTAAAAAATAATAAATACCAGTACTAAAAACATCACTTTAATTAGTCAAGTCTTTTTCCACAGCACTGCTGAAATGTATTGCTAGGCAGTCAATTGGTAAAATACAATATGTAAAGCTCTCTGTGTGTGTGTGTGTGTGTGTGTGTGTGTACATGTTTTACTTTCAATATCTCTTTCTTCTAGTGTTTCTTATTTCATTATACCACTTTTCTTCATGAACCCTTTGTCTGTCAATCAAGATCAACAGAGTAGAGTCAGTTATGTGACCGACTGTCGCTCTGGTCTGAAATTATGATGAAAAAGAGAAAAAGAGAAAGGTCAATGAAAAAGACTAAAAAAGGGGAACTGATGGAATGAAATAAGAATGATTAAATAACATTTTACATTAATTAGCTGAGTTTAAAGTTGAATGCATTCTTTCAAATAGTTATCTATTGTTTATTTCATAATGTCTTGTTTATTTATTTCAGATACAGGGCTGCCTGGCCTCATGCTTATTATGTTCTTTTACCTTGTTGTCAGCGTCCAAATATCAATTAGAGTAAAATGTAAATGAATGAATTATAGAAATAACAATTACAGTTCGTTCTCTTACAGCTCACAGTCTAGACATGTACATCTCCTACCACGGAAACCATTTTAACCTCATACGGTACATAGATGGAAAGTCTAAATGGTATATTATTCATAAACAAAGCTGTTTTACCCTAAAAGATAAATTTACACGGTTGTCACAAGTGAAACATCTTCGAAAAGCAGCCTAAGTTGAGTGAAATTTCCAACAACCGACAGCGAAATCACACAAAAACTGATTCAATATGGATAATATCATATGGAGGTGTAACAAATAGGAGCGGGTTAACACCAGCATGTTCCTTTAGAGTCATCCCAGGACTGTAAGGCCTACTATGGTGTTTGTTTGCCATGTAGTAATGAACTTGCTTGATTCACTAAAGCCGAGCTGCCGCTGTCACACTGTGACAGCAGAGCTCACAGCTGCCTGGGAAATAAGATAAACTATTAGCAGATGAAACAGAGCTATTGGTTCCATCTCACTTGAATCAGGAACTTGTTTGCCTCTGCACAACCTTCAGGAAATACACAGGGCCTCGGCTGGTACCACGAAATGACGCCCAGACACCGAGCGCAATTAAGCCCCGCGTGGCATGGGCAGCCATTATGTATGAAATCAAATTACCTTCATTAACCTGCCAAGTTGGCTGAAGGCGTCACTACCCACTGGTTTTTTCTCCGCCCTCGCGGAGGAAGATGAATGACAAACCAAAAGAGGTGTAGCATGCTGATATCCCAGTGGAGTTCTAATACAACATCCCCTCCCAAAATTTTGTAATGCATTCATGCTCATGGAAACCATTTCTGCTGCCTCCACCACGTATGTTTTAATGTTACAAAATGAAATGCATGGCTTGAAAACAATATCGCACAGTATGAGATAATTAGCTCCCCTAGCTTGACAAATGGGCCAATACCTATGTGCATACATGCTTTTGAGCACTGCATATGTTGCCTTCATGAATAGGCATTGTGCTGCATCCCCAGTTGTAATACATATATTTATTGCCTGAACAATGGCTGCACAGGAAACATACAGTTAAATTGCACCATACTGACAAATAAGGTGCAGTGTATGAAGATATGGGATCATGGAGGAGGCTCATGGCCACATCACAGTCATGCAAACACAAGGAGGCATTTTTATTTCAATGTTTTTAAATAGTACCCCGACTTTTCTACCACTGACCTCATTTTCCGCCATGGAGATTGTCAAACAGTGTTGAATTTACACTCTTAAAAAGAAAGAAAATCCCTCTCACAAATTCTTATTTCTCATAGGAAAACACCAATCAAGTTAACAGCAAAATGCAATCCTGTCTGCTTGTGCGCATAATCACTTGGCCTTATGTAAAATTGCGGGGCAGAGGCACCAGGGGGAACTGATATTTGTGGTGACTGGCTATCAGAGCCAGCATCAGAGGTAAGTGATTCTATTTAGATAGATAATAAATATGCGGTCATGGGGAACCTATATCCAAAACCCACATAATGACTTTCTGCTGTGGCTGGAGGAGGTTCCCGAACAGTCTTTACAATATTTACAGCAATTTGCTCCCCTTCATCCTTCTCAGTGCTAATTCTATTTCCTCTTCATTACGGACACCATATTTTTAATGAGAGAGGCCTTTTCCCAGTCTAAATGTCTCTTCAATTCTTGTATTTATCAATCACAGAGAGGCTTTTAGGCTGGAGGCAACGGGTATCACATGGTGAAATCAGTCTTGAATTCCACTTAGCCGATGCACTGACTGATTGGGGAATTAGCTTGAATGCTGTTTTGAATGATGGCCATGTAACAGTTCTGAGATCACTATAGGACAAAAGCATTAAACGACGTAAAGCCTAAAGTGCGTGCTATATAAATATATGTTCCAGTTGTAGAGGTCACAATGTTAAAAGCTAGACTCGAGTCATTCACAGTGAATCTGGACTCGCTTTCTATGCTTATTTATGCAAATTCCCTCCAACATTTGGACCCTTGATAACTAATATATTATGTATGACAGCCCGTGCCACCTGGAGCTGGTCGATGTATCAATATAATATAATATCATCAAATGAGAGTAGATATTATCTGGGATTTTAGCTGTTCTAATATTGTGATGTAGCCTAAATGTTTTCTTTCCCTGGTCCTAAAGCCTGCATTACAGTTAATGGGAACATTTTCTTTATTAGACTTGTCTAGCTGAGAAATGAAACATGCATCATCATATTCACGCTCCTAATGATCATTTCTAAAACCTTTCATATCTTATGAAAGCACCAATAGCCAACCCTAAGATAACACATTACTGATATCAGGTGGTAATATTGCGGGAGTTAGTTCAGTACAAACAAACAACACTACAACACTACAGTAGCAACTAGTGTATCCTTTGTGTGGTTATAGATAATAATTTATAATTTGTGAGTTGACGAATATAAAATAAAGAACAATTCTTTATGAGCTTGAAAATAATGATAATGACGATATGTCGTGTGTCAATTTACTAGATAACTTAAGTCTTTAGAAAGATCAGCAATATTAATGTTAAATTAAAGTTTTATAGGCTGACAATAACACAAATTTTCTGGAGCCGAAAATATTTCAATTTGATCAAAAATCTGGACACAACTTCATGAATTGTAAAAAATAAAAGGCTAAAATGAATGGAGGAATATGGACAAAAATAACAGAAAGGAGAAACTTCCTTTTCCTTTTCTTCTTTCTCAGGATGATCGTTGGGTCGTCGTGTGTTAATCTGTGCTAACGTAACCACTATGAAACAAAGAATAGCTTTCTATTTCTCTCTCTCCTTCACTGTCTATGATAACTCAGCCAATCTCTCTCTCTCTCTCTCTCTCTCTCTCTCTCTCTCTCTAGCTATCAGCCATTCATGCTGATGCTAATATCCCTTTTTTACCTGCAGCTTAATGTAATGAAGTAATATATGTATAGATATTTGTGTATATCTAATCTAGTCTTTCATACAGTAATGTATAAAAGTAGGTATGTCTCAGAAATGTTGCTTTTTATTTTTGCGCATGCATCTCTACCTCAGCCTTGCAACTTAGCTGGTTAGTTTACAGGGCACCATGGTAATGTAAGCTGTAAACAGGTAACGTGTCACAAACTGCGATAAAAACCCAAATTTAGACACATATTCCAAATGCACTGTGTACATGTCCAAACCTGAATATTATCAGTATATTCCACATGTCACAAGAAGTGATGGTAAAATGCTACATTTGGAAAACCTAATTCAGAAAATCCGAATAGAATATGCTGTTTACATGACCCATGTAAAAATTCTAAATATTCTGAATAATTCGAGAATGAGTGTGCATGTAAGCATGCCTGAACTAAAACAGTAAAGCTGTGGGCTTTTATGAGGAAAGAGAGATCCCTTCTGCTCAGACGACTTGGGGTGCAATAGCAGCTGTAGTGGGAGTACGTGGGAAGTGTAAATTATAAAAACTGAATAGGACGTTTAGTAGAAACACGAAATACATTACACTGCAGTTATAATTCAAATGGGGTAAAATATTTGAAATCTTGTCTTAAACCCTCTAAGCCTCGTGAACCATCTCGACCTTTAAAGAACACAGGAACAGCGCTGGGCTGTGAGGTCACTTTCATGTCACGGCAGTAAAGACTTATTCCCATAATAGTCTGTAAAAAAGTGAAAAACATCTCAAAATGAATAACCCTTAAATTATTCTTTGTATGATCAGAATTTGATGCATTTGGCCCAATAAAGGTTTGATTTTATAAAAGTCTAAAGGAGCTGCCTCGTTGAATTATTTTGCCATTCATGTGTGCATGGAGCCGACAGGAAGTCAGCCAGCTAGACTGCGTATTGCTTCACAGCAGTGAATGAGTCGCCATACTGGAAACAACGACAGTGTAAAGAATGGACAGAGCATGTGTGATGTCACCCACAGGTATCCTGCCTCTTCCGCCTCCTGGCTAATCTGAATATCTGCAAAGACGTGGATCATCGGCAGACCTGAGAATGAAGCCCGGCTGCTCAGACGAACCATCTGTAATGACAACTACCTGTCAATCAAAGCAGACATACAGCCATACTGTTAATTATGTGTAACTTTAAACCTTAATATAATTTAAGTTCTATAAAAATTCACAGTATTTTCCTTTTTAATGTTTGAAACATACAATGTATAATATACAACACTATGCAATATCATACAATGCGATTCAATATATATATAACAATAATATTTAACACTATACAACACTATATAATATAGAATATACAACACTTTGCCTTTGTGTGCTCCACAAATAAACTTGCCTCGCCCTTTAAGAGGTCTTGGTGAATGTAGTCAGGTTGGTGTTACATTCAGGTTAAACTCTGACTGTCTCAGACTTAATAAACGATCTGGCCTTTAAGATCTGTGAGAAAATGTGTGTATGTGTGAGAGTATGTGTTTGTGTGTGTCTGTGAAAAGAAATGAAATACAGTACTTTCACCATCCTCCTGCCTCATCTCATCTCATTTCACTTCTCAAATGGATGTCTTCAGAATCACAGCGGACATGCAGCATTACGGTAACTAAAGGAATCCTGGGTAGTATGTCATTGATTGACTCTAATAGGTTATGGTAAATCCCATTTTTTTTCCCCTCATCAATTACTCTCATTTATTTAGTGGACCATAACTCTATTTGTGAATGAAAACCGTATTCAGAAGACAAGAAAAATTAGCTTGTGGCTGCTGGATTGTTGGAAAAGGAAGAAAATGAGGTGTCTAACCCAAGTGACATTTACAAATTACCTGTTAATTTCAACTGGGTTGAGGGATGATAGGACTGAATTACACTGACAGGAGGGTAACCGGGTAATGAAAGCTGAGTCTGTAGTGGCCAAATGGGTAACCCGCACTTAAAGACAAAGTGAGTTTATTCCATGTGAGCACCTGAAGTATTTTCAGTGTCTTATCTGAACTGTATTCTGTCCACACCCACCTGAGACGCTTGTTCCTCCCTACAATCTCCTTTTGCTCCAATTAAGTGGAGGCTGGATGATGAATAGTTACAATCAGCCTTGTTTTAGAGGCCTGTGCTCAGGAGGATACTAACCATGCAGAGAGAGTGCGAGAGGACGTCCAGGTGTCAGAGAGCAAGGTGAAGTGGCGAGACTTACAACGATGTCACCTGAATCTGTCCCTGCTAATGTCTGCTAAAACAAAATAAAAGAGTCCCTCCCAGTGCTGAGACAACAAGACACAAAAAACTGGTGTCCCTCACCCCTCCTCCATGCCCAGAGCAAACATTAGGGAAGAGAAAACAGTGCCAAGTGGAAATGGGTGACATTGAATTGAATACCTCATAATGGATGCAATCTCCCTGTAACCTCCATTTAGTGGCAGAGCCGTAGCAGCACAAAATCAAGGCAGGATCCCTCAGGTCAATGGAAACAGAGGACGTCGGGTAATGATGCCTGTACTCCTCTGAAAGCATCGCGCTAGATGCAAGAGAAAGATAAAAGCCCCCGTGCCTATTAGCAGTGGAGAGAATGTACATTTCCGATAGTTTTTCCTGGAATCTTGATTTAAGCGTAACCATAATCCCTAGTTTTGTGCTGTCATGTTTATCAGCTTCTCTCATAGGTCAGTAGTTACCTAACATGTGGGAGAAAAGAATAGAGATCAATTAGAGCTGTGTGCTGATTTGCCTTAAAAAGGTCACCCAGGCCTTCTTACTATTGTAGGGTACTTGCTGGAAGTCTTTAACAATCTCTACCGTGGCTGTACAGAGCTCTAGACTCCACCCTGACCTCTTTAGAGTGGACGGCCCAGCTTCTCCCTCACTCTCGTCTGACCGGAGAAAACTAATGAGTGTGAGGCTGTGGGTAAAACCTAATGGGGCTCAGTAGTTTTTGCTCGAGGCTGACTGCTGAAAATGAACATTTAACCACAGCTCCAGTAATTGAAAAAATGACAAGCAGTACATACAGGCCATCGCCCCACACAACACACACACACAGCGCCCAATTATTATGATTATTTGCCACCTCCGGATTAGAAGCGCTTCTCCACACTGTCACTTACATCAGCAACCAGGAGTAGCATCAAGAATGCACAGGAAGAAGCAGAGATGTGGAAGTAACATCAATTAAAATGAGAGTGTTAGCCTCTAGTTATGCCAGATATGAAGTAAGTGCAGAAAGGCAAGGTCTTGACTTACACTTAGCTGTGTGGAAGCAGGCTGCACAGTAATAATAATCTATGAGGAGAAACCTTCTCTGCAATAAAGCATCAACACATCTCTCAGAAATAAAAAAAATAAAAAAGAAAGAAGAATGTTACTGGGAGTTTTTCTGAGATTAACTTTGCTCACAGCTCCACCTGCTTGTCATTTATTGACACTGACACTTTTAAGTTTAACTTGAAATTTAAACTGGAATGATGGTGGATGAGTGATGTAACCTTTAGGCCACGGATATGTACACCACGTGGTCAAGTTCCACGTCACAAAGAAATAATCATAACATTTGAATAAAGGCTGTTTTTTTTGTGTGAGTTTTAGCTATGATGACAGCCACAACAGTCCATTTATATTGCAGATTGTTCATTTTTATTAATAATGACCTATCGTTATGTTTTGCTAAAAAGCAGATACTGGAAGAAATATTGAAAATCCATTATATATCACAGTATACACAAATCACATGAAAAGCTCTACTACAAGATAAAGGTTCTGGCCTGATTTTGGTTGAATATGCATCTAATACACAGGTGATGTGAAAACCCACCCCTGAAGTGAACAGACATCATGTTCTACAGTTTCACTGTAGGTGCTGGATAGGATGCACGTAAATATTTTTTGTAAGGGTTCCAAGCATTAGCACTTTCCTTAAAAAATACTGAGGTGTCTTTAGGGTAAAGTATAACAGTAAACTACAGTAAAGGAAGTAGATAAAATAGTCTCTGTCAATGTCATGTACCGAGAACGTACTGAAGTAGTTCTATTAGGTGATCTTTCAGCTGTTGTGGTTCGGTGGTGGACCACAAGACCCCTTTGTGGTGCCTGAGGAGGCAGGGGCGAATTTTCAAATATAGAAAATTAGTCGGATTAAAGCTAATTATGATCTCAGACATTAACCAGATTGAACACGAGCACTGAAACCATGATCCATCATATAGTTGAGCATTATCTTAAATGTCCAATGGCCATTCCATTTATGAATGTTATGCTTGATGGATGATGGCAATTAACAAAATGTAATCTCCAAAGAGTTCTCAGAATTCTCCCCCCACATTTAAACACATTCCCGTAGAAAAGGTAAGACCCTGCTTGGTGTGCCATCCCTCATTAAATTGACCAAAATCATTTGAATGCTTTAAAGGTGAATGATTGTGCTTTCTTTAAAGCATGTTTCAAAAACAATATGATTGCTAAACTGATTGCTAAAAGAGATGTTTGTACAGACCTACATTTGCAATTAGCAGCAGTTAATGTGGCAGCCTCACACGATACACCTTGTTCCAATGAAAACAGCATTTCTGAAGCTCTTTCAGTCTGAAACAAAAGGTTCTTTTTCCTCTTCATGCCAGACTGAAACCTCAGCATGCAGATGGCCTGCGTGTGCAGTCTGGGTCTCTCACTGTCCGGAGACACCGGAGATACCGTCTCAATCCGCACTCATCTTACAAGAACAGTAAATTATGTCTGCTGCTAATGGTGCAGTCGGGTCTGTAACATACAGTCTTAGTCTGAGTGAAACATAAAGATTTATATCGTTTTAGATGTTTAACAAGGTACACTGCAGGCTTGTTTCTTTTAAACACTGTCTGGTGACTTTTTTTTCTGCCAGTTAGAGAAGCCATTAATCCAAGTTTTCAATATAGCTAGGTGCTTTCATAAAAAAGTGAAATAGCTAAAATACCTACAAATATTTATGTATATAAGATAAGAAGAAGCTGTACATTGGCTCCTTCCACATCAGTATGTTGGCTGTGTCTACATGACAACCCTAGATTTTGTCCACTAACCCAACACTCATTTCTTAAACTTAAACCAATTAGTTTATGTGAGCTGTGGCTCACAGGCAGAGCGGGTCGTCCACTAATCTGATGATCGGCGGTTCGATCCCCCGGCTCCCCGGTCTGCATGCCGAAGTGTCCTTGGGCAAGATACTGAACCCCAAGCTGCTCTTGAAGGCTGTGCCATCGGTGTATGAATGTGTATGAATGCTTAGATCCTCAAACTGATGAGCAGTTGGCACCTTGCATGGTAGCCAATGCCATCAGTGTATGAATGTGTGTGAATGGGGTGAATGAGATATGTAGTGTAAGAGCGCTTTGAGTGGTCGGAAGACTAGAAAGGCGCTATATAAGTACAGTCCATTTACCATTTACTAAATCTAACCAAGTCTTTGGGTCATGACCTCATCCAACTTATTTTCCAAACAATCTGTTTGTCTTTAAGACAACAAATTTAGTCATGGGTTTCTGCTTGTGCGACTGTTGATGCACTTCAAACTCGGTGAGAGCTGAGCAAACAAATGTCACAAGAGAGACTAGCTCCCATGAACAAAATATGAATGAATGGAATGAAACAGATCTTAGCTGATGCAGAATGTCAAGACAGAAAACATCGCCTCTCAATCTAATTTACATTTCACATCCAAACTCCTGCTTTGTCCAAAGCTAGCTGAACTAACTGGTAGAGTGGGTCGTTCACTTATCAGATGATCGGCGGTTCGATCTCCGGCTCCTCCAGTCTGCATGTCGAGTTTTCCTTGAGTAAGATATTGAACCCCAAATTACTCCCAAAGCCGTGCCATTGGTGTGTGAATGTATATGAATGGTTATTTCCCAAAAATGAATGGGTGAATGAGATATGGAGTGTAGAGGCAGTCCATTTATCATTCACAGAACATTGTGTTTTCATGGAATTATGACCATAAAAATGACCATTTATGTATTCATTGCCCCTCAGAATCAGGCCATCATTGTGATATGAATTATTCCTATTATTTTTTAACAAATCCTCCTGCTATCAACAGAGAAAGAATTCTGTCGGTCTTTTTTGGACATTTGGACCACACCTAAAAACTTTAAATATTTGTTTTTCTTTTTGATAAGATCCTGCCCTTCATTTCAGAGCCTTATTCTAAGGTAACAAAAACATAACGGGTCTTATTTTCAGCTATACACTCATAGAAATACAGTGATGTCTGTAAACAGAGCCCCCTAAATCTGACACATGGGACTGTTCAGAGAAAAAATCAGAAGATTAATCAATAATCATAATAGTAATTTAAAATTTGTTGTAGCTTTTCGTGTCTTAATATGTAAATGTTTCTTTAGCAAATTTGCTAACAGATTTGAACATGTCTAGATGCCAAATAGTTATCTTGAAAAGCCGCATCAACTATAGAAAAGAATACTTTCCCAAGAGTGGTCGAAGATAGAGGCCAAAAACAAATGAATTATAGGAGACACAGTAATCGATAGCCCCAACCATCACCTGCCAACTGTAGTCAGTCTGCACCTACTGCTGACAACTACATTCAAATTACAGCTCTCAGATTAGTCTTACTTTGAGCTCTCCTTCTGATGCCAATGAACTCTGCATAGTTCATAGTTAATTGCACATGTACTACTGCAGAAATGAGGAAGTGTTTCTCAAACTTTTTATACCACATACCACGTCAGAAAATATTTGTCTCAGTAAAATGCTCAAATCTAGCAGCCTGTTCAGATATCAGTTTACACGGGATGCAGGTTTATTCCTACTAAGAAGATTAATTATAGTTGACTGTTATAAAAAAACATTTATATGGAGAAACCCAAATATATTTTTAATGACTGATATATGGTAAATGGACTGTACTTATATATCGCCTTTCTAGTATTCCGACCACTCAAAGCTCTTTTACACATATACATATCTCATTTCACACACATTCACACACTGATGGCACAACCTTCAGGAGCAATTTGGGGTTCAGTATCATGCCCAAAAGGACATTTCGACATGCAGACTGGAGGAGCCGGGGATGAAACAATCATCTGATTAGTGGACAACCCGCTTTACCTCTGAGCCACAGCCGTATTTTATTTATTTATTTGTGCTTCAAAAACTTC
>JAFMOB010000460.1:61978-89893 GCA_018985215.1 Larimichthys polyactis
CTTTGTACTTCTTGAATTTTACTGAAAAGCAACATTATCATTTTGAGCACCATTTTGAGCCCATTTCCTCTCTGAAGGGTTTTCAGATGTTTTGACATTTCAAAGCATCTTTTTTTTCTCACAAAGTTTTGCTCAATTGCTGCCAAACCTGGCAGGAATTCTTCATGGACTAAGCTCTCACTAGAAAACATTGCCAAAATATTTTAAACTTATTTCTTTGCTGGTATGAATTAGCAAGTGCAAGAGACTTCATAGCAGTTTGGCTGAAACATTAATCAGATACATTAAAACATGTCAATGTGACCAATTGGCGGTAGTTTTAAAGCTGCAATAATCAGTGTTTTTATACTACTATTTGTCATGTGAATGATGTTGCTTGTAGTGATAAACCTACAGATAATTATCAACCACCCCACTTTGGAATCATGTTTTAGCATCTTTTAGCTCATTGTTTTGATTTTCTGGCTCTCTGCCTGCTCCTTTTCACCGGTTCCTAGTAAATTAACTAGCTGGTGAACAAAGTGGAACATTTAGCAGTTAATGAGACATATATATTCTGTTGGAGACCAAAACAGAATCAAAAGGAGAGCGTCTATTTGCTTCGTGAAGTAAATTAAATGCTTGCGTTGCTCTACGCCAGCTGGATGCGGAAATTGGCAGCTGTTCGCTAACACGTTAAACTTAACAATAGGGATGAAACGATGCATCGTGACACGATTTAAAAAATCTGTACAAATGCGTGACAATTCGCACCGGTCGCGATTCTTCGCAAATGCGAGAGAAGTAGGATATGTTCTTTTTTCCTTTTTCTTTTTTAAATTAGAAATACGTTACGTTATCTTAAAAAAAAGTCAATGTTTCTCCAACGTCAGATGTCACGTCACGTGACTTACGTCACTATATAGGTACAGAGCACAGAACGAGGCAAGACATGGCGACGGTAGAAAATAGCTTTGAAATAGAGGATGCACTGAGCAGTTTGAAATCACCTGTGTATATATACAGAGACTGCTAACATATAGTGGCAACACGAGCAACATGCAGCAGCATATTAGCCGCCACCTTGTGAGTGAAACCTGCACATCACACCAGTTAACACCAGTTTACTTGTGAGATTGTTTCTAAAGAAAGGAGATATTTGTCATGTGTATTGATGTTTAAGATGACCGTGTAAGTTACACTTTTTTATAAGAGAACACAAACTGTTTGAGAGATTTTGTAAAGAAAGCACCTAAGATTTTTTTCCTACAAATAAAAAGATAATTTTGTGGGGTCATAATTTGTCTGTAGCTCATTTTGATTAAAAAAAAAAAAAAAAAAAATCGTGAGAAAATCGTATCGTGAACAAAAAATCGCGAACCGTATCGAGTCGTAAGTTGAGTGTATCGTTACATCCCTACTTAACAGCAGTGTTAAGGAGATTGGTCTTTGTGGAGGTTTCGGTCTTGTCTCAGTCCTCAGTCCAAGAGGACTTTTATCTTTAAGAGGATTTTATTCAAGGCCTGTCAAGACCATAACTGTGGGGACATCATTAAATTGCCTGTTCATTGTCTGATTTATTTTAATGACTATTTAACATCCTGGTTTGGATGTAAAAGTTCCTACTTCCAAATGCAGCAATAACTTGAAATTCATTTGTAATATGAGATTTTTCTTACTATTAACAGATATAACCCTTCACCACCGCCCCTTTACATGCACTCCAAGAAAGTGAATGCGGTGGAGAGGAGGATAAGCTGTGCTGTCGGGGATGAGATACCAGCCGAATCTTCTGTAAAAAATGTTGGCTTCCTATACCAAAACGAGTTCATACTGCAAACAGTGTCCAAAAGAAAACACACAAGCAGCCTGTAAAATTCTGCAATGCAACACTTACTAACACTGCTGGGACCACGCCTCACCCAAAGAGATTGGCAAATATTAGCTACATATTAGTTACCTAAGTAGTCTGTATACTATGTCTCACCCTGCCATGGTCTATGGTCTAGATCTTACTGACTTGTTCTTGATCATGACTTGTTTTCAGTGGTCTTGACTACAACACAAGGTACTGTGGTTAATGTGTTGATATTTTTTAACTAATGCCCTCAAGTTAAACCAAAGGTAACCACAGTGATAGATGCATATACCAACTAAGGTCCCTTAAGGTTAGGAAAAGAACTGTATGTACTATTATATAATGAAGGTCACATTAACGATTGGTTTATAATGTAGGGACACCATTTCCAGTGGATGCACTACATGTCCATGCCTACCAACCTACCCTCCACTGCTTTGCTTTAAAAAGGGCACATTGTGTTCTGCACTGATACAGAATGTTGGCATTGGAAGGAGATCTCGTGCGACAGAACCTTTCAATATTCATAAGTCTCTGAATGCTGGGCTGCATCATCTATTCCTTAACAGCCACAAGGGCTTGAATGACCACCTGAATGGTTGTATATGTTAACATCTGACATCCAGAGTACCAGTGTGAGCCTCTGCTTTCTTATTTCACGAGCTACATTCTGCAGTTTTTTTTCCATTTCGGCATTATAGTTGTAAGTAGAGTCATGTTTTTGCCTTGAGAACTTCAGCATGCTGGCAATGAGGGCATGAGTGGCGATGACATGAATACTTCAGCATCTGGGTTGTTGTCTGCGCTGCGACCACTGGAATACAACCTCCCTCCTGCCATGTTAATGCAAAGAATATCGCGTGCATCAGTCAGGGCGGGTGAATTGAGAGTTGAGGAGGTCTGTTCATGCAACAACGAGGACTCCTCCTCACATCTGTGCGGGACTGTTATTGTTTTCCCTGACATCTGGTGGTGCCCTTGGCAACTTGGAGGCTTGCATGAGGTCTGTTCTCATGTCCTGGGACTGGTAACATCGGTGGCTGAGAAGTTTAATTCTGACATTTTGTCAGTCGCACAGGAGAGATTATCTAAACATGGGACTCTTTGGGAAATAGCTATATTTACGACTAGCTATATTTGGTCTTGATTGAGAGAGGAAGCTCTGAGACGGGCCATGTTTCCACGTCATTCTTAAAAGCTTCTCCGTCTGTTTCTTGTATTCACATGCCCACCATCTCCTGCAGACAGCAGTTTTTCTTAGAATTTCCTGTTTCATAGACCCTCTTCTATCCCCTCTCTTCAATCATCAGTTCTCATTGTGTTCACAAAATGACAGAAAACAGCAGGAGACCAAGTTGGCTGGGAACTGAACCCATTCCTTCCTCCCTATCCACATCAAGAGCTCTTTGCCAGAATCACTCACTTTCTATGTGAACTTAAAGAGTTTATATACAGGTCTCAGTAAAAAATAAATAAATAAAATAAAAACAAATAAAAATAAGCCATGTATTGAAGGTTAATATTTTGCAGCCACCATCAGAATCAGAAGTAATAAATAGTTTTCTATTATCTGCATCGTTATTTTAAAAGCAACCATATGTACAGACAATTCAGCTGGATGCAGGATGTCATCTAGCTCATTAGTTTGTGGTGACGTGTTGCACTAACACCTGCACTCCATCAAACGTTGCTGTTAAGATAACGTAAGCTTGACTGATAAAGACATGGACCTGGGACACGTGTTGCACGTGTTGCGCATCAAGCAAAACCGGGCTTATCAGTGTTGAGTAAACACATCGTGATAGAGACTATGGTAAGAAAAAAGTGGAATCACAAGCTTGGCTTTTGAGAGTTCAGAAGACAGTTGTTCTGTTTCCAGCATAAGGTTGACGATGAATTTCAAAACTAACACATGATGGGACGCAGCACACATATGCAGCGAATGTTGAAATATCTCAGTGGGAGCATATCGCGCTGCCAAAGGGGTGGTGTACATTCTTACATCAGCACATTTTATCCTGTTGATTATAGTTTTCCTCACATCCAAACTTTGTCAAACTTGTCACGTCACATCTTTCAGTTGCTTCATGTTTTAAAGATGTATGTTGTGATCATGCTTGGTCTTGGGTAGGTGAAGGTGATCTCCATCAACCCATGCTTAAACTTGCCAAGATATATGAGCTATATATATATATATTTGCTGCCTTGTTAAAATTTCATTTGCCTTCTAGTAATGTTGGCTTGTCACTTGGGTGAGGTAGCATCTTTGCGGATAAAAGGAACATTAACATAGTTTAGGATTAGGTTATGAGGTCAAATTAACTCCTTAATTATATGTTAGTTTAAACTAATTTATAACAATGACAATGAAGTATGCAGCTGGATCTTAAAGTATGTCCTCATATCTTAACCAAGGAATCCAGAATACTTGTGGAGGTGCAGTCTGCTGTAAATATAGATTATATATTTATAATATAAATTTAAGAACCAAAGGTTCTCAGGAACCTTTGGTTCAGGGTCCCATGTTGAAATTACTGCACGTTATTCTGAAATCAGATCCAGAAGGCACAACTGTGCAAATTCCCATACCGGGTATGTTTCTGTCTCTTGTTTATACAGCAAGCACAAGATACTTACCCAAGTGACCAGTTTCAAGTTTGGCTTTCAAAGACTGATAAAAGAATCAAGCAAACCTTGCAGTGCAACAGTAGTACCAAGTATCAGCTGAGATTATCTCAAAAAAATTGTCACTTTATTTGCCACGTGCTGGAAATGTACAAGAATATGTATTGGCAAGTACAATTAACAACATGATCAATGATAACAGAGACAAAAACAGCACACAGTTCACATGTTGAATGTTAGTGGTTCTGCTTGCAGGGGCTTCATCAATTGTTGTGGCTTCTCCCCTCACAAGTTAGGCCTGTGTCCTGCTATAGACTTGGGCAATAATGATGTTATAGTCCTTCACCAGCCTAATGGACATCTCAATGCCACTGAGCGGAACTTGGAGTATAGGGGGGCCAAACATCCTGTGAGGGCAGAAGGATGTTTACAGCACAGCACAACATCTCTGCAGGGACAGTGGGAGTTAAGTGCAGGCTGAACTCTGGCACTCAGCGAGAAGACAACAGCTGTTATGCATAGGCTGTTTTTCTAGGTACCTTTCTACATGCTGGCTGATGTGATGGGTGACGTCAACTCTTGTACAAAGTGTACATGACTAACCACTTCTGTGAAACCCTCTGAGGTACTACAGATAATAGTGGACCACCCACAGTTCACACTGGTTTGTGGTTGGGTGAAGTTGACCCAAACAGACCAATAATGAAGTGTTGTGCCTCTGTAAAGGCTGCTCTCTTAGCTCAGAACTGAAATTAACTAGACTATTAATGGAGTGTATGATTTTTTCTTAATTATTTCCAGGGTTTTTGGTCATTAACCTATTAGACTCTTAATCACATTGCTGCTGATATCTGCCTACGTCTGTGTAGTGGTAGGATAAAGAAGTTATGGCTGACATTTTTATTATTCGCCTGTGTTTGTCCATAACTGTTTTAGCTGGATTTTGATGTTATTATGCAACCTGAGATATTCAAGTAGTCCTTGAACTAAAAAAAAAGTAACAAATATGCTCTGGATCTTTAAGAAGGAATGTGCATTTTCTGGTAACAGCAAATGAAGAATGACTGCACATTCTTGAAAGAAAAGGGAAATCTTACACTGACTAAAAACAGCTTTATTTTATTCTTACAAATTGTAATGTGGTAAAATAAGTCCTTCCAACAGACCTATAAATGACAAGACACAATTATTAGCAAAAAGGTAGTATTTTCTTGTCATGTCTTTATCGCTTTGAATATATTTGCAATATATTTCCTGCTAACCTTCTATAAAAATGCATTAATATTTTGAGCGTGCAAAATGTTTGCAAACCAAATATTTGTTAATGGACAGTAGATCAGGGCTAAAAGTCCAGTTATTTTTGAACATCTGGTGGTGAATGTTGTGATTGACAATTGTTTTCAATTTGGGGTTCTGCTGCCTCCTAGTGACCAAAAAATATTTCAATGCACCATTAAGGAAAACATGTTATGCTGCTACAGTAAACCAGTACTGTATGGTTAAGGTAAGCTGAGGCATGCAACTGATTGCTGTACCAGTACAAAATGGTGCTAGTGAACATTATAAATGTATGACAGTCAGAGACAGGCTGATTGAAGAAATACAGACTGTATCTAAGTATTTAAGACCAACAGTTCTTTAGTTTTGATGGCATGCATTATCGCAAGGTCATCATTTAAAAAAAAAAAGCTGGCCTGATCATGTTCTTCTTTTTTAGCTACGACATGTTATGGCGCCACTGTCTACCACACTGGTTAATTTATCCTCTATTTTCATCATAAACAAGATATTTATGGTAGGTGTGAACCAAAATATCAAGCTGGAAATCCCCATGACTAATGGACCATTTAGATGGAAGGGATCAGGGTTTTTCTTCACTGCCACCTTTAGGCTTAGTTGTATGACCTATGCAAGACCTGAAGAAATTAGAATGAGAACCAAATCACAGTGAGCTATAAGCAACATAAAAGCAGCTATTGGGAAAGCATTCTGTAGCATCTGTTCTGTGTTGCCATCTTGACAAGATGTATCCTGCGTATCGGTCTGCTAATGTATGAAACAAAGCCTTTGCCAAGAAACGGCAATGGAACTTGGCAAAGTAAAGTGGTGTGTGTGTGTGTGTATGTGTGTGTGTGTGTGTGTGTGTGTTTGCAATTTTGTGTGTCTGCATGCGTGCATGTGTGACAGAGCAGCTGATCGTTTCCTGGCTGTTTCTAATTTGCACATCACCATAATGTTTTACAATCCCACTTTCAGTAAGCCCCTCCTCCTCCTCCCCTCCTCTCCCCAGTGTAATGCAGATTTAAGTCTGAGCAGACTCAAGTAGGCACTGAGCCAGTCCCCCCAGTGATAGAGCTACAGGAAGACTCTGGCCGGGTCAAATCTCTTAGTGTTCTACTGACTGATGCTTCCTTTTCCTCATCTATTAGCATGCTGTAATAAGTTTGTGTCAGTGAACATGGTTTGTTTTGGCAACAACACAAAGTTGAAGCAAAGTTGAAGATGAAAGTTGAAGCAAAGTTGAAGCTGCATAATTTGTTGCATTCAGATATGTTTAGTTATGTATATATGTATATATGTATGTATGCATAGATATGTATGTAAAAAGTCTGATACAAACATCTATTTGAAGATTCAATGATTCAACATTCCATTTTACAGTATTCAGAAAGAAAAAACTAACTACAAACCACTAAAAATAACTTTTAGAGGTAAAATCATATGAGGCAATCATCCTCATGGTTTCAATAAAGGAAGTCATTACTTAATAGACATCTGATGGATCCAGCTAGCTAACATGACTAATGGAGTTCTAGGGACTAAAGTAGTTGCAACATTAAGACAGATGGCATGAAGTCAGCTCTTGCACTTACTGAGAAATGACTTATCTGTGCCACTGACATCGTTATAGCAGGTATGGAATGGAAGAAGTGTAGAAACTCATTTGATTCCTGTAGTCTATACAGGCAAAACTTTACCCATAACAAACTGTGTCAATACAAGTTTAATTTATTAGTCATGCGGGACAATAACAAGAGACTTTTGTTCATGATTTTTGTCCTTTGAAAATTAGCATAACAACACCAACGCCATAATTTCCCACACCTAAAGATAGGTCAAAGTGAACAATAAAGAACCGATCATCGAGCCTAGTAAATGTTCATACTATTCATAAACACAAAGAAACAATGTGGGTTGATTTGTCTTAAAAGAAGCATTCAAAGCTACCCACCACTTATTAAAATTCAGAGTTCTTACCAGTTCGCTAGAGGCAAATTTGAGCCAATTCTGTATTCTGAGCTGAGGGGAAGGTTTCTTTCTTGAGATACTGAACATCCACCCACATTCGTCATGGTGTTGGTTTAGATTTTCTACTTTCTGCCAAATTTAATTCAAATGTTGAGAAGAGATGATGTTGAGATGTTGCAAATACAAGTGATGACCTACTTCCTTTGGGGTATGAAAGACGTCATTGAATTTCGCTATAGGGTGCAATCCACTCCTGAATGCCATGTACACATGTGTGTCATCCTGGGTTGAGCTTCTCTCTCTTACTCATCCTTCCTGTCTGATTTTGTTCCTCAGCTGGTACAAATAAAAATTCTTGTTGCATAGTTTCACACTATAAGTAATGCTACAAGAACATAGCCTTGTGATTCAGATCAGGTGTTCTGACAATGCCAACAACCTGTTTCTGGTTACCTTAAAAGTCAGACTAGAACTCTTGACTCGTGCTGTGGTACATTTATGGCAAAAAAACAAACAAACCCAAAACAAATAAAAAAGCAGGAAACTTATTTAAAGACATTACAGAGCACCTAGACAGAAAGCCACAACTATGGTCTTCAAACACAATCCAAAAGATGCTCATAAGTGGTGCACAGAGCCTCCGGGAAAAGAACTGCTGCAGTTGCAGACCTGTAACTCTTAGATATCTGAACACCAGCTCTAGCAGGCATGCTTAAACTACCTAAAGCTACCAGAGTATTAGTACACATACCGTTTTGTGGATTTGTACAACCTGGGGCAATGTGTTTCCATTAGAATTTTGACTCATCTGCTATGAAGCAGCAGTGACATGAAATCCCAGTAGCCTGCAGCTTTGCTGCAAACAAAATTCACAGATTCTGGCGTTATGAGACACCAGCATCGACTTTAAAAATGAAATGTGTAACACATCCGCTAACCGATTTAATACTGCTGTCACATTGGTTTTAAGTCTCAGCTGTGCTTGCATGATCTTTGCCAGGGAATGGGAACTTACTTAGGTTTACGGGGTTTTGTTGAGCTGATTCCAACTGCACATGTTGTCAGCTGTGTTGTTTTTGGATCTCCAAGACAAAATACTAGCATTGCGGGTACATTTAACTCAGTGATAACAAACTATATTTCCTGTAAAGAGGAAGACACACTTATCTTACATAGAGTTGGAAATTATGACAGGCCCATATAGCAGCTTCTGGTTATAGTTGCCTTTTCCCTTATACTGTAATGGTATAGTCTTTTCTATCTTGGTATATTCCAGGTCTTGCCTATAACTATAGCCTACCTGGCAGTCAGTGTGCTATCCACTGCATGTGCTCAGTTTGTGTGACTGAGATATACCGGTTTCTTTTTCAGGCAGCAGTTATTGATGTTAGGCATTTGTTTGTTCAAAAGATTTGTATATGTTTAGGTGTGCTTTCAATAATCTCACAATCCGTTCCCATCATAATTGACTGTGATGGCAAATACAGCAGCAATATTTCGGTGGAACAAAACATTCATTTACAGTGGGTGAGATAAGGAGTGATGTGAAGTGGCCTTATATGAGTGTATTTTATTTCATTTTTATGAGGTCTTAAATGTTACTTCTCCATTCCAGATCTGCAGCTGGTATACCATCAACCTGCTTTAACATGGCCAAAAAGAAGATGGATAGCATTGGACAGAGTGGGATGGTGGCACTCATACTGCTGTGTAATCTAACAAAGGTAGGGCAGTCTGCATGCAATCAAACCAGCAAAAACTAAAATAAAGACAGGTAAAGTATTAGTTTGCATGTGTGAAGAAATCGGATCGATCGGGACTTGTTAGTAGAAACGGATTGCAGGTTTGTTTTCATCAGAACATTTGAATTTATAATCCAGTGAAAGGAAGGAAAGGCCCTGCAGTAAAAGAGCACAAGATCTGCACATGTACCTGCATTTTAGAAATAGTTTACTCTTCAGCTGTGACTCCACCTCTCTAGACTTATTTCAGTATCAGTTGTTTTCATTGTCAATGTTTGAGATTTTTCAAAGGATTAAAAGCCACTACAGATTGGTATCTGCCGTGTAATAAATAAACTGGGCATATCTTGTTGGCAGTATTTCTGCATAGATGTCATTTTTTCCATGGAGTGCAACTTGACTTAATAGAAGGTTGTGTATGTTAGACTCCCTTTCCTGGCGTTCTAAGTAGGGTGGATAATGACTGTCTTACTTTAATACTTCCCCATAGTCAGAGTACACTGCCAAAATTGCGTCCAGACACATGCTTGCACGCAGATGCTTTCTCTTAGATGAAGTTGAGTGTTTGCTCTAAAAAACAGAATTTTGTCCATGCTTATTCGTAAATAAAAATGTGTTTAATCCGAAATGCCATAGAGTGGAGAACATTTATGAATATTACCTTATGAATCTCCCGTCAAAGCTTACTAATTAGCAAGAGACATTAGGAATTTTAGTTATTATCGAAGAAGCTGAAGTTATTGAAGTTATTACATTACGGCCATAGACTCCAAAATAACATCATCTGCTTCATTTGATTGTTCAGTAGTGCCCATTCCTAATGTACCATACTTTGTGTAAGAACTTCTTTGGACAAATCAAGAACTGAATCCACCTTTTCTTTCTTGCAGATTTTTGTGAAGGCAAGCCTGGAGGTCAATGAAACCCAGCAGCAGCATCCAAACAATGTCTACCATGAAATGGGAGTCACCAGGAACAAGATAGTTACAGCACAGTTTGAGTGCTATCAAAAGATAATGAAGGACATCCCCCAAAGCAGAGAAGGTAGCTTGTTCTGTTTCACATTTCTGAAATTCAAAACTGTCTAGGTTAAATGGCAGCAAGAAGTAACTGGAATACACTGCTGACATGTAATTCTGGGCTTCAATGTCTAGAGGACATCAGTTCCACTGGATAATTTAATTGTTGTGATGCCTCAGTGTTAAATACATAGTTTATAGTGCCATTTATTAATACATAATACATACTAAAATATACATAATACAAAATTCTAACTCCATAATTTCTGTTGTTTTAGAGCCTATGTGTAATCGCACTTGGGATGGCTGGCTGTGTTGGGATGACACCAAGTCAGGTGTCTCAGAGCAGCACTGCCCGGACTACTTCCAGGATTTTGATCCTTCGGGTAAGATCTGTGGCTTAGGGTAGCTCTAAAGGTGCATTTGCACCACGTATTTTAAGTGGCACGAACAGTGATTTAGTATTGCACTTCCACAAAGTTATGAGGCTTTATAGAGACAGATCAGTGAAATAATGGCCACAACTGGAGCAGCAGAAGCCGAGATATTCTGACTTACTTTGGATCTTACACTGACAATAATACATTTACATTTACATTTAGTCATTTAGCAGACGCTTTTATCCAAAGCTACTTACAGAGAAGGGAACAATCAAGGTATAGTGTGATAGGAGCGTTAGTGCAGCAGTAAGTGCTTGTGACAGTAATACAACTTGATGGCATCTTTGATTGGACAATACCAGCTTGGTAAACTCCACGTTTCAGTGCGTAAAATTGGTGTCCTGTCCCGTTTAATCTCTTAAACTATGTTAGGATGCTGAGGCTGTTTTAAAGCTAAAGTTACTGGTATTAAAACATATCATAATGTACTCAACCTACCAACCCTTCCCCTCCTAACGATCTACTTTGATGCGGCATGAAACCTTTTTCGGTTTGATGCAGTCTTTTATGGGGATTTGTTAAATGTGTTGCGTTTGTGTATATATGCATGCATATGTAAATAGTAAATTAATTTTTAATTACTGGAAGATTCTGAGCCAAAACTTCAGTACAGCACATCCTTCAACAGGATATGCGGATTCTGTTAATTAAATTCAGTCCCTCTAATTACTGCTCTCAGCTGTTTCGTGCGTATTAATGTGTCTGTTTGTTTCGTGGGGTTTCAGAACATGATTTCATGATTTTTATGGAGCTACTGTTGAATCTTGCTCAAAGGGAAACTTCTAAACTTTATTTTCATTAGCACTCTGCCTTTTAATTTTATGTTTTACTTACTTTACCCCTTAGTTTTCCCAGCTACATCGCTGCATATAAAAAATACCAAGAAATATTCTGTAAGTTTCAGTCTACAGGATGGAAATATTTATGAAAAAAAACATGTATCTATCATTTTACCTGCAGAAATGGTTACAAAGATTTGCACCGAGAGTGGTCATTGGTTCCTGCATCCGGAGAGCAACCGGACATGGACCAACTACACCCGCTGCAATGAACACACCAATGAAGGCAGAGTGGTAGGTATTATAAACAGGCCTTAAATGCATATAGAATATAAACTGGGTCATGGCGAGCACTGACCTTTTAATAGATCTCTGGGCAGTTGCTATATTTGCAGTGATGAGAGAATAGTAAACAGTCACTAATGTAGTACAATGTAATGCAGTAGTTTTTCTTATACATACTGTGTATTTAACTCATTTACATTATTCTCCACACACAAAAAATCTGTAATTTGTCTGAGGGAGGCCCACAAAACAAAAAAACACCTCTTTCCTCTGCCCTTTCTTCTAACCCTCTCTAACTGGTCATGACAGATGGCCGCCCACCATGAGCCGGATTCTGCTCGAGGTTTCTGCTTCTTAAAAGGACGTTTTTCCTTGCGACTATCACCATAGTGCTTGCTCATGGTAGGAATTGTTGAGTCTCTGCTCTATATGGAAAATGTCTATTTTAGCACTACATAGATTAAATTAAATTCCACACAGAGCATGTCAAGTCCATTTTGTTTATAATAATATTTACAGGGACCCAACAGTTGCCACCATGAGCAGTTACCTGGTGGTGGCAAGGGGAAACTTCCTTTGAGGGGGCACAAACCTTAAGCAGAATCTGGGTCATGGTGGTATGTTGTTGGACAGTTAAGTCTAAAGGCAGTGCTAGTAGAAAGGTCATGGGAATAAAACACTTGAATCCATCAGATGCAGCAAATGGAAATCTGGCCAATGTGATGTAAGCTGAAGGGTCACCAGCATCAGTACATTCTCTGGGAACCAGGAAGATATCCATCACAAAATCTGGCATTCTCCTAAATCATACATTTCCTTGATCAACTTTAAAATACACTCTCCCACAATTTCCCTGTCGACCATAAATGAGGGTTTACTTGTCATAGTAAAAGATATGAGTTCTCTTCATGTGTGTTTATAGTCTCTCAGCATGAGTAGTCATTTAGAGATCCAAATAATATCATTTGTGTCTGATTTTTTTCTTCAGACAGCAATGAATCTTTTTTATTTAGCTCTCATTGGACATGGGCTGTCACTGACCTCCCTCTTCATCTCCCTTGCAATATTCTTCCATTTCAAGTAAGTCACAAACCTTGTCATAGCATACTTCACAGACAGATCTTCTTTGCATGGATTAATACACTCCTGATCAAAATCTTAAGACCAGGTGAAGAATTACTAATATCTGCATTTCGCGCTGGTGGAACGTAACCAGATTGTAAGTAGAGCTTCAGAATGCAAAAAGAAGAAATGGGAGCAAGAGACAACAAAATTGAATCAGCAGTTTATTCAAAACTACATTTGAACTTAAACTTTTTTATCAGCTGATAAACAGCCTGTTTAAGATCACAGCCCCCAATTAGATCTGAAAGTGTCAAAAATAGACTCAGTAGTACTCAGTAGCACCTCCATTCTTTTTTATCATTTCAAAAATTTATTTGGGCATGCTTGATGTGAGTTTTTCCAGAAGGTTGGTGAGAACATTGCCCCATGTGGTAAAGATGGCTTCAAGAAGGGCATGGTCTGGAACTGATGTCCATTTTTGTAAACTTCCCTTGCCATCCATCACCAAATGTCCTCAGTGGGATTTAGATCAGGGGGACACACCGGATGGTCCAAAAGAGCCCAACCCTAAGCCTGGAAGAGGTCCTTTGTCAGGCGGGCATTGTGAACTGAAGCGTCGTCCTGTTGAAAGACCCAGTCATCACTGCAAAAACAAGGGTTCTCAGTCAAGAGGGGTCCCTGCTGCAACATCTCCACAGAGCCAGCCACATTTGACACCCCTGCACAAACTGAAGCTCCATTTTTACATTGAAGGAAAAAGCACCCTAGATCATGATGAAGCCTCCTCCACTGTGCCACGTAGAAAACATCTCCAGTGGGATCTCCCTGTCATGCCAGTGCAATGGAAGCCATCAGGACCACACAGATTAAAATTTTCTTGCGTCCAAGCTCAGCAGGGATGGCGCATTACAAGAAGCCTTGCTTATGCAGCTCAACAATCCTGTCAAATTCAAAGACAGAAAATATTTTTGCTTTTGCCATCAGGGGGTCAATAGAAAATGAAATGAAAGCCAGAGTTTTGCACAGATTTTGACTTTTTAAGACTGTGGTCTTAAACTTTTGATCAGCTGAACAGCCTGTGTAAGTTTAAATTCAGTTTTCATTAAACTGCTAATTATGTTTTGCTCTCTCTTACTTCTGTTTCTTTTTTCTCTCAGTTTTTTTTTTTTTTGCATTTTCCACCAAGTTGCAAGTTCCACCAGCACGAAATGCGAATATTAGTCATTTTTTATTTGTTTATTTTTATTTTTTTATGTATTGTCTTTCTCTTCTTGCAGGAGTTTGAGTTGCCAAAGGATTACGCTCCACAAAAACCTCTTCTTTTCTTTTGTTCTGAACTCTGTGATCACCATCATTTGGTTGACAGCAGTGGCAAACAACCAGGAGCTGCTACAAAGGAATCCAGTGAGTTCATGTTTTTATTTATAGGTTTTCATGATTATTAATTGTATTTATGTTTTACATTCCTTCTATACTTCCAGTTTCAGTATTTAAATATAAATCAGTATTAGTGCATTCTTGGGGAGGGATGCTCAACTACAGAAGAAAAGAAGAAGAAAGCAGAAGCAGAGTAAAACGTGTAGCAGTCACCATATTCATCATGTGCATGTTTTTTTTTTTTTTTGTCCTCAGACAAGCTGTAAAGTGTCCCAGTTTATTCATCTGTACCTGTTTGGCTGCAATTACTTCTGGATGCTGTGCGAGGGAATATACCTGCACACTCTCATTGTCGTAGCTGTGTTCGCTGAGAAGCAGCACCTGATGTGGTACTACCTTTTAGGCTGGGGTAAGTCAGGGTAATGCAGTCACTCTCTTTACTGTCATTATTTTTGTAGGTAATATTGGACTCAATTTCTTAATTGTAGAAAAGGTAAAAAAGGTTTTTTATGGCTGAGCTGTAGTGCACTACACTTTTGGCCTGTTTTTGTTACTGTATTTTGGAAAATATGCCTGTCAGAAATGCTTAAAATTGTACTCGCCAAGTTCATTTGCGGAAGACTCAGTGAAGTTTAGCTTGGCTTATTTGGAAATAAATGTTTAATTTTTTTCCAGAAACATTGCTTACAGTTTACATTCTGGTTCAAGTGTATCACATACTCACCATAAATGTGTGCCTGGGCATTACTGACTTTTTGGGTGTGTTTACATTTGGTTTCACGTCGGGTTTAGATAATCCGGTTTTTGGCTTGTCTACAACTAGTGCTTACGCCATTGGACTTATGTAGCAATGTTGAGGCATTGTCACATTGCAGCAATTATAAGTAAAAGACTAGTATAAAAAGTATTAACCAGGATTTTTTTGTTTATTTGCAGGCTTTCCTCTCATTCCGGCTTCTATACACGCTATTGCTCGAAGTTACTACTACAACGACAAGTAAGCGTGCATGCTCTATTACACCTAATATTACGTCTTATATTGAAGTTAGTAGTAAATATATATTAAATGACAGAAAGCAAGCACAACAATGACAACAACGATAATAATAATAATAATAACAACAATAATAATGCATCTAAATCCTGACTAAAAGTGCATTTCAAATGTGAGATGTGGGCAACATAACACTAATACATTCTTTAAACATGGTAAATGTTATCGACACCCTGCAAAGTTTAACAAATCTTGCTGTTCATGCTATTAAATTCCTCTGTAGACCCATTGGTCTGCACTTTGGGTCAGTTGTCATGTGATTCATTGATAGTGTATTGTGTAAACGTTTTCTTCCCTTCTCCACTGTAGCTGCTGGATTAGCTCCAAAACGTCGCTACTCTACATCATCCACGGCCCCATTTGTGCTGCTCTTTTGGTGAGAAGTTTCAATGAATTCCAGAAAAGTAAATCACAGTAATGTCTATTTACTGAACTGATCTGTTCCATATTTCTCCTGGGTGACTGTTGTTATTGCACAAGTCGACACTGTGGGGGGCCTGAAAACAGGACACAGTTTCATAGCATGCATAATTGCGTTTATCTTGTGAAATCAATGCATCTGCCCCTCTGAGGATCCACCCACCCGTCCCCAGGCCTACATTGCATTCTAGGAATTCACCTAATCAGCACAGCCGGGCACGCTTCAGAGAAAACTGGTCCCTTAAGACTGTCGCAGGACTAAATGTTCAGCACAGCCTTTTGTTCAGACAACCTTTTGCAATGATTTGTTCAGGTTTCAGGGCCAAACAAGGTCTTGGTTTGTTCATAAGTTACTTTTTGTTTCATTTTAGAATAAGTAAGAGTTTTTGAAGAGTTCAGGTGTACCAAAATCATCATAGTGAACATTTAGGATAAGAGTATGTGCAAACAGATATACCAACCTGTCAGCCAAAATATTATGCTGCTTTGTTGATTTTTTCTTTTTTTTTCTTTCTGCTGCTATCCCCCTAGGTCAATTTGTTCTTTCTTCTAAACATCGTGCGAGTGCTCATCACCAAACTGAAGGTGACCCATCAAGCCGAGTCGAGTCTCTACATGAAAGCCGTGAGAGCCACCCTCATCCTGGTGCCTCTTCTGGGAATCCAGTATGTCCTGCTTCCTTACAAGCCAGGTGGACGGGTCTCCTCTGAAATATACGACTACATCATGCACATACTAATGCATTACCAGGTGAGGCGAGGGTCAGTGTGTTGGTTTGAGTATGTTGTGTATGATTTGACACGTTTTAGTTGGCTGAGTGATTGTTACCAACTTCCTAGAAACATTTCTTCTTCTAAAAAAAAAACAAAAACAAAAAAAAACAAACAGCTGCACATTATGTCACGCCCAGGGCGTATTTTAAGAATGGCACTCGACGTTTACAGCCTGTTGAATGCGCTGTAATGTTCCTATGCACTATTTATGTCCTGATGTCCTTGTGACATGTATAGAAATTATTATGAATTTTTTCTCCTACAATGCCGGAGACATTTATTTTAAGTAATGAACTGTTGCCTCATTATTTTCCTGCGCTTTAGTAAAAGCCAGCCGTTCCCATCAGTCTCTGACTTTGTTTATGTTGTAGCGCAGGGAAGAACAGTGGGAAGGAAGGCATAAATTATCTGAGCTCAAAGGGGGCTGGAATGAGTTGGATGTAAGCGACGTGTTATCTGATCATCCTGAGCTGTGTCAGCAGGGGCAGCGCAGCGAGAACATCTTGAGCTACGGGCGGAATCTATCAGCTGATCCTTACGACCAATTACTTGTATCATCTCTCTTCTTCATTGGTTTTATTTTTTTTTTTTCATTTCAGGGTTTGCTGGTGGCCACCATCTTCTGCTTTTTCAATGGAGAAGTAAGACGGGGTTATGCCCTTTCATTATGTGTTTTAGACTTGCATGCACACGCACACACACACACACACACATTCCCACTTCCCCTTTGTGATCAGGGATAGACCAGGCAATTTCCTCTGCATGACCCTCTGAGCTAGGGGAATGTCTTGACAGACTTATTCCTCTGGGGTCTTCTTGAGGATTAAAGATTATTTACTCCTGGCAAGCAGCCATGCCTTGTACAGTGATTGCTATCAATTATGCAAGTGATTGATCTGCATACAAAATAATGTGTTTTTACCTGAAGTGCATGTCAACAGGAGCCACAAAATAACTCGTCTTTACGTTGTATAAAAAGGGTCTATTATCATTCTGAGCTCATAATATGTTCAAAGAAACTGATATTGTTATGCCTACACATGGAAACGTAAGCATATACAGTGCATGTATATAGGTCTTTGATCAAAACGTGGCTGTCAGAAGAGAAACAAACCTCCAAGACAACATGTCCTAAGGCTTCAGGTGGTTTGACATGTATTTGCAGTGTACCCACACTGTTTTTCAAAGCATAAAAAGTTCAACTTCCCAAAAAACGTACTGCATTGCAAAACATCAAGAGCAGACAGGAAAAAGAGAACCGACGTGTTACTCATTTTGCAGGAATACTAAACATTTTGAAAAATGGCTTCTTTGCCGTCTTTAGAGTAAAATGAGAAGATTGGAAGAACATTTACAACAGTCATAAAGTATGAACTAATGATTTTATAGGCAGTACCATTAAAGAAAGAAATCTGAACTTGAACTCGAATGTTAATTTGTGAAATGTGGTTTCTCTCGTTAGGTCCAAGCGGTTCTAAGGAGGCACTGGAACCAGTATCAGATCCAGTTTGGCAGTAGCGTAGGAAACCACTCAGATGCCCTGCGTTCAGCCTCCTACACGGCTTCTTCCATCACCGAGGTGCAGGGCTGCTATAGCATCGACAGCCACACAGAACACATGAACGGCAAAGGCTGCCAAGACCCGGATGCCTCAATCTTAAAGTCAGACAGCCCTTTCGCCTGACAACAACACCCCCCCCACCCCCCAGGCCCTGCTTGCCCCATCAACCCTCTCTGCAGCATGTTTGGAGCTCCGTGGCAAGTAAAGAAACTCAACTCTTCCTATAGATACAATGTCAGAATGAGTCAGGAAAAGGATTTTATACCCAGGCTCTCACCCACCTGAAGGAAATTGCCGCCTGTCTGTCACACAGACAGTACAGCATGGTGAGCTCGATACAACTGTTCCTGCGCTGTGTTTTGTCTACATATTGCAACCGAACTGCTTCACTTGACTCGGACAAAGATGCATTCTGATAATCACAATAGTGTTGCAACCTTTCTGCCTGACAAAATAGTTTTTAAATGTATGAATATTAACTGCTTGACTGTCCTTTTCTGGGGGTCATGTTGTGCACAAAAAGCCTTTGGTTACACTGTAAATTCTTTTGACATTGTTAGTGCCAAACCGAGAAATCCCTGCTTGCTTCATTTATTTTTTATATTCGATACAGAATCAGAACGAAGATAGGACGTCTAACAGGTGCATAATAATATATTAAAGCTATATTATATCTTTCACATGTTAAATTTAATTTATCGGACCGTATTCTTGTTTATTAAATGAAAATGAAATAAATACTATACAGTATTTATTAAAGTCGACATGCTACATTTTTTTTTTTTCAAAATTAGTCAATTAATTATCAATATGACTTGTTGCCAGCTTCACATTAACTTTCATTGTATTTCTCATTCGTTTAAGTGTTTTTTTTTTTTATGTGTGTAGATGATTTTTCAGAATCATGCTTGCAGGATTTCATCGTGGTGATATTCGAGTGTGTTTCAGTGCATCCTTCAAACCGCACGGTGGGTTTGCAATGTACAGTAAACATACACATACACAATATTTTCAGAGATCAGCAGTCGACACAAACTCCAATAGCTACTCATTACACTTGAATGTCACAGTGAAGTTCTGGACATATTCTGAACACACTGCATTTGCGTCACATTCCCATTCACTGCTGTCTTTAGCCTTACTCTTCTCAAAGTACTCCCACATAAGCATTTCCAGGTGTTTAGACTGAAAACGGCACTGTGTTTAAAAAATGCAGCGTCCTCTGTATGAACAATGAGTGTCACAGTGAGAACATTTTGAATCATACATCCATGACCTTTTTCAAAGATCAGTTTGATCAGTCATCACAACATGTTTTTGTGTTCTGCGTGTCATTTCACATCAGTGTCTACCGAGTTCCGTTGGTGAGTCGGCATGTCATTTCACCTGCGAATGTCAACGTGAAAAAAATATACAGTGACATCATTTTCCTGCACATCCATAATTCATAAAACGCGACCTCTGTAACAGCATTAAACGACTATCTAAAGTTAAACTGAATTTAATATATTTATCCAAGTTATTATCTAAGTTATTCAAATGAGTATCTTTGTGCTAGCTGGTCACATGTATGTTTATTTCTGGTGTTTTCACAAAGGGGACATTTCTGAATAAAAGCTCTATAACTTAAGAAGATACCCATCTTATTTAGCTTACCCACACAGCTGAAGCCTCATTAGCTGTGTTGGTTTTATTTCCTATCATGTACAGTACAGTGTTGCGAAACAACAGCAGCCTGCTGCAACGAATGGAGTGACCTCATTGAAATGACTGAGGGAGTTGCATTTTTTTTTTTCATGCAGTGCTAATGTCATCCTTATTACATCCTTATTCAGAGGTACACGTCATGATATTGTCACAAGAAATTGTGCAAAAAAACCCAGCAACAATAAAACGAAATCATTGCACATATTTACAGTCATGCCGTCATTTCATCCATCCAAAGCGTCCTTCTTTTTAACATTTAAACATTTGAATTGTCCACAATGCTGGGAACATAAGTCACTATCAGCTGATGTAAATATTTTGTAAATCAAGCTTTTCTGAAAAGAGGATACATGAACGTGTGAGCATGTGTGTGTGCATGATTTTATATTTTTATATATATATATATATATATATATATATATATATATATATATATATATATATATATATTAGTATTTATGAATACATATGAATCAATCGTCTTATGTGACAGTGTGTGGGACGTTGATAAAGAAGTTGTTTGTTCGACTTTTGTGATTTAAAAAGAGAGGGGTGGGAAATGGGTTACTAACTCAGCTACTGTATGTGTCTGCCTGTATAATTTGCAATCATCTATCACCTTTCTGTGTAGAAACGAAAAGTACCACATCACCATCCAAAGGGAATTTTTTCTTTACTATTTCAATGAAGAGAGGGGGCAGTAACTCTGAGTACAAGGTGGAGAGCATGTTCGTTTCAGATGCACAGTCCAAAATTATCACCTTCCAACAAAACATGAGTATGGATGAATCACCCCATCACGTCGCTTGCTACTAATTTTTCATGATTGTTGTTGAATGTCTCAGTCTTTAATACAACTGTGATGATTTGAAGCGCTTGATTCTACACAAAAGAAAAGTGACACACTTTTCTTTTGTTAAATTTACATGTATATATTATTTCACTTGTGGAAAAAAGTATTGTTGGCTGCCAATGTTTGAGGTAAAGCACACCAGAATATGTTTGCAGTATTCTAAGCAACATGTATCATGTGAAATCGCATACAGTTTGTATTTTTTTTCTTTAAGTAAGATCTGCAGGACAGTTTCTCCATTTTATCATTATACAGCCTACATTTATTGCTGTCACAGTACTGCTTTACTGCGAGTGATTAATGTACAATGACAGCATTGTGAAATCTTCGAGTCACTTACTGTGTAGTGATGCATCATAATCATTTATGGACTGTGGAAAAGCCTTTTAGCAAATGTAGTAATTCCTCTGTACCTTTTTAAGTTGTGTATTTAAGTGTGAAATATTTTCATATAACTCTCTGAAAGGTTTGTGAAGTCCCCAGTGACATGTTGTAAAGTATGACAAAGGCATTATGGACAATGTCCGTAGTTTTTGTTAATACTGTACTGTATTTAACTTTGGTAGTCTTGACACATTGACTCCACACTGCTGTTTGAATGTAAGTGCTTATTCTTTGGATGTGAAAAACGTGTATATATATATACGGTATATACTGTGTGTATACACACACATACACACAAATATAAATATATATATATATAAATATACTGTATACTTATGTTCTATGTATTTATGTACAATGTCTCTTTTTTTTATTGTTTCACTGAATTAGACAATGTTGCTTTCTTTGTGTATATCTGCATACTAATACAGTACAGCACAGCACCAGCCATCAACCGTTTTGTTTGTTTTTTCTCTTAATTGTGCACAATATTGCGCAATACTGCATTGCTAGTACGTGATGTGTTTAAATAGTGTTTTCAGGATACTCTTAACTGCATTAGTGACGTCCAGCAAATGAAGAGTACGACTCCATACAGTCAGTTGAGCTTGTAGTTTTCTGGTTTGTTCTCAGTCTCAATCCATTTAGCAGAATGTTCAAGACATTTTAAGTAAAAATTTTATTTATGTATGTCCCACTGACTGTATAGACAGAATTATGTATGAGTTTAGCTAAGAACAAAATGTATTAGTTGGTCTTGGTCATTGTAATGAGAAACATGCACTGGTGAAGAGTCCCCACAGTAAACCGTTAAGAGACAAACACATTTTCTTTTTACGTCACTCTGGTTCTTCTAGTAACTAGCTTGACAAAAGTCTATTTCAAATAAATGTGTGATAACAGCCCATTTCACACACGTGTCCGTATACATATAGTCTGTGGCTATATGTAAAATATATAGATAAAATATTGAAGAATGCAGTTTGCCAATGTGTAATAAGCTGAAATACAGTAGATGATGGCATTGGAGTGTATGTCCCATAGTTTTTTGATGTGAGCCCACACCTCACTAAAATAGGTGTGATTTTTTTTTTTTAAAGTAAATATTTTCACTCCATACTGTATGAGGACCTTGCTGTGGAATATAATTTAAAAGAACAGATCAAGGCTAAATGAATAAATGGAAGTTAAATTAATATTCTGTCACTGCATGTGTTTAATAATAAATGGCTAGATTTTTGTTTTCTGGTAAAAAGAAACTCAAAAAACTTTGATATGTTGCAACATATGTCTTTTGTAATATGTGATGGTTATTACAATTGTGTCTGCATCAGCCTTTAACCAACCCTTTACTTTGACACAGAATAACATTCTCACACACGTAAGCACTTTTGAGTATTACGCCTCACCCTATCCTACCTAACGTGACGGAGAAACTATTGTGGCCATGAAACACACAAAAAAGTTTAGTTTATTTTGTCTGTTCTGGGCTGCTGCAGAAACATGACAGTGTAACATGATGGACCCCGTAGAAGTGTAGTAACAAAAACATAAAGATTCTTATTTTCACAAGATTATGCACTAATGAAAACACAACCATATTCTCTGAATGCCTAAATATTACACACTGGACCTTTAAGTTGGAATTTAGAAATATGATCAGCATTTAAAAAAACACGGTGGTGTAGGCCTTAAAATTTAAAACCTTAATAATATCGGTATTGAAGATTGGTCCTCATGAAACATTTAGTAATACAATATTATTTATGAAATCATGAGATGCATTGATGCAGGACTTTATGCACCAGGAGTATAATTTGTTTTCATTGCAGATATTAACAACACACTCCGTCCACAAGTTCCAGAAACTGTGCACATTGACAAAGAGATACTAATGATTTGTTGTGATTGTTTTTATTTCCAGTATCTGATTTAAAACAAAGAAGTCCCCCATAGCACAGGGACAGCAGAGCTCCTATTTGAGTCTCAGTTGAGTTCAATAGTTCATTCTCAACTCTCTAACTGTAGTTTGCCCAATAACTTAAAGCTAAGAGCACATTTCCACCACCAGCCCCCCGTATCCCAATTATAACTCCCTGTACTGGTCATTTACTACCGCTTCACTGCCTCCAACCAGCCTGAGCTGACATGCGGAATTTCTTATGACCCTTATATAGCTTTTCAGCATTTGGCAGCCCAGATCTAAGTCACACCATTCAACCTCTGCAAAAGTTGCTAAAAAATGCAAGATTGTCACTCAGTACTGAAAATATTTGAGGCACACATTTCCTGTAGTTCTACGTGACCAGACATGTTGTGTCTTTTTCTCTAGCACTGGTAGCTTGTCTCCCTCTTACGTGACCTGAATAAGTAAGGCTGCACACTACTGGCTGGTAAATAGCGAGGAGAGGCTGCTTTAGGGTGCTGTCACTTGCACTTAGCCTCAAAAGCAGTGATACATTTGTACGCTGCACAAAGTGCAACATAGGGACTATTATATTGTTCTCTCTTACACTTTTTGACCCGAAATGAAACAGTATTTGTTTTTTTCTACAGAAATATTCATCTATTCTAGGTGAGCATTAGAGCACCAGAAAACTATTCCACAAAATATTCCACATAATACATGCTACCTTATAAAAGTGCCTTTAAAAATAAGAAGGTGTAACCTTATCCAAACACTTCTGTCCCTTGTATACTGTTGTCTTTGGTCTTTGGAGATATTTGTGCTTTATTGAATACAGGTTGCTCGTGATGAGGTTCAGCTCATTCAGTTCTCTAAGACCACAAATCTGCTTCACTCTCACTGTTCTAATAGCACTGTATTCCAGCCAGAGGTTTTTCTCGGGAGTTTGTAGAGACTGTCATTTTAAAATCATGCCCAGTGTATCAAAACACAGAAATAAAGTCTTGAGTTTTCAATGTAAATCTAAAAACAACACAGCCTCCTCAGGTTTAAAATCTTATGTAAGCTGTAAGATTGTGTTGTGAGGGAGATCCCGAACCCACTGTGCATAGTGGAAGGAGATACCGACGTGTCCTTGGGTAAGATACTGAATCGTTGTGTGAATGCGTACAGTATGAATGGTTAGCTCCTCCACCTGATAAGCAGTTGGCACTTTGCACGTGTGAATGGGTGAAAGAGATATGTAGTGTAAATGTGCTTTAAGTGGTCAAAGACTAGAAAGGCCCTATATACAAGTAGAGTCCATTTACCGTTTAAGTGCTCTCACGTCACATAATCACCACAGATAAACAGGAGATGGGTTTTGTTATCAGGGAGGGGGGACTGGCTGGATCATGGAGACTTTTCCACATATGAATTGAGATAGTTTTTTTCTTGTGTAGCTGTACTGTTGTATGTTCTTATGAAGTGCCATTTGTTTTATCTTTACGGAATTTTTTCTGTTAAAGCAAAGTTTAAAAAGCTACAAATGCCATATATTTGGTAATAATTAAAGAGGAAGTAAAACTGGGTCTAGAGAGTTAACTAAAATCATAAATAATCAAGCAGATCAAGACTGCAAATTTACTTCAAGTGACTGGCTCAGAGAAATGAGTGGGGATTGCATTCCAGACATGGAAAAAAGAACAATCAACTGCCAGCACCTCATTAGACCAGGATGCATTGCAGGCACAGGAGAGGTTGCATTCCTCACCATGCTTCATTACAGCAGTAGCACATGAGCTACTTTCCATTGAAGAGAGAAAAAAAAAAAAAAAAAAAAGGTTTCGCTCTTGATTAGAAGTAGTTAGAACGTTAAGTTTGACTCATTTCAACACAACAATCTAGACTCAACTCTCTGCACCACACTGAAAAAGCTCCACAGGATGAGAAGGCGCCAATGTGTGTGCCAGTCGCTATCTAATCACCCCCCATCCGGCACCCCTCCATGACAGCAGAGGAAATGGGGACGGTGGGAGGCCTTCAGCTTAGTGAAAACATTTACCCTGTCTTGTGCTGATAGCTGCTGTTGTGTATATGTAGGAAAAAGGCCAACTTTGCTGGAAAGATGTGCAAGATTGTTTACCTTTGGGGAATCTCGGAAATTACCATCAACAGCTCAGACAAGTGGGATTTAAAGGACTGTAGCCAGAGAATTTAAGTTCATGGATTATTTATGTCTATTTTTAACTTGAGCCGAGTGTTTAGATGGCTATTCAGAGGACATTCACCAGTGTTGCACCTTTTATAAAGTATTAATTTCACATTGAGATAACAAGAGCCTATTTTGTGAAATATCTACACGCTTAGATTTGGTCTTAACTTGTGTGTAACAACACGTTTTTCTCCCTAAGTCCACAACCCTTCGCTATAATTATTATCGCTTGTCCATCTATCTTTCCATCCATCTGTTCGTCCATTCATTCAGCTTTCCGAGACACTTATCCTGATTAGGCTCGTGGTGACAACAGACCAGCAAAGTGACCCAAACATCCTTTTCCCCAGCCACTTCCTCCAGCGGCTTCTAGTTCTTGGAGTTTTGTAAAAATGGGTGATAAGATGATATGCAACTGATCAATACATGGCTGAAAAGCAAATAAATAAATAAATATCGATATACGTTCATTTTTCAAAACACACATGTGACCAATCATGAGTCTGTATAACTTTATTTGTTACATTTCTATCTTGATCTCTCAGATGATGTAAATACAGTACACAGGAATGTTTCTCGTTGATTTGAGAACATAGCATTATACTCTTGGCAATCTGTGCTTTGGGCTTGTGCTTTGAATATTACCATGTTAAAGTGGCAAAGTTAAAACTATAAATAAATTAAGTTATGTTAAAATGCAGACTCCTACACAGGTTCTTCCAATTCAGGGGTAAGCAGAGCAAGAACCACAGGATACGAATTAAAGAGTTCAAGATTTATTTCACTTAAATTAGTTAAACAACGACCCGCCCAAAGTCTTCTTGTCTTCCTCTTAATGGCCGGGATCCTCAGCAGGGTGCTGCCTAGTTGTCATCGCTCCGTCGGGTGGTTCGGCATCACCCGGCCTCACATTTGTCTCACCTGTCTCTGGTTTGCTTCCTTGCAGTGCTCCTGCCAATAAAGTCTGTGGAAAGTTCAGGGTCATCGGGAAAACATGCAAAATATTAAAACACTTTGAATGATTGAATTCTCTTTCAAGATTACTTTGAGTTGTTGAATTGTTTGTGTGTTGTTCAGTGTTGGCTGGTGTTGGTTGCTTTTCTACTTGTTGACAGTTGTTCTATCACCCTCATTTTTCATTGACAGTTTGGAAAGACTTTGTCCCTCGAGGAAGTTGCTGAGACCTTTGAGGACATGTTTGAGGGCATAATTCTTAATAAATATCATTTAATAAAGGCACATTCACTACAAATGTGTGTTTTGTGTATTAATGTTGTGCAAGCAATGTGCCCACTTTATAGATGGGAGGAATATCAAAGGGTTGTGGGAGTGGCTAGTATATCTTCCTCATGTGATATTGCTTAAAAGTCTCTGGCAGGTCCGCCACTGGCTGGCTCTAAGATCTGATGCTCTGTCCTGATGTCTATGCATCAACTGTCCAAATCCAAATATGGTGTTTTGTTGATATGCTGTTTGATTGGTAAAGGGTTATGGAATGTGTTTTTATTGGTGACTTTTCCTGTTATGAAATATACATTGTTTACCCAGCTGGATAAACAGGTCTAAGTGGATCTTAGCAGTTAGACTGCTTCTGTTATTACTCAAGCAACAAAACATAACAGGAAATTGAGCCTGACTCTGTATGACCTCTTCCCAGCACTCTCGGTCTAACCCTGCATCTCTTTCTTAGCGCCCACAAACTTCTCCTTATACCTCATAGCTTCCCAGCAGGGGCCTCCTTAGGATCACAGCATAGACAGGTGCTGATATCTGAGAGTCTTGCTGTTGCTTCTCTCTCTCTAACTGTGTGTGGGGCGAGGGATTCCCCAAGCCTTCCCATTCTTAGGAAACACCCAGGGGGTTTTGGTTTACAGGATGTGAAACGGTGAGGCAGAGGAATGCTTTCTGCTGAAGGAAATTTAATGAAACCAATGATGATAGTTAACAACAAAAAAACTGCTAAATACATACATTTTTATATATATATATATATATTTGGTTGACTAAGACATCTCTCATAAACTAGGGCACAGAGGGATTAAGATGCAGTGGAAAAAGGCCTGCATCTACTGTGACCCTGAAGAGCAAAAGACCAGTAAGGGAAGAAGAGGATGTGTTACTGAGAGGTGCGTCTTTGGTGAGAAGTAATTTGAACTGAACTCTTTTGTCAGAGGAGGATTGGTGAGGCTGAGAGCGAGAGCAGGTGATCAAACAGAGAATAGAGATCTTATTATGTTTTAGGATTTTGGAGGATCTAACAGCGAGGGTTCTGCTGCAACGACTTATGCATCTCAACCTGCTTGGGGTGATAGCACGTGTCAGTACAATCAAAAACACCTATAATGCTTTGTTATATTCACAGATATGTTACAATAATTTGTCGATACATTTGGATGCTGACGTGTCATTCTTTTCTCCCTCCTGCCTGAGCAGATGCGTTCTTTTTATTCATTTTGCAAAGCACCATATTTCACAGCTGGAGAGATGTTTTGCTTTAATTTGTGTGTTTTAATCCATTTCTACTTGTCTGAAAAACAGAGAAAGAGTACATTAAATATCTACAGATAAATGCTAAGGAATAGTCCTTCTTTAAGAAAAGCTTCTGTCAGCAGCTGGCAGCTTTATTGGTCAGTCTGTGAAACTGT